>JAHLSL010013433.1:1477917-1603317 GCA_025920805.1 Petroica traversi
TACTACTACTACTACTACTACTACTACTACTACTACTACTACTACTACTAGTACTACTACTACTACAGAAATGGCCACAAAATAATTAATGCTGTTAACCTAAGAAAATTAATTCTGCCAATCACTGACCAGAAATGTTACAGCAAATTCATTAGTGGCCACTATCATCAACATGTATTTCCCTGAAGCTGTGATGTGAACCAAACCCAAAGCTTAGAAGAAAGATGAAGTTGTAAAATTGAAGCATGTCTGTCCAGTCAATTTTTGACAAATAAAAGCCTCCAGAAATGAATTGCAAGTTTTTTAAATGTGCTCTTTCTTTGAAAATATTTCTGCAAAAATAGCCTCATTGATCTCCAAGTTGTTGAAAGATCTTGTGTTCTTCAAGAGAGTAGAAGCATGTGTTCAAGGGTTAGCATTGCCACTGTAGAACACGAGCCTCAGAGCCAAACCGCTTTCCTTTCATGCCACGTATCTCCATAGTAAGGTAATAGCCCTCGTGATACTTCTGCAACTCTACAGCATCTTTAAAATAAAATCCCAGGGACAGATGCATAATTATGCCTTCTTCTGCCTTCTGCAGTTGAATGAGGTCGAATTTTAGTCATGCTATGCCTGAGAATGACTGGAAAATAGTAATATCCATACCCTACTAGCTGGACTCTATGCTGTCAAAGGAAATGTAGAGGAATTTACAGGGAACAGATCTGTTGCATTAATCACAGATGCAAAAATACCGAGTAAAGCAAACAAAAGTCAGCACGGTATAATTTTAGAGTCTGGATCACAGAGACCAGATTTGTGATACCTTCCAACAGGCACATAAAAGACTTGATCAGAATAACGCATTGAACTCAACATACCAGCTCCTTCTTCTTCATGCACTCCATGAGGATAATGAAGAGGTGCTGTGCCTGGGTTCGGGTGTATGTAAAAGTCTTCTGGATGGTCACTAGCAACTGGTCCCTCAAAGACTCGTTGATAAGTCTGAAATTAAAAAAGAAAATATCAAGTAAAAAAACACATGAGGGAACATTGTAACTTCATTTCAACTGTTTTCAAGGATAAAGATCAGAGTCAACAGATCACTGAAAGTCGTTTTGGGCAGGTTTCAAGATCAGGAATAGCTGAAAGCATAAGAGATAAACTAGAAAACACTGTTGTAGGAAATCATGTTGACTGTGCTGAGGTCCCTCATCTACAACGCTTTCATATCAGTTTCCACATATTGCGTGACGGAAGGTCATTCAAACTATCAGCTCTGTGGGATTCCCTAACAAAAACAAGAACTATACTGACAGTCTGAATTTGAGGGAGACCAACACTTCTGAGTGAACTGAACACTCCTTTCTATCAGTGAGTTAGAAGAATTCAACTCATAGTTAATTTTATGAAACTGGGAACATTTATGTTATCAGTGGTTTTAATTTTAGCTTGAAAACGTCAACAGTATTAACTCACCCTACTGATGCTAGACAGGACCTCATACGCAAACGAACAAATTTCTCCACTCAAAGAAAACATTTTGATTTTGGGTATGTTGATCTTCTAGCAGCTCAAGAGAACCCATTTTATATTCCTCCTCAGTGCTGAGGTCAGTACTTGCTAAAAGTGGCTGAACAGCATAATTAAACAATAATAGTATATGAAATATAAGTACTTGAACCCTACCTCGCCACCTGTTCCTCAGGACTTTTCTGGGTGAATCCTTTCTGTTCTCAATGTGAAAATTACAAAACAGTGATCTCTAATGTAGAGCATGAATCCTTTGATGCTTCTACACTATAGCAGTCTTCTCACTTAAAAATTGTAACTGAATGTTTCAAATTAGCTAAGTTGGAATATTTTATGGCATAAGTTATCCACTGGAGTGAAGATCAGAGAATTTTAGGCCAGAAGATAAAATATATTTAGTCCTGCAGCAACTGCAGAGAAATAACAGAAGCAGCAGGTTTCTAAAAGCCATTACTAGCTTATGGCAGCTGCTTTGGGAGAACAATGACTAAATCCCTTTGCACATTTTTGCACACTATTGGCTAAAGTTGCCACTACTTTTCCTCAATGAGGAGGCACAAATGAGACTTCAGGATATTCATTGCACCACTGAATTCGAAATCTGATTTCACTGCCTAGTCTTTATACCTACAGCAAACATGTTAGAAGAGACAACAAATGGGAATGAGAGAGCAGTGTGTGGAAGTATATAAGGTCTGGCATACGGAATGCATATATTCTCTACCACGTGAATTTGAATTTGGTTGTAAATATTCCTGTTGAATGTACTTTGACTTCACAAAGAAGCCTGGAAGGCATATGCCAATGTGCTTGGATTAAACTAAGTTTACATGGGGTTTCAGACCATGCTGTTCTTTCTATGCCTGGCTTCTCCTGTTGTCTTCTGCTTTATCACAGACTCCCTTCAAGTGGTGAGTCTACCTCTGCACTTGTTGTTTTCATCGAGGAGCTGTATTTTTAAGTGGTTCAGAACTATACAATTTTCCATCCTTCAAATGAAAAAAGATAAAAGAGGTTATTCAAAATGAACAAAAACATCAGGTGAGGAAGTTAAAGAGATCCTTATAAATGTCTAATTTCCTTTGGAAACTGTATATGAAACAGTATGAAAATAATATGAAAAAATATACAGACTTGGAAGATCCTCAAATTAAAAATTTCAGAAAACATTTATAAAATTTCTGGAATGTAAACCATTTTGCATTCTTATAATAATATAATTTTCCTCAAAAAATGTGCAGAAACCAAATCTGAAATTTAATTTCAGAAATTGTCTCTCTTTCTGGCTAAAACATACAGAAACCAAGAGAAAGTTGCATTGAGTGAAAACAGATTTGTGTCCTGAGCAAACATCACTTTTCTTTCTTTAATTAAAGCTCTCAGAAATGGTAAAAGAGCATTAGTTTAAGAAGCATGTAAAGCAAACTTCATGTGAAAGATATGGAGTTTAAACAACTCAAAAAATCAAGAAGTGCTTCCCTAACTACAGGGTAAAACATCTGTTGAAGTACTGCTGCTGCAAAACTTCCTGTAGTCATAATTGGATTTAGGCCGTTTTCTACCCTCACTAAATATTTTTCTTTAACATCTCCTTGGTCTGCAAATCTACATCAAGTCTACTCAATGCCTTTGTGAGATCAAAACTTGAAATGATCATAATCAGAAACAGAAACAATAAAAGCTATCTTTCCAGTAAAGTAATCATTGCTTTGAGTGCACTGAAATCTGTCATATCAAGACTGTATCACTTTTATTCCTTAGGAATATATAAATGTTAGAAGGTATCAAATCAAAGTTCCCAGTTGTGTAACCCAGCTGGGACAAATACAAACTGTTCCATGCTATTAAAGGCTAAATCTACGATGCAGACACCAAATCCAAATTGTGTAAAACAAGTAATTTCACAGAGAACTGTGAGCTAAACAACTGAGACTTGCAGGTAGAGTAATGATTTATCTCATTTGCAACACATTTTCACACACACCTTAAGTATATGTTTTTTAAAATCACAGATTCCTAGTTTTAGATTCAGGGGAAAAGAGATGGGCCCACTTCACCAGACTGAAACACTACAGTTATGACTCCCATCAAAGTCAGTATAGACTGAATAATGTCAGAAGAAGAGAGAATTTTTGTAACATATCTACTAGGCTTCAGTTCTAAAATTATTTTCAACATGCTAGTAAAATCCTGTTTGGGCTTTTTGAAGGCATGATTCTCTGAATTCCACTTTATTTGTCATGGAAAAAATATTGCTCCCACCTAAACAAAATGTACTACAAATCAACAGTGCAATCTGTTCTTTTTTGTCCTTCCTCATGCAGTTTGTTCTTTCATTCCCTAAATACATAAATTGTCCTACCAGTCCATGTGTAATCAGCCTTTTTATTTTCCTTCTTTCCCAGATGTTCTAAATTGCTCATGGAATTTAGGTACCTAATGTCAAAAATCTGTCATCTAAGGTAGAACTAAATACATTAACATTTATTTACAGAACAAAAATTTACTCATCATTGTTACCTAAGTGTGTGTGGGTATGTTTTGTTTGCTTGTCTGTTTGTTTTCAGAAGATGCCAACCAAGTTTTGACACATCAGATTATCAGAACCGAACTGTATGGCTTTCCAGAAAAGTAAAGATCTTGAATTTTAAGAAAGAAACCCTTCCACAGCCTCTGGAGCCACTGGAAAACTCCTCTCTGGGCAGCAGACCTGCCTGGGAAACTGCCATCAGGGAGCAGAACAGAGCTGGCAGATCTCTAAGGACACTTGCCATAAAGCACAAAAATGAGCCATCCCCAGGTGACAGGAATAGGGCAAAGAAGGCAAGAGACCACCACGGATGAGTGGAGACCTGCTGGTTAAACTGAAAAAAAAAGGTAGAAAATGCACCATCAGTGAGCAAGGTACAGGTAACCTCGGCAGAGTTTATGGCCACAGCCAAATTATGTAGGATGGGGTGAGGAACACCAAGACAAACTAGAAGCTGAACTTGGCAAGGGATACAAGAATAACAGGAAAAGCTTCTACAGGTATGTCAGTGAGAAAAGGAAGGTTGAAAAAAGCATTTACCCTATCTTTTAAGCAAGGCTTGCAAAGTGTCAGTAAAAGGCTGACGTACTTGACAACTCACCAAAGCCAAGTGCAAAGAGCTGCCCCTGCATTGGGGCAACTCTCAATAGCAACCCAGGCTGAGGGACGAATAGATCCAAAACAGCCTTTTGGAGAAGGACCTGGGGGCCTGGTGTGTGAAAGGCTGGACAAGAGCCAGCAGCGTGCACTCACAGCCCAGAAAAACAATTGTGGCCTGGGCTGCATCCAAAGCAGCACGGGCAGAAGGATGAGGATTCCAAACTGCTCTGCTCTGGTGAGACCCCATCTGCAGTGCTCCACCAGCTCTGGGCTCCCAGCACAGGAAGGACAGGGACCTGCTTGAGCAGGTACAGAGGAGGCCACATTGCTGGTCAGAGGACTGGAAAGGCTGAGAGAGTTAGGGATGTTCAGCCTGGAGAAATGAAGGCTCTGAGGAAACCTTCTTAAAGCCTTTGAGCAC
This sequence comes from Petroica traversi, assembly GCA_025920805.1. NCBI lineage: Eukaryota > Metazoa > Chordata > Aves > Passeriformes > Petroicidae > Petroica > Petroica traversi. The sequence continues at coordinate 1,482,984 of JAHLSL010013433.1, forward strand.
TTGAAGGGTGCCTTAAAGAAAGATGGGGACAAATTGTTTAGCAGGGCCTGTTGTAATAGAGCAAGGGACAATGTTTTTAAAACTAAAAGAGTGTTGATATAGATTAGATGTAAACAAAACGATGTTTACAATGTGGATGATAAAACAGTGAAAGAGGTGACCCAGTGAGCTGATAGGTGTCCCATCTCTGGCATCATTTGGGGTAAGGTCAGAGAGGGCTCTGAACAACCTGATCTACTCAAAGATGAACCTGCCCAAGGGAGGGGCATTGGATTAGAAAACCTCTGAAGATGCTTTCCAATCAAAATTATTCTATGGGCCTATGTGGCACTGTTCAGGATCAATCAGGAAAGTTCACTTCAAAATCCTGGACTGACAAAGTAAAAAAAGGCAATGCTCTGTTTCTGTCCAATGTACATTGGACGGTTAAACAGTGAAGCAAAATTTTCTTCATTGCTGTTGCTGATGAAGAAGACAGATGACAACATTTTGGTCTATTTTCTTCTCAGAAAGATTTTTTTTTAAAGTTGTGCCTAATATTTGAGGAGATAAGAGATATGCATATTTCAAATGCATTTAATTTTGTAGTGATCATAGGAAAAAAATCCGGCCTATAGTCCACCACCTAACTCGTTTAACTTTCTTTTTCTCCAAAGATTCTTAGTACTGAAATCATACAATTTAGTGCTGGAGAGTTACAAAGATTAGGCTCTAACCCACTTTCAAAATGCAATTTCATCATAGATTTTTAAAAATGAATTGTTCTCAAAATGCTTTGAAAATCTTTAATAATACATTTCACTCAATGAATTGCACATAATCGAACTTTTAATTTGTGAAGAGATTTTTTCACAGGATAAAGTAAGTATAGCCATAAAATATCAGTGAGATATGAAATCTATTCCCTGCCCTTCTTTATAGGAAGCTTAGGGGATTTTTTGTTTTAATTATGATTTGCACTCTAGACAATCACACCATTTTTAAGAAACATGACTAGGGAATCTGCTCATATTTTCTTCCACTGAAATTACAAATAAGATACAGTTCCCCAGCTTCTGGGACTGACTGAATTTCTTACACATTTTCAAATCCACACATTTTGCATATCATTGTTATGAGAAAAGACAGAAAAGAAACGTAATTATTCCTTCATTGTATTCAAGCAGGGGTGGTTTCTGTGTGCTTTTATGAGGAATCAGCCTCACTGCAGACCTTCACTGGTAGTTGTTCTACATAGTTTTCCCCTGACTACAGTTTATTGAATGGTTGTTCCTTCTCCAGAAGGGAGATGATGATACTGGCCCTCCCAAGGTCAACAAATTCACCTTCTGTCCATGTTTTGATTTGCATGTCCATGTTTTTGATTTTTCACAAGAGATATAAGTAATGATATAAAGATATGCAATGTGAAAATAATTTAAAAAATAATTCAGACATGATTTGGATCTATGATTCCCTATGATGTGGTAGACATCACGGTGGATACTGAAAGACTTTATTATACATTATGATCCTTTTTGCTCAAAGTGAAAAATTCCTGTATTTTTGCCTATTAACATAAAGAGATTCAAACAATATTCTTCAGATTTGAAGCCTAAAAACTATGCCACAGTGGATCCAGAGAAAGATCAGTCCAAAGGCAATATTAATGATTCTCATATGAGGATGCTCATTTAAAGCACAGAAAATGTTTTATGTTTCCTTGTGAACATTACACAAGAAGTATTTTTGTATGGCATTAAATTGAACTCTTAAGGGTCTTGTGCTCGCAGGAGTAGAACTGATAGAGTAGTTAATGAGCTATAAATTCAACTTGGAGACTGCATTCAAATACTGCAAGTAATTTACATTCTGTAAGGAAATATTTTTCTAAGAAGTGACGTAATTTTAGCCTAGTGTTTAATGTCTCTTATTTTAAATTTGGTATTCAAAAATGAAAAAAATCTCTTGAGAATCAAAAGCTTCAAAATATTCCTACAAAGTTGCACTTTGCAGTTTTACTTTCAGCTTTTGCTTATATGCAAGACAATGAAATGAAAAGGCATCCATCTTTGAGTATACAATCGAAAATACTCCAGCTGTATAAGGAGGAGAGTTACTACCAACAAAGATATTCACTTAGGGCTTAGTAGGGACTAAATTTACTTGTTTATGATTGATCTTATGTTCTCACCCCTCAATTTTCAAGTAAAAGAAAAAATAAGTGCTTCAGAGCCTGGAAAACCTGACCTTTAAATCAAGGCCAATAGTGAAAAGCATCCAAATAATTCTTCCAGTTTACCACATGAGGAATGTTACATTTAAGATGCCTTCTTATTTAAGTTATACTGCGTGCATGGCTTGTTTCCCATTAAAATGCAAAAGGTACCAGAAATTTACTCAGCTCTACTAAATTACTTGTGAGAATTGTATTTACTTGTACTGAAAAGTAGCCACCTTTTGTGTTCTTAAAACTCTGTTCCAGACTTTTCCAGACCAAGGCAAAATTAATATTAAAGTCCTGATAAACTTAAACCCTGCCCCCATGTTAGATCTGCATATCTAAACCCTGTAATGCTGAAACCTCAGCTCAGGGGACAACTGCACATGTGCCTTACCTCCCCCTGAAACCTCACAGAGAGAGATGAGACAATGAGACCTCAGACCTGATTTCCCCCAAGGAAACCTTTCCTTCTGAGGTGCTCGTGGTGCCTCGCAGGCAGCTCGGGCATAGCTCTGGATGCTGCTGGCAGCCTCCTCCACTGGGACTGCACTCACAGGGAAAGACTGTCCTAGCAGAGGTGAAATGTCTGCCTGGCCATGAGGAAAGCCTACAATTAGGCCTTAAAAAGGCAGATTGAAGCTTGTCTCCTGTCTTTCATTTGGCATTGTAAAGGGGTATGACATATTCATTAATATAAGAAATAATTCATTTTTCTGCTACATGGAATGTTCTAGGAAGAATAAATAACAAGGAGGGAAGGCTGCCACAACACAGTCTTTGAAACCCAATACAAAAGGACCTATTGGGCGGATAGGCAATTTTCCCACACTCTAAAGGATTTCTTTAAATGGATGGATTGGGACAACACTGATCAAAACTCAAGCAGAGACATATATTTGTTCTGCTTCCTCTCCAGACACAGTTATTTTCCCCATGGAAACAAACTTTCAAATTAACTTAAAAACACACATAACTCATAGCAGTTCTTTCTAGACATATGCACATGTTCTTATGTGTAGAAAATTAATCCTTGTTGGGCTGCTGTGAGTTAGAATTTAAGACTGTGCAAAACCAGCTTAATAATATAAACATGCAAGTGAGTTTTTTTCTGCTATTAATGATGTAAGTGTTGAATTATTTAAATCAGGGACCCAGTCCATAGCAGTTGGAAGATAAGCTGTGTCTCAGAGAACACCTTGCTTCTTGCAGGCAGCCAGAATTAAAATAGGTTTTTGTCTTGATAGTCTGATTGCACAGTGGACTGCAGAATTAAACTTTGCATGCAATTTAGATGTATTACCTTGATTAAGAGTTTCATAAACACAATTTTGTATAACCTACTTAGATGTTATTTTGTATTCTCCTCATAGTGCTAAGCACTATTCAAACATAGGTTATAGAGGGGAAAAATGAATCCAATTTGTACCTGAAGTCTAATGTACTTGGATAAAATATTTTTATGAATAGAATTATATTGGTGTTTTACTTCTGGTATTATTGCAAATATCACTGCATGCCAGACTGATGTTTTCTGAACTGGGATGAACATGCAGAAATTTCCATTAGCTAGTTGAACAAATTTCATCATTTGTACATTCTATTTAGTGGAAGGTGAACAGGAAAAATGACTAATTTTGTTGACTGATAATGGTGCAGGAAAAAACCTGGAGAGGGATCCCCACAATAAGAAGATCCATAGTAAGACAGAATAATGCCTTTCACAAATCCAGATATGAGAGTCTCAGGTAAGAAATTGCTTGTTCTGCCTCTGTTGATACTATAACTTGCCTTTTCTACAGGCAGAAGTTTGTGATGATGAAATAGAATCACAGCATCATAAAATCATAGGATGGTCTGTGTTGGAAGGGTTCTTTGAAGATCATCTAATTTCAATGTCCCTGCCATGAGTAGGAGCACATTTCACCTAACCAGGTTGCTCAAAGCTCCTTACAACACAGCCAGGAACAGCCCCAGGGATGGGGCATCCACAGCTTCTTGGGCAGCCTGTGACAGGGCCTCAACACACTCACAGTAAAGAATACCTCCCATATGTCCAGGCTAAAGCTACTTTCTTTCAGTTTAAAATCATTGCCCCTTGTCCTGTCACTACAGGTCCTTGTAAAAAGTCTTTCATATAAGCCCCCTTTATATACTGAAATAAATTAATTCATTCTCTTGTGTTTTTTTTTTTATGATGACATCTGAACACAGTCAAGGTAGACGCACATAGCAAATAAATGGATAAAGCACATATGAGTAAGGTTATGTGAAGTGCTTTATCAGTGAGGTAACTGAAAAGAGAGAAACAACTTCTCAAATATTTAGTGAAACCTGGCACGTTCATCTGTATCACAGATGCAGTGCTGGACTAAGCATGAACTTGAATATAAAATGAATTTAAGAATTTGTGGAAAATTATTTTTCCTCCAGTAGGTGTTTTAGGGTGAATGAGTTCATGATCAAATTTATTTCTAAAACACATAACAGTACTTGGTCTAGAGATCAGTGTTTACAGATTTTTACTTTATTATTTGCTTACTGTATCTGTGATTACATAAACCCCACACACTCTAACACACACAAAAATGAGTCTCCAGCAAATCCCAACCTTAGGATTACTGCAGCTGCTTTGACAAAAAGTATGAAACAGCTCTGAGTTATAAGAATCTGTGGGATTTTTGCTTCCACTTTTATGTTTTGTTTCAAAATTGTTAAATCTCTATATTTGTTATTTTCTACTCCGTGCATCAGACTGAGTTCTGCTTTGGGAACTTCTGAGAGGACAAAGTCCATGATCATTGTTGAACATTTGGAAACCCTCTGAGGGTGCTTGTGGCTGCTAGATAAGGATCAGGTTAGGGTGGCCACAAGGCTGTGGACCAAGAAAGCTTCAGCATTTTCTAATGGACATGCTGCTACTCTTGATCTAGGATGCCTGCAAAATTATTTGCAACTGAGGATGCAAAGAAAGTATCCTCAGATTAATTTGTGCCATCATAAATAGTCTCAGGTATGGTGGTGTCACACTTCAGAGTAATTTCCTCTGGGGCTGGAGCAGATGCCCCTGTCAGAGCAGAGGCTTTGATGCAGTGCTCATTCTTGATGCCAGGAGGCAAGGCCTTTTTTCCTGTAGGTCTCTGGTCTTGGAGGAAATGCACCATCAGCCACTAAGTGAAAAAACAACAGTGCTGTTGGAGATTGCCCAAAAAGATGTGCGCTATCCTTAGTCTTTCCCAGATTAGGGCAATTTTGTGATAAATTTCACAAAAACACAAGTGGATGAGTCAGACATGTACACAGGTCCTTATCCTTATAGAGAATTTTAACCGCTGTGATACCTACTGGAGGGACAACACAGTAGGGCATAAGGAATCCTGGAAGCTCCTGAAGTGCACTGACAAGAACTTCCAGACTCAAGTAACAGAACAGACAATGAGGAGAGGTGCTGTGCTGCACCTCATACCAGCAAAGAGGGACTCTGTTGGGATGTGAAGGTCTAAGGCAACCTTGGCTGCAGTGACCATGAGCTGCTGGATCTCTACATTCTGAGAGGAGGGAGAGGACAAAAAACAACTCCCAAGATCCTGGACTTGGGATGATCTGACTTTGCCCTCTTTGGGAGTCAGCTTCAAAGAGTCTCACAGTAAGACTATAGGGAAGAGTAGCCCAAGAAATCTGGTTAAAATTCAGGAATTGCCTCCTCCAAGTTCAGTGAATGGGACAGAGGACCTGGTGACATACGAGATGGAAAAAGCTGAGTGTCTTCTTCAGTCTCAGGCCCCAGACACTGGGAGAAAAATCTGGAGGAAGAAAATGTAAGATGATAAGGTCACTAGTTCATGGATCCTGACAGTGTGTACTCACAAATGCTGGGGGAGCTGACTGGTGTCATGGCAAAATCAAAATCTTTGAACAATCAGGACAACTGGAAGAATTATGTGTGGACTGGAGAAAAGCAATTGTCACTCCTGTCTTACAGCAGAGCAAGAAGGAGGATCCAGGGAACTACAGACTTATCAACTTCTCCTTGATCTGTGAGGCTGTGATGGACCATTTATTCCAGTCACATGAAGATCAGGGGCAGCCATGCTTGAAACCTGATCACCTTCATTGAAGAAACAACAGGATTGGAAGATGAAGGGCAAGGAGCAGATATACCCCACGTAAACCCCTCTATGGCCTTTGACACCATCTCCCATAAGATCCTCCCAGACAAGCTGATGAAGCATGGGATGGAGGAGGAGACAACGAGGTGAATTGAAACTGAGTAAATGGCTGGGCCAGAGGTTTGTGATCAGTTGAAGGTCAGCAACTTGTGGTGTATTTCAGGGTCCAATCCTGCTCAAAATCCTCATGATTCGGAAGATGGGACTGCGTGTTGGCTCAGCAGGTCAAAGCAGGTGATCCTCCTTCTCTCCTTGGCACTTTTGAGGACACATCTGGAGTCATGTGCCTGAATCTGGGCTCCCAGAACAAGAGAGTGATGCAGATACCGGAGAGTGTCGAGCAAAGGGTCGCTAAGATGATGAAGGGACTGGATCATCTCATCTGTGACAATAGGCTGAGGGAGTTGGGACTGTCCTGCCTGAAGCAGAGAAGGCTCAGAGATGAGGCTTGTTTTAAGGCTTGTTTTGTTTTGTTTTGTTCTGAATACCTTCAATATTTCACCCATATCAACAATGGAAACAGCAATCGTTGGCATTGAGGTAGGTGTTGCTTCTGTACAATACTGCTAATAATTTCCTGTGCTCTGCTTTTCCACTGAATTGAACCTATGGACAGAGAAAAATCCTATGCCATGAAATGACTTACCCTCCCTCTTCAGAATATTTGTGTCCAAAGGCAAGGATGTCAGATGCTCGGCCACTGCCGTCGCAAATCACAACGGGAACAGGAGGAGTGTCTCGCAGGTACTCCAGGACAATGGAAATGACATTGGGACCTCCTTCCACAATAAGGGCCACCACTGGAACCCCTTGGCCAATTCCTGGAGCAAAAGAAAGAAAGAAAGAAACCAAACCAAACGAAAACAACACAAGACAAAACAACCAACCAACCAAATAAAAAAAACACAAATACACACAAAATAAATAAGTAAATAAGTAAATAAATAAACGCAATGAAAAAGAAACAATGCAAAGCCAGCAAGGCAAACAAAACATAACAGAAGACAGAAAAAAAAATTATCAGACTGAAATAACTTGACTTCACTATGACTGTATATCTCCAGTATTTTCTAGAATTATCTTCTTTTTAAAATACAATAGTTAAATTTAAATAGGCCACGACATTTTTTCTTTGAAAGATCAAATCTTGTTTTGAAATCATAAAGAAGCTACTGCACTTCTTCCTCACATGCTCATAATCAAGACTGTAATGTTGCTTGTCCAGCTTTTCAGTGATGTCAGTTTCCCATCACTGGGTCTTCCAACAGTTTTGCTTGCTCTTTCAAAATTATGATATATTTTTCTATGACATTTTTCCTGCTGTATGGGATCCACTTTGAGGTTTCAGATGGGCAGCCCTTTAACCTTCTCTTCAATAAGCTAAACACATTATCTTACAAGTCAGTGCTATACTGGTTTTGCAGTTCTAGTCAGTCTCACAGTTTTTCTCTGAATTCTCTTCAGTTTTGCAGTATTTTCCTTAATTTGCAGACTCCACACCAAGGACATTGCTCCAAAGAGAGCTGAACTAGTGCTTAACCAAACGAGAGGCATTGATCATTTTATTTACTTTTGGTTGAATTATATGGGATCCCTCTGCAAAAGTTGTAACACAGACTGCAAGGAAATTGTGTGTTTAGGAAGGGCAATCTGATGCCAGGCTGGCGCTAACATGGCTGAAAAAAACTTTTATGACCAGTTGACACTGAGGACATTCAAAAGGACTCAGGCAACATAAGAACATATTTGCACTTTTTTCCTGACAAAAGCTTTTTTCCTTTTAGAGTAGCTTATTCTAAAAAAACCTATATGCATTCTGCAAAATTCTGCCATTTCACTGCAAAACAAAAATAAAAATACTGTCCTACACTATTAACAGCTGTGTAGGAAAAAGTTGCACAAAGCCAGATAACAACTATTAATATGTCTGATCAAGTTTTCATTTAGAGACAATTCAGTTCTCAGAAACAAAGGTAAGCCTATGAGGCTGGAATACTAAATCTGTTTAGATCCTCTAGAAATATCCACAGATCAAAGGATTTTCAATAATTTTAAGGATTTGAATTGCTGTAAAAAATGAGATAAATTTTTCTTTAAGAAAGAAAGGAAAAAATCTATTCCGTATGTATAACAGGAAAATATTCTCGGCATTTCCTGAATAAATTTGAAGGACACATATTATTTCCTGAAGTGATTTCTCAGCATGCCTTGTCATGCTTCTGTCTACTGTTAGCTTGTGGCTTTTTTTTTCATATAACTTAAGTAAAATGTGTGGTGTTTATTCATGCTAAGAAAACTACAGGTAGAATTATAAAATGTAGTGAAAGAGCAGAAGAAGGGTGGAATATAATAACGTGATTAACAGAATGATTTGCACAGAGATCAAGGGTTATTTTTTTTCTAATAATATTAAGGACTTCCCTGAATTGCTGTTCTACTCAATCTAGACACCTGCCAATAAGATAATAAGAAGTATTCTTACTACTGTGTCAAATTGGGTCAGGATGACATTGGCGATTAATAGAAATCAAGAAAGTTCACAATTTGAGTTGCAAAGTCATTTTTGTGGCATTTAATAAATCCATATGTAAATTGGAGGAAAAGCTGATGAAGAGCTATCTGTCTTTGGTATAGCAAGACCACTAGGAAAAGTTATGATCCTGGAATACACACAGCAAAACATTTTCAGGAGGAAACAGGCAATTCAGTGCCATTGTGCAAGCCACGCAGAAAATTCCATGCTCAGGCTTGTTCAAAAAGAACAAACTAATGAAGGGAGGAAAAAGCCAAAAGGAGTGTATGGGGAATAAAGACTTCATCTTATGAGGTTCAATGAGTTTGGCTCATCTTCCTTACCAAATTGGCTCATCTTCCTTACCAAATTGTGGGGGGGGAAAAAGACTGAATAACCCCATGACATACAGCACATTAAAAATTAACAGTTTTAGATGGAATTCAGAAGATTCCCGGTTATCAGAGGAGTGCAGTCTTAACAGTCTTTTTGTAAGATTAAAAGGGAAAACTTTTTGTACTGAAACGATGCTCTGATGCACACTAATCATAATATTTGCAGTTGCCTTTTGTATCTCAAAGTGTTCCCGAAGTAGATTCTGTCCTTCTGCTGGAAGTCTGTTCATTCCCTGTACATTCTACTGGATATTGATCAGGTAAATAATTCTAAAAATACAAAGGATTATGGTTAGTCTTAACAGCTGAACTATTTTTGCCTTTGTGGGCCATTTGAAAACATGTCTAAAATTCCTCTTGCAACCTTCAATTTTCCTTTAAATTAAAAAAAAAAAAATTTTTTTTAAATTTAAAATAATTGGGACTGTTATAGTCCCAAGAATTGCCTGGCATACAAAACTTCTCTGCAAGTGTTCCAGTTGTGTTTCCCTGTGGTTAATCAGATGGCAGTTTTTTATTCTCTGGTTCATTAGAAACACATTCAGCATGAAAACAATTCTCTAATTTGGGGCTAGTAAAATAAAAGCACTTTTTTCCAATTCAGACTTCAATGAAGTTTTGTAGCTTAAAGTTTAAAAAACCACACAAACTCATGTGAAATTTGGTTTATTATATACAATTGAGTTCCAGATTGAACTGCAACTCTTTTATCATTCTGGTATATTTCTTTTTAAGACAGAAAAACATTTAAACACAAACTTGATTTCTAAACCTTGATTTCCTTGGGAAATTGTCTCTGAGTTTCGCAAAATAAAGAATTTTTAATTTTCATTTTTCTCCATAAATAATTTTGCTTAGGAAAAATCTGCTGTTTAAGTTTGGAGGGCAAATTATTCAAGTTAATTTCTAGAAATAATATTTAAAATCAGTTAATAATAATTAGTTGATATTTCTTCAAAGTATAACCACTTCTGGCTTTCAGGAAAGTTCAATAGACTACAGCTGTCTGAATCCTAATGTAATGAACTTCCACAGATTTACGATAATTAATTTCTGAACACCAGTGGTATCCACAGCATGAAAGAAACTCAAAAGACGTGAAATAAAAACAGATCATGCCTGCTTGAGTAACTCAGAATTTTAAAAAATGGGTAAATGAGAATTAGCACACCCTCAGCTTTTTATGATGTTCCCAATAATATTTAAATTAATTATGACATTATATTAATTTCAGAATAAAAATGTAGCTGCTTATACCAAGATGTCTGCAGCTCAATATGAAGAATAGATTTGAATTAAACTTTTAGGTATCTTGATACTAAAATTCCTGAATGCTTCCCTGACACTAAATATTACAAATTTAGAAATGAGTGTAGAGGGTCTGCAGAAAAATTTCAGTGCATCTGAAGACATTGACTGACTATTCTAACACTGCATTTATAAATATGTTAAACACAGGAAATTGAGAACTGATGTGCTTTGCCTTAATGTAAAACCGGGACAATTTGGAGAATATTGGCATGTGATTCCAGCAAGAACTTCTGACTTGGAGAAAAAGGTAGCTGATGGACTTCTCTTTAACTACCAATCAAAATCTGTTTCCTTCTAAACCTCCTCAGGAGTAAAAGAATCGGGAATTCCCTGTAAGAGCTCTATTTCAGCTTGGGCACGCACAGTACACAATAGCAAAGAAGGGGCTGGCAGTGCCTGACAGATCCATAGGGAGCCTTTGGTTTCAGACACTTCATTTGGAAAGATAATGACAGGCTGTGAGGTGAGATGGTAAATGTGGAGGTAGCACACTCCTCACAATGTCAAGGACGTCATTACAAAAAGAGTTTCTTGCTTGAGTTGAGACTGTCAGAAAAGAGGCAGTGCCAAAATGAAACTTTGCTGATACAAAACTGGATTGCAGTACTTGAACTGTTGTCTCCTAGCACATGTCCAGAAGGTGAGAGCTTTTTTCCAAGCACTAAAATGGACAGTCCAATAAACAAGGAAGAAATTTTCCCTTCGTGTGTTTTTGTGGAATTTACCAAAACATTGTCCTAATCTGGGCAAAACTAAGGATAGCAGTCATCTTGTTGGGCTATCTTCAACAACACTCTTGTTTTCAATAAGTAAATACTCTAAAAGTATGCAACCTTAAAAATTATGTGTTTCATATTTTATTAACTGGAAAGAGAGTACCATTAATTCATTACACTGAAATATTGCTCAATCTGAAATTGCAGAGAACTGTTTTTTGGTACATCAGCAATGCATTATTATCAGGAAAGACTATCCCTTGATCTCTTCCAAACACAGAAGAAAGTACAATTCCTTTTTACATATCTGGGTACTTTTTCCTGTTTCCTAGAAGGCACTAAATGACATGTAAAAACCAGTTTTTATTTAATGTCCTTTGTAGAGAAACCTTTTAGATTCAGGTGAATTATTTTTAAATATCTGAAAAATTAAGGACATCTGATAATGACATGGAGGATTTATTTTTAAAGTTAGTTAGCTCAATTTTAAAAGCATTTATAGTATGAATTTGTTTCCAAAAATATATTTTCCTTTTTCTTTTGGAAGATGTAGCAAACTTCTTGTCTAGCAGTAGATCTGTGGACTTGAAAATGAGTGTGAATGCTGACTAATGTGTTATCACAGTGATGTTTACGACTTAGTTAACTATACTTATGGTTCAAGATGATAAATATCTGATTGTAAAATGAAAGTGAGGTCTCTGCATTTTTATTCTGAGTTACTAAAAATCGTTAGACAGACAGGAGATTTTTTTCCCCCAAATTTTCAAAGAAAATATTAAGCTTGTATTCAATAGCAGATATGTGTGAAACACCTCGTACTAACTGGCATATTACTATTTAGTAAGCTCTTCAATTCACATCCTAAATTCTTAATATTTCTGCTATAAATTCAAAAATACAGGTAACCTCTCAGGACTTCATTAATACAGAAAAATAAGTTATTATTTTCACTCAATATAATGATTCATGCAGAAAGAAGGAATAACTAAAGACCTGAATCTCATCACTGTACTGCTTTCTAAAACAATAATTCGTATTTTGAGTACTTCAGTAAGTATGGATTTTTGCAGGGTAGATTAGACTCCTTAGTGCTTTACAGTGTCAGGTATTGTGGATACTGCAGGCGAAATTAGACTGCAATATTGTGTGAAAGATTTATGCAGTCAACTTAAAGCTTCATTACTTTTATTATTAGGTTATTGCCTTTGTGGTCAGCAGCAGAGCCAGTGAGACTTTCTGACAATAGTGATTCCAGGAAGGTATGAACACATCAGAACATTTTTCTCAATGTGCACCAAATAGTATTTGTAGGCCTTCCTGTTAATAGACAAAAACATAACATCATTGCCCCCTTGACACAGCTGCAATGCATAAACATGTAAATTAAAATAATAAACTAGAAGAAATGAATGAATTTGGAAATCAGAGGAAGGAAAAGCTGCATAATGTCTGTGTTGCGACAGAAAAGGGACTAAAAAATATCTACCATGCTTTGTGGAAGGCCTACTTTGTTTTCCCAGTTCTTGGAAAAACATGAATATTTTATACTGTGAGTATATTTATAAATAATGTATAACTATCTTATAAATTATTACTAATTCTTTTAGTGAAGAGCAAAGCATGAGTTACCCACATTTTTATAGACCAACAAGTGAATAAAATGCCTCATTTACTACAAAATGCATTTACTACTCATGTTTTTAAGCACGGTTATAAGAGTAACTGGGACATATCACTATGTTGTACACTATCTGTAAGTTTAGCCCTGAGCTCAGTCAAATAAAACAGAGTCTCCAGTTGACTTAACCCGGACAGAAATGTGTCTAATTTCAGTATCTTAACACTGGGTGGTGGTAGTCACATCTGAGTCGGTTTCCTGCCGGCCACCTTTGCTCCTCCATAAGGTCAGACATTTTGGTGTGAGTTGCAGTGTGTCAATTTCCTTTCCCTACGTGGAAATTTTGACTGGAGAGTTAATTATTGGGATTTGTTTGGGATGTTGGGGTGTACAGCAGAGGAGTGGTGTACAGCTGGAAACTTGGGTCACGCCCCACATACAGCATGCAGCTGGAGAGCAGGATCTCCAGGGGCTGATGCAATGGAGAAATGTCAGGCTCAAGGTACAGATAAACCAGAGTCACTGGCACTGAGAGAGCCCAGACTGTCCCAGAGGAGGAGCAGAGTAAGCCTGCACAAACCTTCACACAGAGCACATGTAGTCAATCTGACACGTCTTTTCCTAACGAGGCACACACTGCTCATCTGTGCAATGTAGAAACAGGATTTCCAGCCTTCCTAGAAAACCTGAGCTTTCCCTAGGCATGTACAGGTATGAATGAGGCGTCACTGAGCTGGAAGGTGTCCTCCTTCCAGGAAAACAAGTGTATTTGCATGATCAAGGAGACTCTACAGTTCTGCACAGGCTTACCCTCCAGATCCACAAATTGCTAAATCTCCCTGGACCCAGATGTACTGTGGATGGTGGGAAACATAAATTAGCAGTGGTCATCATACTCCAGGTTTGTATGGCCTATTCCAGATAAGGAGACAACAGACTCTTAGCAGGAGAAAATTCTTATGACAGGCTTTAGGTTGTTTTACACCTCTACCTTTTGTACAGTCTGCAAAAGATCGACTCCTTTTGAGCAAGAGCTACCTTTCTAACTGCAAAATTATCCTAGGATAATGGCTTCTGTTAGTGGGAAACTCAATGCTCTCTTACTGACTGACAAACAGATCCAAAAATACAAATCAACAGATATGTCCACGTTAGAGCTCCTACAAGTGCTTGCTGGTGCACAGTGCAGGAAAGGCATGTAAATAGACCATTTTGCACTAATGCTCCATAATGAAAAACACCTTTAATTGCATCAAACAGATGATATGTTCCCAGGCTATTAATTCAACAGATGAGGTTATACTCTAGGACTTTTTAATGCAAGGATTGTTTATCTGACGTATTTAGTAGAAAATCTCCTTTAATTGTCAGTGGACAATTGTTAAAAATGTCGTGCAGTTCAATAAAAATACTGACGCAATTACAAGAACTTTGAACTACATTTTGACAAAATCTGATCTTAGTTTTAACCAAAATATATATGATGAACAACGATTTTTGAGGGGAAATTGACTAATAAGCCTTATTCATTCGTATTTGGAACACTGCAAAATAGCATTTCCTGATGATTTTTTTCAGAGGCTTCAGGTATCTTGAAACTCAAATTAGAATTTAGTGGTTCTGGTAAGTTAAAGAAAAATAGAGAAAGTCCCTAGCTCAAGAAGTCTGTCTTAGAAGTCTAGTTTCTAGTCCATTGCTGTGCTTCCTGGGACACGCAGAGTATGCAGCAGTGTGATGTATTAACAAATGCTGAAAGAAACACCATATAAACCCTGTGGTTTCCAAACATATTTCAGTCCAAGTGTTTGCACAGTACTTAGATATCCTAGTGCAAGCTGCCTACATAGAATGGATAAACAATTAAACATGACCTGGAATTTTAATAAGCAGAAGTTCTAGTGCAAGCCTAAAAGATTGAGGAAAATGTTTTTTAATTTCTCAACTAATATTTGCCTTACAGTAATACAAAGTCAACAAATATTGCTCTTTGGCTCTTAATAGAGCATGACGAACTGCAGGGTAAGTGATGCTTAAATAGATTTAAATCGTATTGGATGTGTCTGCTTCACTTCTGGACATCTTTTTGATATTCCCTAAGGTCCCAATTAGCTCAGGAAGGCTATGTGATAACAGAGAACATCCTAAAATAATCCAGATGCTTCATTTTAGGTTACACTGAAGTAACATTGCAATGTGGTTTTTTTTTCCTAGGCAGTTGTTTTCGGCCTTTTTGGAAACACCTCCTGATGTGTCTGAAACCTTTTTGGCTAAAATAACAATAGCAAAACTCAAAGAGATAAGATCACCTGCACATACAATGTATCTGCATGCTTCAACTCTCCAAATCACAGCTGCATCGTTTACCACTAGAATAATTACATTATTGACTACTACGAGAACATAACTGGAAAAAAGGGAATGTATTTTGCCTTCAGGGGATGATGAAAAAAAATACTGGTCTTATTGCTCAGTACAGGAACATCTCCCAAATGTCTCAACTAGTTCAAACATACTTTCACATAGCTGCGCTTTTTACAATCAGGTTTCCCTTTTCCTCACCCCTTTTCTCCAGTACCTTGACTAGAGTAGAACCTCTTATTCCAGATATGGCAAGATAAGATGGGTATTTCTTTTATTCCTTCAAGAACTCTTCAGCAACAAAAGCAGAGAAACTTAGAGATTAGAGAACAAAACAAAACAAAAAAAAAAAAAGAGAAAAAAATTTCATACTCATTCTACTCTTTTCTGAACACGTTTAATAGTTTTTTACATTCAGAAATTAAGGGGAACTTGCATTTGTTTGGAGACATTACCTGCCCTTTGTCTATTGAAATCAAACTGATTTGGTAAACCAATACAACGAAGTCTAAGAATATTTGCTGTGTTTCTGAAATTCACAGAACTATAGGATTTTGTGTGATGGAATGACACACAATCACTACTAATAAAGGAAGGCTCACAACCATTTGACTTATTTTTTCTTTTCTATTTATTTTTCGACTTTTCTACTATAGGCTTATTGAATATAATTTGCTACAATTTTCTTTTTATTTCCTGCTTCCTAGACACAATATAAATATGACTTTTATTTTGTTCACCTTTATTTTTTTCCTTTGTAGTTTGCATTCATTCTCCTTGTTCCCCTTGTTATGCTCACTTCCATTCTGTATTCTTATCCTTATAATTTCCCGTTTGGTAGCTCAATCACATTTTCACTTCCTCTCTGTCTCCTTCTGTTTAATCCATAATCTTCTTTTATCTCCTCTATTTTTAATTCTCCTCTTTGCTAAGAGTATGATCGCATTACATTTGTCCCAGTCTGTTCTCCTCTCTCTTCTGCCCTACCTTGATACTTTCAATCTCATTTTTATTTGTTCAGTGCTCCTTCCTCACCTCCCTAGATCTACCCACTGATGCGTCTGTCATCCTACCAGACCTGGCAATGGCAAACAAATCTGGGGAGACCTGATACCTGGAACCATATCTTCATTTAATACTGGACTGATCCTAAAAACCTCTAAAAAGGAAATCCAGGATGGTAACAAGAAAAGATTTGTGGTGTCTTCTTTTGATCTTCCTACTTGTCTTTGCAAAAGGAAAAAGTTCAGACAGTCTTCAGATGAAACATCGTATGGGAAATGTCTATGTAAGATTAAACCCTGGGATTTGTGAGCCTCACAAGCATCCAAGTAACCACCAAGCTGGTTACTTTCTTTACAATGGCAGTACATGAATGGTAGTTCAAAGCTGGCACTTTAATTACGAAGCCACACACACACCCCACACACACACACACACACACACACACACACACACACATTAGAACCTTTGTGGATTTGAGTCAAAACTTACCCTATCTGTCCTTGCAGTCAACTCTTTATTAGGGCAGAGGACCTTACCGGGGGGGGGGGGGGGGGAGCTCATCCCCCCTAGGCAATGGCCAATGACTCACAGGAGCAACTACAGTCTCAGACAAATTCTCACATTCTGTCTGATCTTCCCTGGTTCTTTCCCTGGCTCCCTTTGGATGTGAGCACTACCACATACTGTACGCAGGACTTTAGAAAGTTATCACATCATAACAAAATCAAATTCTACATAACCTCATACTCATATTGAGGTGTTTTCCCTTGTCATATTTTGCTTATTTTTCAACATATTTGACTCTATGAAATCTCAGAAAATTATCCCTAAATATCACCTATTTTAGAAAACCAGAACAGGTGAGATACAGAATAGCAGAAATTTAGCTAAAGTGGATTAATCCTAAAATAACGTTCCCTCGTTTTGCAGCTTTATTTATTCAATAAATCTAAACCATCAAAAATTAGGGAGCTGAAATGACCTGTACTCTTTTCCTTCTATATAAATCATATGAAAACACATGTTTTAAACAAACTCATCTGTTTGAAGTCAATTCTGTGAAAGGAATTTATAGCTCCTCTTGCATGGATCTATTATGTGCTCCAAGAATGATTTTTAACCTTGTGCTTTCTCATCCCTTTCTGAGGTATGTTTGTCTCCAGTGCCTGAACAACAAACTTCATTGTGCTTTTCATGAAAAAAAAAATCTCTAGCAAAATCAGAAATGAGTCAATTTTCAAGCAGTTCTGTGTTTTATTGAAATTTCACAGGAGTCAAACTTTCAATCTTGTGGCAGACCTTCTCTCCTGGAATGTAGTCTATACCTAGATCTTCCCAGCTATGTAGTAATGAAAATGCATCTAGGACTGCACAGAACATGAAGGAAAAATCTGAAGCAAATGAGAATTCCAATGCATTTGATGATGATGTAATGGTCAGAGAAGATGCCAGTGATGACAGTTGAACGTCCCTTTGCCTTCCCAGCCCCCTTCATATATTCTCAGGCATAGGATGACAAAGGGAAGCCCACGGGTCACAAGAACAGATATTGTTGATATATTATCCTGTCTAAACTGCCTTCCCTACCTAATCAAATCACCCAACTTTATCCATTAATTCCTTTCTCAGAGGTAATTCTTTTTCACAGGTCTACCAAAACTCAACTGACTTAACCAACTCTACAAAGAAGAAAGACCAAATAGAAGGACACAGGTTCCAATGCCTAAGGTCTGTTTTTCAAACAGTGGAGTGTATGGATTAAAAGATTTATAAAAGGTTGAAAATTTATAAAGGATACAAAATAAAACTAACTACTTCAGCTTTTCCAAGTTTTTGAAGGGGTCTATTTCCAATTAAACATACATTGCCTTTACATTCTCTGGCTAAACATTCTGGTTTCAAATATATTTTTGTTACATATCTATATTTTTACATTATTTCTGGTTCTCCTAGAAATGGAAGTGTTAAAAATCCAAAAAAAGCACTTTTTTCTTTGCTTTTTTATAATCCCCTGCAGAACTGTTTCTAGAGAAAAAGGTGGTAGCTAATTTTATGAAGAGAAAAGGATTTTCAATAGCAGGAAAAAAACTTTCCTCCTCATCAGCACAGTCTGGACTCCTGCTGGCTAGGTGTCATTATATATGCTTGTTACCCTCATTCCTCATGATAGTGAAGTCCATCTGCCTCATTTAACTTTTTTCACTTGCTTCTTTACTTCTCTGAGATTATGTATGAGGGTATAAAATGTCATAAATCTAACTAGTAAGGCATCATCTTTTACATCATAAGAGGAAATATTAGATCTTTTTACATTTTAATCTATGATGGTAGCAGTTAACTTCAATTTCAACATGATTGCTTTGCTGACTGGACTCCATCTATTTTCAAAGCAAATAGAGCAAACAGAGAACAGAAAATTCTGTTAGTCTTCTGACGAAGATTTTAATATTTTGATGGATGAAGCCTTCAATATAAGTAGAATAACTGGACTTAAAAATAAAATGTCATTAGCATGTGGTCAGTATCTTTTCAAGCCCATTCGTCAGGTATGCAAATATCACACAAAGACTACTTATTCTGGTCTTTGAACCACTACATTACTGTTTCCTGAACCATTCCTTCCTAACACTTGTTGAACGCAAACTTTATACGCACACATATGTGGTGTAAGACATGAAATGTACATGAAAGACAGAAAATGGTTGTCTGTTTCCCCAAATGGTTATGCATACACAAGAACATGCTGTGAGTGCATGCTATGCTGTGCTGTGATGTGCTGTGCTATGTGTCATGTCCAGATTCTGATGGCAAAATTATACATGTTCTTTTGAAGAAAAACTTACAGCATTCTTAGTAATTCACAACATGTTTCGTTCAAATTAAAAACTTTCATATGTGCAATGATCATTAAATAGATAAATGACCTGTGCCCTTGTCTTGCTCCTCTGCTCCAGTAAGCGCATTCATATGAAGGAAAGTAAGCATTTGTGATGGAAGTGCTTGGCAACCAGGCTGTAAGCTCTTTAAGGACTTGAGAATATTTCAGTCAGCAGTAACAATTCAGTTAATTGCAACAACTATATCACGTGAAAGGAAGTGCAAAGGGAAGGAATGAATTGCATATTATAAAAATGCAAACATGAGCATGGAGCCAAAAGGGAGAAGCTTTAGGTAGATTTTTGAAGATTCTGCAAGTGCTGGTAGAGGCCCTTTTTATATAATATGAAGTAATTCTAGACCACACATTAATGAGAAAGCATTGTTCTGTCTAATCACAAAATGGGTGAAACCCACGGCAATGTCAACCAGTTGGAGTGACTTTGTCTGAAAATAATTAACAATCCTCAGATCAAATCTATTAGTTGAGTTGCTACATTGGCAATTACTCTAATCTAACCATCTGTGGAGTAGCAGGAATGAATATTTCATGACTTGTAACTTCCAACGCACATTTTGTAGACAGATTTCTTTTATATTTCTGGTTCCAGGCACGACCAATGTGCCTATTGCATTACTCAGCAGTGTTCTGCAGAAATGGTAAAAATGTACATCTTAGCTAATGACCAGGCCATTCTACAGCACTTTGGAAAACTAGTTTGCTAGTGTAAAGGAATGTTATAATTGGAGAATTTGCAACAGGTAATCTCTAGTAATTAGATGCTTCATTTATTTCCTTTCTCTGTTTATAGTTTACATCATCTGTTTGGTGACACATTTTCTTGTTCTGTACTGACCATTAGTTTTTTCATAGGATGGGGAAAAAATAGAACTTGCTGCACTTTCACATCTAGAGGAATCATAAGATAACCATCAATTTTGAATCCAGTGATAATACTGGTGAAAATTGTTCTGCCCTTTTTTTTTTCCAAACAGCTTTTTGGGAAACATTTCTTTGCACCCTCATAACCCATTGGAAAGAAGGTCTAAGTATACAATATTTTGGAAAAAGCAGTTGTAAAGGGTAAAAAAAAATTTACAATGTACTGAAGACTTCCCAGGCATCAGAGAAAGGAGAAAAAGGAAAGAAAAGGAAGTCTTTCTGTTCCCTCTGAATAAAATTGAGCACTGAAATATAGCCCTTAAGAATGACTTAAACCAAGGAATACTTTAGATGAGAAGAGATTGAGGGATGCATAAGAACTTTAGAAAAATAATAATTAAATACTAGGCCTAGAATATCATGGCAGACTATCTATCTCCTGAGGATGAATACATAATGACTTTTAGTTATAGTTATACAGATAATTAGACTACATTCTTTTAAACTGGTTTTAAGTCTCAAAGACCTAAAAGATGCTTGTGTGATTTTTAGGAAAATCAAGTCCAAACTTGAAAAATCTCATTGAAATTGCCATTTTTTCTGTGTTTATTCTCAAAAAAATAATTCCAAGGTAAATTAAGGTGTTTGGAGTAAAACTTAAATCTTTCTTTCTAGTCAGTTAATCATATCCTTATGTCATGGACCCAGGGTTACAGTGGGTGTCTAGCTGAATGTGAGGCACCACCAAGCTCTTGGTGCACATGAAGCATGTCAGGTGCTACATTGGAGCATTGTGTCTGTCAAGTGTGGGGTTTTATCCCACACTCACTCTGTCCATCACTAGTGGGCTGGTAGCTGAAGCACTGGATTCAGGCTGGGGCTGTTCATGGAAGGATGAGGAGAAATTGGCAAGCATCCAGAGGAAAGATGCTAAGGTCTACAGTGGCCCCTAGCACATGCTGAAGGAGGAAAGTTTGAGACAGCAGTGCTTCTTTAACCTTTTGATAAGGAATCTAAGGAATTACCCTATACCTGTCCTACAAATATCTGCAGGGATGTTAAAAAGTTGTCACAAACATAATTTTTTTGATAACGTGAGGTCCTCTGAAGGAAAAATGTCCATAAATAGCGGTTTGTGCACTTCAGATAACACAGATAACTGGTGATGGGGTTGGGGAAAGTTTCTAAACTTTTTGCTGGATTTCTATGGTCAACTATTGGAAGTTATTGGCTAAATGAAGCTACAGACAAACTTACTCAGCATAGAAAACATTCCTCTTTGGGAAGACACTCAGACTGGGGACGTTCAGAGGTCTGTTCCAGTCTATGTGTATCCTGTCATGCTACAAGCTGAGTGAATCAGAAATCGGTAAACTGGCAGTGTTGGATTACATCAGCCTGACATTCCTGCATAGAATGGTGTAAGCAGAGCATCAGAGATAGAAACATGACTGCCCTCCATTTACTGCATCTCTAAAGAATCACCCCTTTTGAGCTGGAACGATAGGACATCTCTATACCCTTGTCCTGAGAATCTTCTGCTCATTAATATTATATTTTTTTAATAGAATGGACTCTATATTTCAATGTAAAAACTTTTACATGAAATATTGAATTAACCATGTAATGCTATAGAAATAAACTCTGTTGCAGAGATAGTTACAGAGATATCTTTCCTTCCTTCCTTCCTTCCAGTGTATATGTTCAAGTGATCTCCATGCCTTGAAAATTCTACAAAAAGTCCAGGACCCAAATATTTGTGTGAATTGGAAACCAGAAATATTTCTGATCAGATCACTTTGAATATTCCCTTTTGATCTTGAAACACTTTCAGAAAAGTTCTTACTTTCAAAACTTCTTGCCACAAAATGGTGCTCTTTAAACTCTAGGACTTTGAGAGAACTTGTGGCTCATGTCAAGAGATGGTTGCTGCACTGTGTTAAAATAGCCTTCCTTTGTGAAAATAAGAAAACCCTGTGCTGAGCATTAAGACACCAAATTGACCTCTAGATAATTGCACAACTGAGTGACTCTTTGCTGAACTTGCAGGCTCAGGGCCACAAATGTCACCCTCTGCTTGTCTGAAAAGCATTTTTAAATTCCTGAATATTTGCTGAAGACAAAATAAGAGAAATACGAGTGGTAAAACCTAAAAAGGTGGTGGAAAACAGAATACTCTAATAAAATCTTTTCCCTAGTGTTCATATACGGCATAATTGGAGATCCTTCTTCTTCTTCCTATTATTATTCCTGTTCTTATTCTGATTTTATAATACATTTATTCAGGAAATTAGATACTGCTGAATGACTGATAATGATGCCATATTAGGAACAAAAACAGCTGAGACTTTCAGAATTATCTGACATATTTAATGACCCAATTTAGTCTTAAATTTGATAAAAGAGACTAACACTGCCCTAGTCTATTTGAAGGGAATGCCATTTTCTGTGTTTTTAATAGTGAGAGCAAGTTTAAAGCTTCCCTTTGTGAACAGTATGTGACCCACAAATATCCAGAAGAGCTATCACTGCATTGGAGAAAGACATAGTTAAAGCAAAGGAAAAGAAATAAGAAGAAATGACAAGCCTAGCATGTAAAACTCAGGTAGGCTTAAAAATAAGAATAAAATCCACTTTCAGCACTATTGTCCACGGGCAGGCTGTGAAATAAAAAGTTACCAATTGTTTACTAGCTCCTAAATCCATTCTGTTTTCTAGAGCAGACTACATTTTTTACTGATTAACTAAAAAATGTATCTTTTCCTGACTCTCCTGCAAAGAAAATTGTGATGCTGTCAGTGTTTTTCCCCACTCCACATGCTTACAACCGGAATATGATAAGTAAAGGCATACATGCTTAGCTGCACAGGCTTCCATTTGGATAAAAATCCCTTGGCAGCAATGCCCTGTTATGCACAGGATGGAGGATCTACACTGCTCTGCTATAAATAAGGGTAAAGAAAAGCATCAGAAAGTGGCCATCTGTTTGGCTGACCCAGCAAGGCAGGTGGTCTTTCTCATCCATATGGTCAACTTCCTATTAACTAGAGGGTGGACAGGACTCAGTCACCCTCTTTTAAAGCAAGGTAAAACAAACAAAACAATGCATTCTGGGTGTCACTGTACCAAGATGTAAAAATCTTATTGGCAGACTTCTTTTTAACAATTTTTTCACATTTCTATTTTGAGGAAGTGTTGTGAGATCCAAATATCTTTGTGCTTATAAGAGACAGAGAGAGGGAGTGGTTAAATTGTGGAAAGTCTCTGTCACAGAGGAAAGTGAAAAGGAGGATCCTTACTCTTGTGTGTGCAGAACAAAACCAGAGAAGGGAAATCCTTCATTTTTTATAGATGTTTGAAGAAGTCAGACAAAAATTTGACTTTTGAAGCACCAAAGCCTGGAGTTTCCTCCTTCAGTAACTTTTTAAAAGAAAGGCCTCTGAACAAATCTGAATTATGTTAAATCCCCCCAAAGAGATTTATTTTTTAAGATAAGATTTTGCCATCAAAATGTGCTGTAAACTGTAAAAGCTCACACTTTTCTTTTAAATGCCTTCAAAGTAACTGCTATTTATACCACAATTTTATGTATTTTCATCATAAGCCATTTTCAAATGTGCCTTTTTGTTGCTGGTCAAGATAGGATTAGATTATACTATCTTCATCTGCTAAGAAAGCTCCTAGACATGCACCCATTGCTTTTTGTGCATATATTTTGTGCATATTTACATAGTGCTCTCTGAGAAAAAACAATATAACTCTGATATCCTAAAAACAAAAAGCCTGTAGTGAGTGCAGTTCATTCAGTGGTGTTGTAGGCTGTAAGTGGCACATTATTTTAGTTTAAGCACAGATTATATTCATCATACAGAAAAATTTATCAAGCATGAAGAACATTCTAGTTTATGTTTACGCGGTTGGGCCTGCCTGTAATTCCTTGTCATCTGATGTCTGAGAACTAAATAATTTTCCTAGCCTCACTCCAGTTTCACATGTCTATGTGAAATAAAAAGTTTCACCGTTCCTCAAAACTGCATGTTTAAAGAGAGTTATTAGTAGAAAGGCTGCATATGATCACTTTTGAAAAACTAGATCTCTTTTCATTCCTAAAGAAATCTCAGGAGGTGCAACACTGATGTTTGTTTGTGAGACCAAAAATAGAATTGAAATTAAGTCCCAATCTCAAAGCCTGTGTACACCACATCAAGCATGGGTACACTACAGAAATAATGACACTAACATTGAGATATTGTATTTTATTTTAACCATTTTTATTTTATCCAGAAATGCTTACTTATGTGACTATTTTTTCTTTTAGGTAGGAAAGTGGTACACTAAAAAGAAAATACAACTTTGACATAGAAACTGGGGCTTCAGTCTGGTCATGATGCAATATCATCAGGAACACAAAAGATTAAATAGAAGGACCACCTAACCTCGTAACTCACCTTCTGGCTTTAGCTAATAACAGCTGCCTAGGAGAAACTAATAAACACAGTGCAAAGGTACAGTAACACTTCTATGGAACACTCCCACTGCCTATAAATATCAATGGCTCTTCAACCTGCAAAACATTTATAATAAAAAACTCTCCCTTACTTTTTGTCAGCCTTTTCTTTAACTGTACTAATTTCACCATATGCTTTGCTGAACAAAGGAGAACCTAACTGCACACAGTTCTAAGTAAGAGAGGCTACCAAAGACCTAAGTGGAATCTGAACCTTAGGAAATACTACTTGAAACCTTATAGAAATAGCCATTTGTGTTGTGCCATTACCCACTACACTCTAAAATAAAATTGTATTATCTTTGTTCATCATTATTTGCTTTCCTTAGCTTGTGCTCACCATAGACAGTAGAACTATTCCCACAAATATGCAGAAGTGTTGTTTTTTTATACTGAGCGGTCTTTGTGTAACTGCATTTATAAATCAATACAAGCAACAAGTTACTCACTTGTATTTATCTTCTGAAGTGAAATGTGCTTTTCCAGGTGTCTACGAAGCTTTACCTCTGCTCCATATTTACCAGTAGTACCATTGTCAGCCAAAATAAAGTGAGAATGCATGCTGTTGAGCACTGTCAGCTTGCTCATGGGATTGGACATTGTCTGGTATGGTCGGACCACCTGCATTTTAGAGACAAAGGAAAAAGAAGGTACAGTAATCAGAAAAGAGACTCTGAACTAAATCAATTACAAGATAGGAGCTGACAAGATGAAACAAAATAAAGAATCAAAATTAAAGAACCGAACTTGAGCATTACTGTCTTCTGCAAAGTAGGAAACGACCTTAACACTGCCTGTTCAGATGCAGACATGGCTTAAAGGGTTTTCCATGGTAATCTGTTTCAATAGTATCAATGTTCACTTGTTTCCTTTTAAAATCCAGCTAATGGCCAGAGCTTCAAAGGTCTGGGTGACTGCACACACACGCAGTGTATGCCCTGTCTGTTGCTGACTATCAGGATTGCTGTAAAGTCTCCCCTTGCTCTGGCCATGTTCTTTGATTCTTCCTTCACAGACCCCACCCAGCATCATGCCTCCAATGCTGGCTAATCCAGAGCCACGAGAACTGGAGATACTGTACAGACACACAATACAGGTGAGTTCCACTCTTGGAGAAGTGTACACATGATATTACACCGCATTTTCAATTGCAAGAATTATTGGCCCCCTCCTAGTGTTAGTAAAAGGGCAGTTGTTTGTGTTTACAGCAGCTTTAGGAAGTTTCTGACAATGGGGAGTTTGCTTCACTTCCTTTGATTTGATTTCATCAGGAGAAGCTGTGCAGCAGACTGATTAAATTGCCAGAGTTACCCCACTCAAGCCACCAGACAGACCAAATAATATCACAGGGCCACATCTGGTTGTCAGCTGCTTTGGTGGGTGTCTGTTGACACAAGTAGGACTGTAATAACATGGCAAAAAATTGGTGTTTTGTCAAGCCATCCTGGCTGATACTTCAAATGTTTTCTAGCATTACTATTCCTTGCCATTCTTACATATATCTTGTCTTTTTAGAGAGAAAAAACTGAAAATCTGTAAAATTAAGTCCTAGCTGAAGAAATGCTGTAATGACTTGTTAGAAAACTCAGCTGGGCTACCCTTCATTTGCAAGGAATTTTCTTCAGAGTTCTGACACTGTTCATTGTTCAGGTCTCGTGGTTTTAATGCACAAATGTGTACATTCAAAATTTGACATAAATGCTTGCAGACAAAAATATAATAAGTTATTGATTATTCCTAAGTTTTTTTCCTTCTGTAATTCTAAAGAGATCTCTAATTGATTCATAATTCTTTTAAAATAATATGTGTTGCCAATTGTTTTGCCAGAGATCTCTCTATATACATTATTTTCACTTGTGAATGTCTGCCTAACTTTGATCAAGTCTTAGCTGGCCAGGAGAAATACACAAACTTGTTTTGCTGTTATAAACTCTCACGCAAAGGGTACTCTGTAAACTCTTCATCCTGCAAAAGGGAGGAAATAGGTCTAAGAAGACCTAGAAGGCAGCTAACGAGCAGCAAGGCAGCACACTGCACTCTGTGAGAACAGGTCATAGCTCTGGCTCAGATTTTTTTTAATGCTGTTTCTTTTGATGCCTCACTCATAACAATTTATTCTACAGCTGCATACAACTTAAAAAATACCAGCACACTGCTGGAACATGTTTAATAGCTGCCTTCTACAGATACAGAAACCATGCCACTGCCAGAAAGAAAAGGAAGGTTCTTTCCTAAGAATCCAATAAAAACAAATTAAAATAGTGCAGATCTTTTAAACTGATTCCCACCCCTTCTCTCAATAAACAGACACCAGCAAGGCCTGACAGCAGAGGAATCCCTTGAGTTGCCTGTTCACTGTATGAGTTTAGACCACCGTGCAGGCAATTCTACTGACAGCTTGTGGTTTGTTCCTCAGAGCCCCAGCTCAGAACCTTCCTACTGTGACACCTTGACCTGCAGATCTAATGAGCTGCAGTACTGAAGCCTTCATATATTGACTCAGTAATGCTGCTGCAGGACAGATTGGAAGGCTATGATTTTTTTTTCTGTGTTTAGCTACATGGTGAGTCACATTATTAATAAATTTTATGGACGTGAAAACGAGACTACAATTATGTTCAATTGAGGTTCACAGCATGCACAATTTAACATCTGAATTATTTTTTTAACAATAAAATATCTCAAACAACACTGTCAGATTCTTTCTGAGAAAAGGATTAGCAAAATCTTCAAGAATGTAAGAGCATCCTAGGCTTTGAGGCTACTTCCTTGAGGTTACTTGCCCTTCCACAACACTCAGCAGATTTTTGATCTGTGACTCTTGCAGTTTCCATTCCTCTGTTCTTTTCGATCCCTTGCATTTTACAGACAAGTTAAATGGTTGGAAAAAACTTTATCTTTAAGCTGTTTCCTCATTCTCTTTTTACAGCCATAGAATCATGTGATGGTTTGGGCTGGAAGTGACCTTAAAGATGACCGAGTTACAACCCTTCTGCCATGGGCAAGGACACCTTTCACTAGACCAGACTGCTCAGAGCCAACCTTGCATTGAGAATGGGGAGAATAGGGAATAATGTCCCTTGACATCTTCCTCTGCAGACCTGAAAGGAATAGTTTATGCTCAAGACATGCCTCCAAATGCCTCCAAATAGAGTTTAATGAATATGACAGCAGCTGTGCTGTGAAGCAGCACTGATGGTGCATGGGCTGAGGGAATTCTGCCAAGAGGTGAGGGGCTGGGCTGACCCCAGCCGTTGCCTTTGCACCCTGAGGTGGCAGTAAGTTTGAATGAAAAGCACATTGTTCTCCCTAGATTCCCTGTAGGCTCATGCCACTCAACATGGGGACAGCACTTGAGAAATCTCTCAGGGCAATTCACCATGACAACAAGCCTGCAAGTGCAATGTGAACCAGTGCATGAATCTGAGCAGTCTGTGTAGAGACAAAGAATTTGAGAGCGACAGTGAGCTCTAAGTAGCGATGGAAAAAGAAACAGAAGCATGCTTTGCTTCTCAAGGATCAGCAGCTGTTCAAACCAAGCCATCTCTGCAGCCTGGAGCAAAGCCATCTCTTGCTCTGGAGCATACCAGGGAACAGAGTAGTTCCTGATGTAATTCAGAGGGTTCTGGAAATATCATGGTCTGAATTCTCCATATATGCAACAAACATGCCAGTCCTTATCTTTGCCTCTGGTCTCCTACTGAGATTAAACCCAAATGGGGACTTAACAGACCCTAAAAGTAGAGCCATGCATGCTACAATGACTAACAAAGTGTACTCTTTTAGAAGGGAGAATAGCTCTGTGTGTAGGCAGAAACCTTTTTATAATCACAGTTTTCTACAAGACTGAGAAGGCCACTTTACTTTCTCAGTTCTATCAGAAACCATGAGGAAATAAAGCAACTCCCTTGAGTCCTATGTTTTAAAATTAGAATCTGAGAGTTTAGGAGTTGCAGTATTTTCTGCTATTTGCTTTTACACTACTGGAGTACGACATGTCTTTTAGGGATCTTTAATCATCACAATACAACAAATAGTAAAGAGCAATAATATTTCCTTTAACTTGGTCAGTTTTCTTTATGCCTCTGAGGAAATCCCCTGGGAATCTAAAAGTCTGACTGATTTGGAAGGGCTGGTAAATATAATTAAGCCCCTCAGCTATGGCCTCTGGATCCACAGAGGCCAGGCATGGGCTGAGACATTAGCAGGCAGCACCTCTGCTGAGCTTGACTCACTAGCCATGAGGCACAGGGAGGCCACATGAAATGGGACATGTGCAGTGGCCACAGCTCCCTCTCTGCACCTCCTGCCCCTCCAAATCCCACGACTACGACAGTCTTCTGTGTGATGCTGGAAGGGTATGTTTTGATAACTCTTCAGTTCTGATCATAATT
Source organism: Petroica traversi (assembly GCA_025920805.1). NCBI lineage: Eukaryota > Metazoa > Chordata > Aves > Passeriformes > Petroicidae > Petroica > Petroica traversi. Next base: position 1,511,932 of record JAHLSL010013433.1, read on the forward strand.
TAACTAGACATAGTGCATATAGGCATAAATCCACATTGATGCCAGAGTTCACCAAGTCTTTTACTACTGGTTGACTTTTTTTCCCCCCTGTATAATCCTTTGTGGCCTTTGTTTCTTGCTTAATGATGATTCATTTTACATGCTTATGGTACTATTTACATTTCCTCTTCTCGGTTCATTTCACAGCATTCACGTCTAATGAGCCAGTCAATATAGTACACTTTGATTTTTAAAAAGCTTCCAAAACAGCTTCCTCACCAAATGCTTCTAAAGAAACCACATGCATTGAATAAGAGAGAAAGTCCTTTGAGGCATAAGTAACTGAGAAAAGCTGGGGGAAGGGTGGGAAAACAGTGAGAAGGAAAAGGTAATTTTTGAGAGGACTCTTACTAAGAAGATAGACATAAATGGTCTACCCCAAGCTGTGTTATATTCTGTTCAACATAGTGTAAGGAATTTGTGAATAATTGGAGGGTGAAAAGCTTACAAATATTTCAGCAGAATAAAGTCTTCTAAAACAGCCTGATGAGGCAATAAAATAGAATATGAAATTCAGTACCAGTAAGCACAAAGCAGCGTCATTACATGCACATCAGAGATGGATAAAACCAGAAGTGCTTCAGCATTACAGCATGCCATTGATCAATAATTTTATAAAACTATTAGGGGCCAGGAGGTCGAAGAGAAAAATGTTGTCTATCAAAGATATGTTTTGAAATATTTTTGTCCTTAGCGATGACCCTGCAATTGTAACTGTACTGATACAATGGTCTGCATTAAGGTCTATACCTTACACAAATTAGTTGTAACTTAACATTAAACTTCTTTTCCTTTCCATCTGATGATCAGAGTAAGTATTAATTATTTTCTGATTTGATCAGGAATATTTTTTTTAAGTTGTTTATTTGTAAAATAAAATTAATTTACAACTTCTTGGTTTCCTGTAAAATTGGGAGGCTATTTAGAGGGAAGCATTGCCTAAAGAAATCAGAAGTCAGGGGAGCTGCTCCACTTGGCTGGAACACCTGGGAAATCAAATCTCTTCTCCTCCTGGGAAATCAAATCAAATCACATCTCTTTCTGCAAAAGAAGACTCCAGATCCCTTTTAAGAGGCAGTGACTACCTGAGAACAGATGTAGTTAGCTTTGCAATAGGTGGAAAAAAGTAATAAAGGAATAGCAATGCTCCAAAATTCATGGCTAATTTTATGCTTTTTCTTAACTTCCTTATTCCTGTTATGTTTTCAGAACCCCATGCCTAATCACGAAAGACTATTTATTTGAAAATGATGTGCAAATTATACTTCCTTAAGAAGATACAACGCATCCTTTTTCTGCTATCACCTTCTGCACTGCACCTCAGATGAGTTCATTGGTGACTCAGAATTACTGTGGCAAAGTCTGACTCTGCTTGTTTGTGTGGTGTTAGAGTACAAAACTCCACACTTACACAGTTCCCCCTAACTGCTATACTTTCACAGTGAATTCTAATAAATACTAAATAAATAAATAATTTTCTTTGTAATCATTGTAACTCCTTTGACTTAAGAGATACTTGAATCTTCTTCCCCTTCCCAACTTAGTCATGGATACAGAACATACAGAGAAGAATTGGTCAGACTAATGAAGGCAAGAAAAAACTTCATTATGCAGATTGAAAACTCTATCTTACAGTTAGTCACTGGTTCTCATTCTCATTCTTAGCAATGAACCAGAAGTGAGAAAAAAAATGGATTCAGAAAAGCTTCAGGTACCAAATAACCATTGTAGGTAAACTATTAATGTATTTAAAATCATGGCGTTCATCTTACTGTGTAAAAGTAGAGTTTTAAAAGAGAAGAATGGTGTGAAAGGGTAGGAGAAACACTGGCCCTGTCCTTCAGAAAGTGGCTGGAGAGGAATAATTTGTGGTCTGCTCTTATCTACGATCACAATAAGACTTTCAAAATTGCATCAATAAAAATGTATGGGAGGGAATATATTCTAAGGAGGATAGTCTGCAATTTTGAATTTAACCACAGCATTATAGTATTGTTTGAAAATAAATCAGACTTCAAGTCTTGCAGTCAGTGTTTTCTTAAGCACTTCTCTGGGTTTACAAAGTTCTAAGGATGAATCTTTGATATATTTTCAAGAATAACTTTTAATGAATTGTCCTTCTAATTTATTTTTAAAGAACATACAGTGCAGGAATTTTTATTGCTGCCATGTCAAAACCTGCCATCAACCCTAATGGAAAACCTGTATATATATCGACTTTTTGCTGCAGACAATAATTCTAAGAGCAATTGTTAAGTGAGGGGTGGAGAGGAGACAGGAAAAATAACTGGAAGATTTATAGACACTGCGGGTCATCTATGTCTATAAAGGCCTTACATCTTTGCCAATCAGATCCTCTTGATTTTCCACAATCCCCCAGGGAGCAATACCAATGGTGCAGATCTTCCCTCGAGATTTTGAGGCATGATCTTTCAGGGCATCTCCAACATGCCGAATGACCCCTGGCAAAGAGAGAGCATAAAACAGAAATTCATAATTATGTCTTTTTTCTTCATAATCATATGGATTTAGTACAGACTTGTTTCCTGCAGAATAACTATGCCTATCCTTACAATTAAGTAAAGCTATGAATACATTCCTCTTTCTTATTATCAGAGTATTTCTGTGAATCCATTTCATTGAAGTCAGAAAACTACTAAATGAAGTAATAAGAAAAAAATACACAGCTTTAGAAAGAAGAATGGAAATGCTGACAGTTGGCTGCAGCTTATTTATCTGCACTTGTGCTCACATGTGCATGCAAGCATTTGTGTAATTCCAAGCACAGAAAGAAGCATAGGAATTAATTGTGCTCCCCGCCCCCCACCCCCAGCTCCCTCAGAAGTGCAGCTTGTACACAAATGCTCCCATCAAGGATGGAAATGTGAAAACATCATTATGCTACTCTGTGATGAAGCTATTCTGCCACTCTTTTCAAACAAACTCAGTCACCTAAGACATCTTCCAGCAGAGTATTAGAACCTGCCCTTGGAATCAGTGAGAAAACAGAAATTAGTACAGAGAGATCGACTGCTCCTCAGCATCCTTCCAAGGGCTCCTTGCTTTCCGTAGGCCAGCTTTGGCACTGTTTTCCTGCTACATCTGTGCAAAGGACAAGCGTCATTCCTCAGTCCTTTTAACGAAATAATCTTTTAAAATCTGTCAATCAACAGCTGTTTTTAGGATGTGGCTGCACTGAAGTAGACCTGTGGTTTGCTGCAGATGTTATCTGATTCTCAGTTGCTGAGTTTCCATATTGTTCAAATTTCACAATTTCAGGATGACTGGATAGAAATTACAACAGTCACACAGTTGTTAGGATTTTGGTTGCAGTTTTCTGAACTGTAATTCACCCAGGGTAATAAAACTCCCCATAACCTAACAGGTCCTCTAAGTCCTGTGGTGGAAAGTTAAAAAAGCCCAACCCTGTACTTGCTGTCAGCTACGAATTAAGCTATGATCCAACAGCCCAAAGGATGTAAAGCTGAAATCTGTCCAGACTGCAAAAATTTCCGCTATTTAGAATAATCAGCTTTCAACATGACATGAATATTCAGAACCAAAGTCATGTTTATAGCCAGGTATGCACTGTCTCTCCCACAACACTGGTTCTCAGTCCAACAGCTATATTTCAGGACTTTTCAGTTATAATTTTTCTTAAGAGAACTCCAAATTTAAAATTCATTTTCAACAAAAGAGATGGAGAAATTCTCATTTTTTATGATTTCACAAATAATTTTCAGCGATACAGCTTAAAAAACCTAGTCCTGGAGCAATCAACTTCTTTGCTCCAGAAATTGAAGACAACGAGAATTTATTGATATTGCAAAACTGCTTCTGGAATTATGTTTTTAAAAGAGCAGAGAGCCACTTGTACTACATTGTTTTGTCTAGGTAGCTTCTGATTAGAGGAAAGAAAGTTCTTTTCAACAGTATTTATGATGATTTTCCTGGTTAATTTGTATTGTTTTGGCATCTGCAGCTAAGAGAATTTGAAAACTGGTAGGAACCAGTTGGGCATTTGCAAAAAAAAAAAAAAAATTAAAGAAATCCGTAATTTGATTTCTTCAGTTGATGTGGTAATCCACTGCATTAAGTGTACAACAGGTACATTTTCCTGATGCAATTTTAATAAATTTTACATCTGTCTTTGCCATCATCATGACAAGAGTATCTGACAACTAGTATTATTACCACCACAGTGCGCAGATCAACATTAGCCTGATTTTATTCCTTATTTTGAAGAGATGTGTGGCATATTACTTTTGTGTCTGTTTATCTAGCACTCCAAAACCTATGCTTGTTTGCTTTCTTCAGGCACCAAGCCTGCCAGAGTTCAAAAAGTGTTTGGACAAACTCAGACACATGGTGTGATTCCTGGGGCTGTCCTGTGCAGGGCCAGGAGCTGGACTCTCTGATCCTTGAGGGTTGCAACCAAATCAGTCCGTGCTACTTGTATTGCTGCTGTGATAAAACAGAATATTATATTAAAATTGATGTGCTCTGGAAACCAAGTCCAAGACTCCTATGAAGCATTTATATTCAAACATGTAGGAGTTGATCCACAATGCACTAAAATTAACACATGATAGAATGATTACATTGTTTTCCAGAGACAGTAAGAAGATACACTCTTATTAAGTAAAAAATTACAGCTTTGTTACTGCAGCAAATGAGAATGACTAAAGAATTTACAAGTTCAGGTTTTAGCTCAAAATCTTTTGCAATTCTCTCTAGAACTTTTCTAACTTTCTCCTTAGTCTCTCTTGCTTTCTGCCTCCTTCAGGGAAGGTAACTGAGATGCCAGAATTTTTTGTCCAGGGACCTTTGCTTTGCAGCTTATTCCCAAAGTGTACATGCTGCCTCCTAGCAGAGCTGGGCCACGTGCTGTCTTGGATCCCTAAGACACCTGTTTGGTGCTCTTTGACTAAAAATGGCAGATGTCACTCTTGATGGAGATGCAGTAGCAAAAAAATAGGTCAAGCTCTCTACGAGCAAGAAAGAAGTTTCTCACCACATCCAAAACCCCAAACTTTTTTCCTTTAATACTTTGGGTCACCTGCTTGAATAAAATAAAAGTTCTTTCTGGAAGAGTGTTTTTTCAGTTTTGTGTAATAAGAGTTGGACTTTTTTGAATAGTAATCCTTCCCTGCAGCTTACTGTTATCTTATAAAGTCTTCCTTGGTAATATACTAATACAATTGCCTTGCAGGGAGCTTTATTTTCAGCTCCAAAGTGTACTTTTCATACTTTAGCAAACCTTTTGTTCTGTTTTATAACAGCTGCCAGATTGGTATGAATTTGGCATTTTCTTGTTTCCACATAGTATGAAATTACTAATAAAATAAAACACAGAACGGCTTTCTACTCTCATAATTCCTATTTTTTTCCCTTTTTTGTGATGAAGTCTTCTAGATGCCACTGTTCTTTTATTTGCTCTTACCTGTGTTTACTCCTCCAGTGAATATCCATGCTCCAGTTGTCATAGCAGCCTTAATAAGTCCTTTTCCAAAGACTTGTTTGAGTTTTGGCTGAAGTTCAAAATTCTGAAGGCCCCCGTGCACAGAGATGAGAAGTTTGGGGAGCTCAAGTTGCCACTCTTTGGTCATCAGATGCAGAAGAAGGTCAGGCTTTGTGTCAAAAGACACACGTACATACTGTAGAAAGAAAGGCAATAGTAGAGAATAGAGATAAAAAGATTGGTTATACCCACTGGTTTCTAATGCATATTATCTGTGCCCAAAAGATCACTTTTTAAATGACAGAAATACTATTGGCTGACCTGATGATTAGGTTCCAAACTAATAAACTGGGAATAATGGAACACTTGCAATTCACAGCCTGGATAATTTTCTTTATTTAGGAAATTATTACATGAATTGTTTCCAAATCCTTAGCAATGCTTGAAAGACTAATGCTTAAAATTTATAAATGCAAAAACTGGACCAAAAACGAAGGGTATCTGAAAAGATGACCTAGTAGTCAGGGTTACAACTGTGTATTTACTTGTACCTCAAAGGATACAAGTCAAACCCTCAGAAGGTAAGAAACAACAGAAACAAACTTAGTTCTTCAAGTAAACAAAAGTTTAAACTGAGTAAGACTGCTAAACAGATACTTTCCAGATGAAAGAACGGAATGTACGATTTGAGCAGGTTCATGATCTTGCCTTAGAAGACTGCAGATCCTAACAATGCTGTGAAACTAATGCATTTCCAGGTGCTGGTTGTTCTGTGCTACAGGTGCAGCAATTTGTGCCAGGGGAGATCGTGCCCATCTGTGTGTGCTCAAAGGTAACAACTGCCTTCAAAATTTCTACAGCACTACCATCTCACACAAATAGCTGTCTCTCTCTCTTACAAGTCTTTCTCCTGCTGTTTCTGCTGCTGTTTCACAAAAACTGTGACGGGTCAGGTGATATTTTTTTGATTTCTAGTTACATAGCAGAAAAAGGAAAAAAACTGTTTCTATAGCTGCTAAGATCTGGAGGGACTCTCTTAATAAAATAAAACAGGCTACAGAAAGCACTCATCTGTCAAACTTCTGATTGACTCAATGCCTGTAGAGCAACTTCAGCAGTCTTTCCCTTGATGGGTTCTCAGCTTAGACACAGGTGTTCACCTTTGCCTTCAGCCTGAGGAATACCTAGTCCTAATTTGTTTATTGCAACATGCCAGGTAGTATGACATCCACACATATTATGTAATAATTTTGACCCTTTTTTGACACATCTAATCAGTATTGCTTGCCAAAAATCTGTTCTTTATAAGTAATACTACATGATAATAAAGTGTATTCCTTTCTGGTTGAATAAGATATAAGGACTTGACGTTTTCCAGAGGAAACCACTAATAAACAGGATTTTGTGCAAGAATGGGTTGTTGCACAGTAAACATCCATTGTTAATGTTTCTGGAAGCAGAAGCCTGTTTGCACAATTAGTTGGGGGGGCCAAACTGAAAGCTGAGCAAGAACTTGGCAATGCACATTCACCCCAGAGCATCAGTGATGTCAGAAATGTTCTCTGCAGCAGTCAGGCAAACTTGCAATGGCTGCTGGACATAGAAAACACAATATTCATGTCTGTAAAGCTCATTAATATAAATTAACTGCCTCCTCAGTAGCTACTCAGTCAATTTCCAGTCTGAGATAAAATTCTGTATGGCACCTGATCCCACTGACCAGATTGAGACATTAATAGTTTTCAGCTGGGATTTGAGGGTTGTCAAAGCTTTAACACACCAGAGGGAATATAAGAAGAATGATCCTTATTCCCTCTTTTATGTCTTAAGGGAGATCTGAGGTTGCAAAGGGCAACTGGAGGTATTCATAGACAACATCCCTCATGGCACCTACAAGAAAACTCTGTTGTTCAAACTATGGAGTCTTTGGTTTGGAGTCACTGGTACCTTACTCTGCTTTTTGGTGAAGACAAAGTGTGAGTCTTAAGAATATAATTAAGGTGAATTCATACTGTCAGTGGCCATACAAATATGTTGAAAACATGCATCTCCTAGGATGAACGCAGAAATGGCATCAGATGTATATTATCTAGTCTGGACAGTGACTACATTTTCTTGGTTTTTCTGATTCTTTAGCATTTTTTAAAAAATACCTCAGAATGTGTCATTTCACTGTCTCTACCTTCTTATGTCTAATACTTAAGCCTAAGTATTACTCTTCTTATACATGAAGATCTCTGAATTCCAATAAATATAAATATATAAAGTGAAGCAGAAAGCTAGAAGTATTTTTTTTGCATTTATTTCACATGTAGACAACTTTTACTGGTAACAACTGCTTGCTCTTTGCATTGCAGGCAAAACCGCTCTGTACTTATGATAATTTTACTTTACAAAGTGGAAATTTACAGAAAAATAAATAGCTAAGGTTTTTTCATGTAAGTTAAAATTTAAATCAAGTGAGGTAAGATTTACTGGTTTTGGCAATTATGCCAAACATGATTTTTCTTTAGTGCATAATATTCAATTTTTATGACTTTTGAATAATTTTTGCCCTTGCAGAGGCAATTTTTAGTTTGGCATACTTGAATTTACTCTTTTGCCATTGCTTTATATTTTAGCTAGTAACTAAAAGTGAATTCTTCTGTCCTAGTTTTAAAAGTTTACATTAAATTATAAATCACATCTTTAAGGCCACTTTTGTGTGACAAAAATTCTTGTCTTCCAATCTTGTAACAGAATATTTAGCCCTATCAGTTTTTGCTTAGAATGTTAATGAGTATTTCTGCTGTTCTTGAATTCTCTTTCTAGAGCCTGTGAAGGCAGATACAAAATTTAATCTCAGCAAAACCACTATGCTGTTGTGCTACGAAATTCCATGCCTGATGTACCTGTCAGCTGTAGAAACTACCAGTTCTAATGGGAAATGATTTAGCCCTTTCTTTATGGGAGAATTATATGGATAGGACACAAGAGTTCAGTTTTTATGTGTCAGCAAAGCAGGGAAAGTTAGGAAGAAAAAGTGCAGTTCTGAATCACAAAACCTACAGGCTGACCCGACTGGCAACAACACAGAACGTGAAATGACAAAGCATCAAGCTCAAGTCTCATGCCCATTTGATCCCTAAACTGGCACAATGGTAGTCAGCAAGAGTGCATTTGCTGCCAATTGTTGTGTCACTTTTTTGTCAAGTGTTCTCTAAAACACACCTGTGCCCACCATCAGTCAAACACCCAGACACTGCCAAGTTCAACTCCAGTGCCCTAAGGTGAAAGTCAAAGTTCCTGAGAAATAGAATTGCTACTCTCTTACTTAAGCACAGCTGTCTCATTAAAGTACTCGGTGAATGATTGCAGATGAGAGTGTCAGTGAATAAATTAAAGAGACTCAGAATTTTGCTGTATTTCTTAAAGTAATCTATTCAGGCAACACTTTGTGATTTGCATTCTAACATTACTCCTGTGTTTCTTTATAGTAACTTAAATAAATTTGTATCACTATATATATGTCTTCAAATTAAAGACTGGCAGCCTCAAAGTGTGATCCTCAAAAAAAAAAAAAAAAAGAAAAAAAAATTAGATGTCATTCTTACTGAATTCAACAAAAAACCTGTTACTTATACTGAAACCAGACTGGTTCTGTATAAATTATTTCTTCTTAACACCTTAAGGCATAATCCAAGTTCCACTAACCAATCAGTGAAAGGACCCTCATTGATTTAAATAGGGTTTGGATAAAGGTTTTTTGTGTTATTTCCCCATTTTCTCCATGTAGAACACCATAATTTAAATTCTGTAAATATTTTTTAAGAATTAATTTACTGTAACAGAAACAATGTTTGCTGCCTTTTCACGGTTTATGCAAGTTATATGATTATCTCCTTTTTCCTCTCAAAAGCCCTGATGACTTTTGGCATCCTTTTTGTACAGTTTTCATAAAACTCAATGCATTTTAAACCAAGAAAAATACCTTTTTCTGTGACTGATTTCCAAATATCCTTAATAAAGTTTTAAGGATCTGAATATCAGCAACTTTGTCTAAGTAACTCTTAATGTTCATTGAAATTCTACTGATGTTCTTTCATGTTTCTATGCACCATAAGAAAAGTTAAGCAGAAAAAAACTGAAATAAACTTCCTGTCTTTTGCAGCTGCAAACTTATTTTAGGGTTTTACTCTGCATATGAAATGTATCATTGAAATGCATTCACTGAGGAGGAATGCATATTTAGCTCACCAAAGGCTTTTCAACACAGCCATCTTCCATTTAACCCTGACAACCCATGGTGAAAGAAATTTTAGTTCTGCAAAGAGTAATCCTTTAAAGAAGTTTGTAGAATGAAAGAACATTAAGGCTTTGTGTGTGTGTGTGTAAAGGCAGACCATATATTAAAAAAATTGGTTTAGTTTGGTCAGAAGTGCAGTGCAAAACGTATCACAGCAAGATTGTCTTAATTGATTTACTGATGACGATAATATATTTTACAATTTTTCAGAGTATTGCTCATAATTGGAATGGAATCAGTCACATTTGTTTGATAATTGCTTTCTGACTTAATAAAATGATAATATAAAGTTAGATAAGCATGTTACTTCTTAAATTGCAAAGAGCCAGCTAGTGTAAACAGATAATATTTTATTGGTTTTCATGTATTTTTACCAACTTTAATTGCAAAAGCTATTAATAAGATTTATGTATATATACATCCTTCTCACATATTTTTACAGTTGTTAAATTTGAAAATCTGCTATATAAACAAAATAAATTTAGACAAGCAAAATTTTAATTGTGTTTCTTACATATTAATGGGATGAATCACTTGTAAAGAAAATGAGATTGACAGAAATCTGAACACCACAGCCTTGTTGCAGGCTCATCTGTGGTTACATGAAATTGAAGGAAAGGCCTTTTTAGTAAATGATCTTGTTAACCAGTGTCACCTAACCTCAGCTAAGTGTTTCTATATAATTTCCTGTCCAAATTATTGAGCCTTCACATTATTGATTTAAGGATAGTACAGCTGCACTGAAGATACTTTAACAACTCCGTGGAATTAGCAAAAGTCATGCTGTTTAGGAATTTTTGTTCCATATGGCTGTGGAAATGAACTTAATGTCATTTCTAATGACAATATGTAAACCTACATATTTTCTGTTTTGTTCCAAATCCATGTGTTTTGTTAAAATGTCAGTATAATTTTCATTTCCACAGCTAAAGATTTGATTGTTATTTTCTGGTGGCAAGTTATAAATATTGCATCCTCAGAGGTATAATTGTACTTACTATATATTTTTGTATTAAGATCTAATTCTGCTGCTTCAAATGGAGAAAATAATTACCTGTCAGTTTTACATGCACTAATCTGCTCCATTAATTGATTCCTGTTATCCTAATTATAAATATAAGGTTATGGCTCCTAAAAACAAACTCCGCCTAATTCTTTGTAGTCCAATTCAGAAAAACAACAATTTTGCTGTTAGCACAGACCAAGAAAATACTACTCAGTTCAGTGTTTCCCTTGCTTAGAAATTTTCATGTGTGGGCAGCTATTTCAGGAAATGAAATAGAGAGTAGGTGGAAAATTTAATACCAGATTTTTCCCCTGAGGTTTTCCTTGTTTTGGTCATCTTGCCAAATCTTGCTGTTTGTAAGGTTATTAACCAATAGGTACAATAGAAACCTTCCATGATTTTCAGCAAAAACCAGGTTGCATAGTGTTTTCAGTTAGCCAGTATGTAGAAAATAACTAACACATTTTTAGAAAGCAACGAATTTATCATGCTTCCTCCCCTTTCTCTTTCTTCCCTTATCCATGCTGATCAACTTCTCTGCATTTGGGTTTGAGAAGGTATAGTCAAAAAAAATATTTCCAACTGCTATTATGTACTTGTTCCTTTTTTTTCAAGCCTTATTTTTTCAACATAAGGTCACCTTATTCCCTCCTCTGCTGAAAGAGTTGGTTGGTTTCTTTCATTGGTTTCTTGGCTTCCACAGAAAGCTTTTGATTTCTTAAGTTTTATTTATTATGGGAAAGTCATAGTACCCGAAAATGCAAAGGTAGGAATTTAATTTTCTATTAATAACACTGCAACAATTAGTTAGTCAGCTTTTTGACTATAGTCTACCATAAAATAATGTTTGGATCTGGAAATATGAACACAAGGACTGCTTCTTCATGCTGCTTTCTGTGGAAAACACATTATAACAAAATTCTTTAATCCATTTCCACTTAAATGGTTATACAAGCCTCCTTTTTTTGTTTTGGTCTTATGAAACGTATTTTTCTCACTGGTGGTAAGAAAGCCCAAGAACCCTTTGAGGGATATTTACTGAATTGTTTAATTTGAGGCACTTTTCCCTCTAGTGGAATAATAAAATTTCTGGAGATTTTATAGGTTTTTTTAAATTAATGAAGAATTTGCTTTATTCCCATATTTTGGGTGGGGTTTAATGATCACAAATAGATGGCAGGTGCAACTACGTTCCAGATTCTAGTCTGTCAAAATAAATCTGGAGTATTTCCAGCAATAAATGCATTGTCTGTATTCATCCCTACTTTTGACTTGTTATTTAGGTTTCTCAGAGTTTAAGTCACTTTTTCCCTTGTCTTTTTTTTCTTGTTTTCTAAATTGTTCATGGTTTCACTCCTGACTGCACTCTGTGAGAGTGTTTTTCTTTCCTTTATGCCGACTTCCAGTTTTATCTCCAGAGTTTATCTTCAATTGTATTTCTTTGAGCACACAGCATGTATCTTAGTGCCAGTCCTGTCTCTTCCAGCACTATGCCAGGAACTCAGAATCCCAGCAAAGATGAGAAATCCTCTATGAGAATTGGTGTCAACAGCTTCTCTAAAACCTTCATCTTTTCTCGGCTCTCCAAGACTTCCCTTTCTGTGCAGGGCTGTTTATTGCTCTATAGCAATCTTCAAGGGCAACACTGAAAAAGCTCTAGTGATTATCCCTTCTCATGAATACTGATTCAATGCAAAGAATCCATGTATGGTTAAAAACATTCATTACTGTATCTTTGTATCTCTGGTGTTGCAGATTTGTAGGTGATTTGTTATCAGTTGAACACAGGATGCCCATGATAGTATCAGAGAAGTTACCTAATTTTATGTTTCTTGGTGCCGCAGTGCTTTCTAGTTTCTATCAAAAGAAGCCGTGCATCTGCACAAACAGAACCATCCACCACCACTCCAACCCCAGCACCTCTGTACGCATCTGAGGAAAATATTTTGCTCTTCCTAGCATAGTACCTGAGATTTTCACTCTCTCTAATTTCTGTTCTTTGACAGATCTGAGACACCTTCTGGGAAGAATTCATGCACAGAAGACAATGCTTGATTGCAGAGTCCCTAGGAGTGCAGGCTCTGCCCTCACTGCCAAAGCAGTGTATTGGCCATAAAGTGCTAAGCACATTCCCAAAGATCTAGGGTCCTCCTCTCATGTAATATTACATAGGAGAAATACATGCATGGGTTAGTGAGTGTGCTGGAAATGTCTCTCCAAGTTAGTGGAGCAAAGCCTTCCACTCAATACACTTTGGTATCACTCCACAGGGAAGGAGTGACTTCTTGCTCAAGGGATTTCCTAGTACCTACATTAGACACTTCCTGGGGCCTCTTATTTCACTGAAATATGAACCACAAGCCTAACGGGTCTATCTTCTGATACACGTCTGGAAGAATATTAAATGGAATTTTGTACATTTAAAATTTGTCAGCTTTGCAGACACAGCCAGCAATGGGAAACCGTAGTTGAATTCTAAAATTTTCAGAAGAAGAGGGATGATTACCCATTGGAATAAACTTAAGACAGTAGCACATTAATGTGTCTTCAGCCTTCAGAAAGGTAGCTCCTCTTACACTGCACTCCAGCTTTTACAGTTAAATTTTGCTCACCCACTCTCGCACATGATACATAAAAACACACATTCCAGTCTTACGCCCAATAATGCTTCAGCACAAAGTTAAGAAAGAACGTTGCTCATTCTTTGTGCACACTTACTTTCAGCTAGCAGCACTATCTATCTAAGAGAAAAACAGGGTTACCATGGCTTTATTGGAGTGGCCTCCTCCCTGGAACTCAATGGTTCCAAAAGCGTCCGTCGGGCTGAGCTGCGTGTGCTTGCTGATGGACCACTTCTCCGACTGGATGTCATTGCGAGTGAGCCTGGTTTCATTTTTCTCATTCTGAGTAACAGAGGCGCTTGGAGGCTGCCCAATGTGTTGACCTGTTAGACGCCCACAGCAACACCTATGACATTGAACAAACAGAAAACCTGGGTCACGTGCATGTATAAACTGAGCAGGGAAAAAAACCACTAAAAGAACCCAACCCCTTTTCAAGGCTGCTAAGTCCTCTCCTGAAGCCTTTATGTATGGAAGCAGTATAATTCCTTTTTAGTTTTCTATGTCTTGTTTACTTTGGACTCTCCTATATTTAAAAAAAAATCATGCTTTGCTCTAAATATGTACAAAAAGAAATTAAAGAACATCTTCTATTTTCTTCAAGCAACATCAGTAATCAGCTTTTGCATGGATTAGCCCAAATTTTAAATTGCTAGTTTAATACATCCATTTCTTTTGACAGTTTTGTGTGTCATGCATCCGATTCAGGTAAATATTCAATGCACTGAATACTGAACAAGAAGACAAGGAAATTAAACACAGATGCTGACCCATCCTTGATTTATCTTTTTTTCTTACAAAATAAGTTTTGAAATGTAAACAAATAGTTTCCATAGAAATCCATCACTCCAGATGTAATTCAAATACCTTTTGATCAAATAAGTTTCCAAAACAGTTATATCTGTATCCATTGTTTGCATATATAAGAGAGAAAATTTTTTTTAAATCAACTTTCATTTTTCATGCAAGAAACATGTAATTACCTATGGGGGTCTTTGGTGCTGGGTATGATATGAACACATTCTCTCTTGTAAAATGCTCTTTCTATCCATGATTTCTGTGCCTAAAAAAGAGAAAGGAAATGCCTTGAGCTCTGTTTGCTTATTATATACAATTTACAGTACAACCATAGAAAAGCTTCAAACATAAGGGGAAATTTCACTGACTCTTAAGATAAGCAGTGCATATTTTGCAGAGAGCAAACACTCCATTAGAACTATGGTTCCCTTCTTGAGCTAAGCATCCAACTTAAACTTCTAATATTATTTTCTTATTCACTGGTCAGATGACCTTGATGCTGTCATCTATATTCTCATAACAGCAGAAGGAACCTCTGGAGAAGAATTAGCCTTTTTAAACCCTTCTGCATGGCAGAAAAAACCCTACACCTATTCATTAAAAACACCTCTGTTTCCACGTCAGTGATACAACTAAGCCAGCTCTAATTAAAAAGAGAAAATCTACAACCAAACCAACCAAACTACCCAATACATTTTTAGACAAGCACTGGCTTGCAGAGACTACAGTTTCTATGTGGACACCTTAATTAAAAAAAAAAAAAAAAAAGAAGAAGATACGTTTCTAAAACAAGACACAAAAAATTTTAATGCATTGAGCCAGATGACTGGCAGATAGCCTCCAAAATAGTTCAGTGAAGCTATGGTTGTTCATAACACTCAAGATCTTCCACCACACATTCACAGAAAAGCAAGAAATTTCCTGCAGCATAGTCTTAATTGTCAGATACAAGAGAAGTCTTTTTAAACAGAAAGAGAGATAGGTAAGAAAGAAAACGGGAAAAGAGAAGAACAAACACAAAACAAGAAAGGAGAGACTTTCAGAATACTGAAATATCTTTAATTTTATAGGAAATCCTCATTCCATATAATATCAGTTCTGACAAGCCCTTTAAAAAACATCCACAGAGATAGAATTCTATAGTTTCATTTAATAAGGAGATGAGTTGAGGCTTTCCTTTGAAAATTCATTTAAAACAGGTTAACTTAATATATTTATATAATGAAATTACCCACTTAACTGCACAGCCTAAACAGAGCTATAAACTATGAACTACGACAAAATTATCTGAGAATTAAATAACGTGAAATGAGCTTTAAACAATTCAAAGGAAATATGAGCATTTTGCCTCTATGCCAGGAAAACTTTGGAAATTGAAAAGTTTTGAAATTATGTAATATCACCTAAATAACTGATATCACCTTTTACTATGTGAGGATATATAAGCAATACCTACGTATTTACTTTTACTAACTATTGTTACATCATTATCTGATGTTACCTTCTTGTCAATTCAATCTGCATCCCATTTTCCATGTTTAAAACCAGAATTCTCTGCTTCTGAAACATGTGCAAATCACTTTGAACTAGAGAAATTTATTGGAGTCTGTGAATTTCACTAGCACAAACTATAAAACACCCTAACAAGAATGTCTAGCTACATCTACTACTTACAGTCCCAGTATACAGAATTTATTCTTCTGCCTTTCACACAGAAAATAATTTCTTGCTGGTTACTGGAGCTATTTAGCATTATTTTATTTTTGGTGTCCTTGCATATTTATTTGAAAAATCTGCTAGACTTCATATTTTGTAGAAATAGCAGACACCTAGCATCACTTTTACAGTCAGAAAAAAATATTAAAAGCATTAAATAAAACTGTATTTGGATGGTTTTCCTCATGGTAGCAAAGAGAAGGTTAATGTATTATAGAAGGTTGGGCAAGATTTGTTTTGTTTAAACAAAGTATGGCTAATTCCGTTAATTACAGAAATTCTGAAAGCTAAAGAAGTTTTACTTTACCTAAGAGAGTATCTTAAGATTTAATTTATCATAACTTCTAAGTATCTTCTACTAAATACATTATTATTATTTTCATACTTTTCTGCAAACAGTGATGAATTTCCTGGCTATACAGAAATAATCTGTCTTTTCTGAAGGTGGTCACTAACTAAATTTATCCCAAGGTCCAGTACGCCATAACAGGTACTTCACTAAAGGCGCAATAACAGGTACTTCACTGAAACTTTTTCTTTAGGTATAAAAGCAAGTTTTCAAAACCCAAGAAATTGACACTAAAGATTTGTCTACCTACTCTTTCTCATATTGTCTTTGCAAGTGGAAAAGAAACACAGTTACATTAAAAAACACCAAAAAAACCAGAAAAAAAAATAATTTGTATTTGAATTTTCATCACACTTCTCCAAATTTAATATTGCAAAAATAAGTCCTGTTAAAACCTCCTTTACTCACACCAGGAAAAGATACTTTCCAGCTTTTAGATCTCAAAAAATATACTATCCTAGCCATCAGAGCTGTGATGACAAAATATGTGATTTATTAATCTTGTTATTCCTTGTCCTTCCAAATTAAAAGAAATCATTTGGTTGCACTGCCCCATGCCCATTATCTTTCCGCAACAGATACAATTTGCAATGAACTGTAAAGTTCAGAGATACAATAAATTATGCTACTTGCCGTAGAATCTTCATAACAGAATAACTTCAAGAAATCAACTTATTCATTACTAAACTGTCTGCATTAAACTCTTACTTATAATGCAAATTAATAAAGTAATAAACAGTTTAAAAGACTATAACAAAGTATTTTCAAGACTAATAGAGCAAGAAGCTTATCTTCTCTTCCTCTTGTTTCATAAATATTCCTTCAGCAATGGTTAACGAGACAATTTAAAGTCCATAGTGAATTAATAAAGCACGCGCCTTACTAGAAGTCAGTTTATTCATAGTTCAGCTTTCTGGGCAAGTCTCTCCCTTTATTTCCCTTGCTGCAGAACTCCACCAAGAACATTTTCTTTCTCTGTTTTCTTTACCTGAGTGTCAAACCTGGCGTTTAAGGCTGTCCAGGAGCAAAGCCTGCTGCCCAGGTTTCAGCGCAGCCGGTCATTGTTAATAACACATTTGTGCCTGGCCCCTGACAAGGCGCTCGTTCTGGGACAGCCAGCACAGCCCTTGCACCCATTAGCTGCTTGGAATGTGCTGCCGTGGGATTAGCCTTGTTAAGGGTTCAGTGGGCACTCACCCGTGGCCCCACAACACCGCTCGGTTTGAACATCTAATCTGATGCCAAAAGAAAAACAAATCCCTTGAGAGCTTGGGTTTAACTGGCACAAGCCTTGATGGGCTTTTTGTCTCCTCTCTTCTTTGCCTCTGAGAAAGCAAGCTAGGGAAAGTGTGATAAGATGCTCTGAGTTCTTAAGTTTGACTCAGGAAAACCAATCTGTCAAAAGGAACACTGTATTAAGCTGGAAAGAGCTTGAGAACACAGGAGAAACTGTTAAGCTCCAAAGAATGAAAGCAGTGTGTTTATTGGGCAACTGTGAGAAATCTATACACAGTAGAAATATATTGCAATTAATCAACAGTGGCATTTTTCCAAAGAAACTGGGGTTTTGTCACTGTTTTCCACCACAACTGCTGTACTGTAGTGCATATAACTTTTCATAAACACAAACCTTTGTCTTTCAGAGACAAGTAGCTGCATTGTTTTCATTATAAGTAAAAGCTGGTAACTTTAACCAAAACTTGAATATCTACAAATTTGAGGACTAGTTCTTTACTGTGCCCCCTTGATATTAACACTGATGAACAACCTTTTCATATGAACAACACTTCAATTTTTATTTTAGTACCTAGAAATAACATGTTACTTCAAGAGTTTTCAAGTCGTAAAGTATTTAGACTCTTAACCCCCACCGCCATGTTTGAATTAGTTCCTCTCTACTTCTACAGACGCCTACATCCTTTCCTTTCCTTATCTTTAAGGGTGCATTTAGTGCATGAAAAATATTCTGTCCACTCTTGAATACACAGCACTTAACTGTTCTGCATGTACATTACCTCCGATGGGCCCAGAATGGGCAAGGCTGAGAATATGCATCAACTTTTGAACTTCTTACACCATCAAACATGTGGAGAAGTTTCTGCTAGGCTGGCTAATCCATGAGATTGTTTTAGTCTCTTGGTTCCCTAAGTTTTTGTGTAAAATTCATGCATGTATTTTGTAAATATTAATGTATATATTGAGAATGTATATACACATACTGACTATGTGTGTAAATGTACACACATTTTTTTCCAGCAAACCTGTGACCTGTGAGGTTTCTGAACCAGGGATTGTGTGCTTGTCTTCTGAGATCTCTTAAACACACAGTCAGACCAAAGATGGTCTGTGGAGAACAACAAAGGTGAAGTTGCAGCCAAGAAAGCAGCTAGCAAACAGTTCAGCGAAGTAAAGAATATGATGGGAAGTCAGCAGGTAAAGACAGCTTGCTTTATAAAACTAGGGAATTTGGTTTGGTTGAGAGGGTGGAGAACCTTTGGTGGAAGTGGTTAGGTGAAGAAAGGAAAGCTCTCATGACTTAGACAAATGGTTACAAATCTTAACTGACTTTGAAGTGGAACTTTGGAATTTGAACTTGAAAAAATTATGGCGATTGATCCTGGATTCAGGTTTGAGCTTGCAGAGTAACACGGGGCAGAAGCCACATCCTTTTTTCTTAAGAAATCAACAAAAGAAACAATTATTATATTAATTACCACGTGTTACCCAGAGGCTTTATAGGTAGGGACTTAAGTCTAATAAGTAGAGTTGGCATATACAACTCATGCCGCAGGTGATTACAACTGCCTCTGCATTGCTCATTTGAAGATGCATTAACTTAGGACTCCGAGGCAATGAAACTACCAGTGCTGTATGTATTTCTATATTTTGGGGACTAATAAAGAAAGTGCCAATATACAGAGATAGCTGTTTTTTGTTTGGTGTTTTTTTTTCTTTAATATGGTACTACTGCAAAATAGTGCTTCAGAGGTGGATGCTGCCCATTATGTGATACAAACATACCTGCTCTTTAGATTTTCTACTCAGCTCACTGTTTATGAAACTATTAAAACCACAGTTAGCAATGAACTCAGTACTGATTGCTCACAGGAGGTAAGGGTGCATATTTAGAGACTGGTTTCACTTGGGAAAGAGAGGTGCTAAAAGCCTTTCTCTGTTTTGCAGGGGGACAGAGCAGCTGGACAGGCAATGAAGTATTACTGAAGCAAATTACAGAGAGGATTTAGAGGAGCATATGGTGAGGAGTGGCATCAGTGCTACTGCAAACTGATGTGATTAGTATTCCTTAACCAAATGGGAACATTTACAAATTCCACTGTCTCTGAATAACAACCCTCTATCTGTAAAGTCCTATAGCTATATTAGCACAGAGGAAGGCAATGCTTCAGTTTAGCCTTATTACAAGGTATGCTGGGGATAAATTTCTAAGCCTGATTTCAACACTGTGCAATTACAAGCACTATAAGCACTTTTATGTCATTGAAGCATTAGGAATTTACCTGTCTGGACATTAACTCAGGAATCACTGGGCTGCCCCAAAACGTTCCATTTTCTAACAGAGATTTATTACTAGAAGCATCTTAGGGGCTGTCAATCTGGCCTTTACCCACTAGAGCTGTACTCATGTATGTTTTGTTCTTTTTCTAACAGGCTTCTCAAGCACTTTATCATCAGAGTGCAATGCAGACAAAAACAATGCTGAATTGTCTTGAAAATCAAGCTGTATTCGGCACAGGATAGGAAGGCATAGAATGCAGTCATTTTTTGTTACAGTATATTACAGAAATTATCTCTTAGCATTGTTTATCAGATGTAATTTTCCATTGTACTTAGAAGAAATACAGTAATTTAAAAATAATCAGGAACTTTTCAATCGATACTTCATGATTTTAGTAATTATATCTGACATTTTTCTTACTGCAAGGACAAGGAAATGAAAATGTTATGTCTGTGCTAGTGCTACTGTGGAAATGTATATTTTTGCTTTATATAGACATTATATAGAACAAGCATATGTCATTATTATCTATGCGACTGACAAATTAACTGAGAAGCTTAACAGATATTTTAAAAAGAACCAGGAAGAATCATTAGAGCCAAAACTGGTGAAGACATCCAGGCCTCCTCAAGATCAGTAGAGGGGTAAGGGGGAAATTTTAAAGAAAATGTAATTAAAATGAAAGATATATTGTAAAGAACACTTCAAAAAGTGTTTTTTTTCTTAAAGGTTTTAGTATATGAAAAGAAAAATCTACTTCATTTAGGAGGGTTTTTCAGATACATATTTATGATTTCACCAAAATGGCTGTAAGTTATACTGTTTTAAACCACTTTTTCTTTCCAGTAAGGAAGCCTTGATCAGATGATGGGTTTATCTTGACCTCTGCTTGGTCTCTATCAGTGTCATAAAAAGAGGCTATAAAAAAGGGAAAACACATCAAATGTGTATAATGCTTTCCCCTAAGAGTTTCTCAGCTAACAACTATATTCTGCTCAGGGACTTCCTGCATAGTTGTGATTTCTACATGCTCTGTAACCCTTCATGGGCTTTCTCCTACCAACTTGCCTGCTGATTTCTTGCAAGCTTTCAGCCTCTTCACATCTTTCTTCTTGCTGCAGAGGAAAATCCTTCCTTCTGTCTGTTTTAAATGTGACTCCTCATATTTTCCCATTACTGAGAGAGGCAGAGAACACTCAATTTCAATCCATCCTCTTCATACCAGTTATGCTTTTCAAGATACATTCTGAAGTATTTTTTTCCCAGATTAACAATTTATCAAGTATCTCCTCACACAGAAAAGATTTGTTACCTTATATCATCCTTGCTGCCCCTCTCCAAGCCTTTTTCAACTTGATTCTTCCTTCTGGGAGGAATCAGAACTGTGCACCAATGGTGGACTGACTACAGATTGGTATCATGGTGTCCTGGGTTTCCCTTAATTGAATTTTTAGTAAGGAAGAAAAATGTCACCCACAACTACCATGGCAAGTGGACATTCCACAGTTTGGTATCAGGTTCTTGCCTAATAACTCCCATAAAATACTGATTTTGTTTGGTATCTAGTTCTTGCCTAATAACTTCCATAAAAGACTGATTTTGTTTTCTTGACCACCACAACTGAGCACTGTGGTAGCTTAACTCCAACACTTCCCTTAAGCGTAGTAAAGAATTTAGAGTATGGTGAAGAACTGCCATAAAATCAAGCTGTTTTAATCAAATCTATATTACAGAGCAGTAATAAAGTTATATGAATTTCTAATTTATGCAAAATGCAGCTTAAAATATCATAATAAAAAATGATATCATACAAGCCTGTAGCTGAAAACACATGACTAGAAAGCAGAATACACAGGAAATATTGTTCTGCCACTCAATGCTGGTAATTGCCTTTTAAACTTCTAAGATTGTTTCTGGATTCTAAAAGAGTACATCATATTCCCAACTCTTCAAACTAAGGAAAGAAAATACCTTTCACATTAACCAAGGTCTCATGCTGTCTAATAAAAATCGTGAGGTTAAAATGATCACGTAGGAGTTATGCACTGAATCTAATTCTGGTCTGAACTATTTGATTTCTGAACTAGTCATTCTACCCCATAAATGTATGACAGCTATAACATTGTCTGCTCTTTCAGTAGATCTAGGTGGTTTTCTTATCCACTGTGTGGGTGCTGAGTTGATGAAGAAATTTAAATTAAATTGTACATAGCTGCATGAAAGGGTCTGAACAAATGAGGATATTCCCCAAGCCTAAACATTCCACAGGATCAATTTTATGTCCCTGTTCACTTTTCATCTTATCTAACATGCCTGTAGTTACTCACAAGTCCTTCCTGAGCCCCCTGACTAATGCAGTCCCACAGGCATCCTTTGTCATTAGGCTTTGTTTGAGGCCGTGGTTTCCCCACCTCCAGCCTTCCTAGGCACATCGTATCAAATGTCCTCAGACTGTGGTAGAACTTCAACTTTCTCACACTGCTGTAACTCTCTCTGTGGCAGACTCATCACTGTGTGCAGACTGCGTCAGAAGCCTCCTGGATCACTCTTGCCATCTTCATTGTGCAAAACATGGGTACTAAAGTGGACAAATTCTGCATGAATGCAGCAATTTCATTTTCTGTCCTGTAACCTGTGTTTTAATTTTTTGTTTCCCAATGCTTTAAGCACCAGATTTGACTGATTTCTGCCCTAGGAAACATCAAATAATATAGGGATATGTTTTAGGCATCTGCCAAGCCCCATGTACCGTTTGGATTTTGACAGCCAAATGGTGGCATTGACAAGAGTACTTTTCCTGCTAGCTTGCTTATATATGTTTTTTTCAAGAGATGCTGGACATATTCTGAATTCAGTTACAATATTTCTCTCATTTACCTTTCAAATCGCATTATAAAGAACAGCTTCAAAATTTGCTTCAGATGTCATATTTTGTCATACGATCCATTGCAACCTCTGATTTCAATGATATTTGAACTGAAAATAAATGTACTACTTTAGCTAACTCTTAAATATTACAGGAAAAAGGTTAACGAAAAATGTCAGTGCTTTATCATTTGAAACAAAATTAAGTAAAATCTTAGCAAGTCTTGATACTGTCATTAAATCTAAGGAAAACATTTCTAGCACATTATCAAAATGGATATTTTGACTTCAACTTAGATAGCCATCTTTCCCCAAACAGGATGTTGAATGGGGAAAGTACAGACAAATTATCAGGCTTGAGAGTTTACATCCAACTTACAGCTATTACTCTGACATTAGCACAAAGCGTGAATGGAAAAGCATTCAGAAATATGATATTTAATGAGAAGTAAGTACTTTATTTTCAATTTTGATGCCTGTACCTGGTCACATATGGTCAGAACAAAAAGAGCAGATGCACCTCAGGAAAAAAGTAGATGCATCACTGAGCAGGGGAAGAGGGAACAGCTCTCCAGGGCAGGGGTAAGGCAGAAAAAGCAAAAAAAAATTATTCATTAAAAATACCTTGTCAGTTTCATTAGGAAACACTCAGCAAATCTCTCATAAACCTGCTTTTGAGAAATGAAACTTGCTCCCTGAAGTAAGTTACATTTCTTTTAGAAAAACTCGCATGAGGTTTGGCATAATAGTTTTTTACTTAGTGATTTTGGCACCATAATATTTCAGAATTATTCTAATCTTGGCGTAGGTCTATAGTTAGCATTTTTTCCCTTTTAAGTCCCAGAGAAAGTCAATATTTGATTTTCCTGAAAAATGCTATCCCAGTTTCAATTGTCCACCTAATGCAATGTTTTAGTCCAGGAATAAATAAATAAATAAATAAACAAGAAAAACACAATTAAGTATAATCTAATGATTAAATTCTTCAACTAACCAGGAATATAGTAATAACATATAAATACATTTTCTTACTAAAATATGGTTTTATTATACAATCTACAGCAGATTTACATAGCTGTGAAGAATGAAGTTCTAAATACCTGGAGAATATGAGCATTTCTGAAGCAATAGGAGTGAATGATCAATTTGAAACACTGTCAGACAAAGCTCGGTTCAGCTGCTGTGAGCAGTATGAGAATCTGTTTCTATGTATTTTGCTTATGCTTTAAACATACAGTACTGTTGTGAGGGAAAGGTGTGAAATTGTGTAATGATGCAAACAGCATATTTAAAATATCATAATTCAGTAAATCTGAAACCCTTAGACAGACCCCTGAAGAACTAGAACGATTCTACACATCTGACCAAATATTTATAGCATTATGAAAGTCAGTAGTTTATCAAAAAAAGGTTTAAGATTAAATATTATTTTGCAACCTACACTGCTGGGTCCATATAAAAATCACTCATGCAAAACCTAGTGGCATATTTATGTTTTTTTGATCACATTCAGCCCATAAGAATTCTACTGCATGTATACACCTGTCAGGGCCAAGAGACAAGGAAGTGTCTTTTTTATGTCAAGGAGTTCTCCTTATCTTTCTAGTATTTCTCAGTTAGAAACACAACTACACAAGAGAACTTGCAGGCCTTTATCTACTACACTACAATATTTTTCTTCCAGGTTGATGCTCTAGTGCTGATCATTGCTCCTTTACAACCCTTAGCAATGCAACTCTGCTTTTTCATTCTCTTCATCACCAGTCTAATGCAACTTCAAACGAAAAACAAAGACCACTGTGACAAGTGCTGTCAACTCTTCTCCCTCTCAGATGAAAGCAGTCAGATTACCTGATCCAAGAGCCCTATATCATTCTGAATACAGGAAAACTTCAGTGAGATAAAATTAAAAAGTGCATAAATCTATCACATTTTGAGCTGAATTTTACATAAGCACAAGATGCAAGGTATTTTTTGCCACATAGCTCCATGTGTGTAATAATTATTTGTGGTTTTCCCTGTGAACTGTACAGTTTCACAGGTTGTTCCTCAGCATGCACTTTCTTAATTGGCAAAGGAAGCACAATCTTATAAGTTACATTCAATGCAAGTTATTCCAAATGTTCTATGACTCAAGTATGACTGTACAAGCACAACCATTTTTCTAAGATACTTCTAATAAGTCTTACCACATTTGTTTTTATTTCTGCATAAATAAATCCATTATTCCTATTTTCTTACAATGTTTAAGTCCTAACTATGTACCTTAATCAAAAGTAAACACATAGCATTCTTTACTAATAAAGTGGCAATCACAAAATAAGAATTTATAAAGTTTCATGTTTCTTTTCTCCAGGGTCAAATTATAAGTTAAAGAATAGCCTTGAGACATACATTCTTGTTAAATCACAGAGTAAGAAAAGAAGAAAGTCACAGGAAATATATATTACATAGGTGTTTTTCATGTTTCTTTTTGATCTGAACAGAGGGTCTTTAAAACGAATGTTGAGAAAAGCCAGCTAGTATTTCTGCTTCAGTAAGTTTGAAACTTGGTTAAGTCTGCAGAATAAGGAAAAGACATTATAAAATCTCAAGCAGGATTTAGATTTTAAATTCCTGTGTAAGAAATGACTTTGAAGGTGATCTACATCAAAATTTAATCATATTAACCATGCTGTGTATCAACACATAATTACGACCTACATTATAGATAATAGCAAATATTTCAGTGGATTTTCCATTCTCTTTTAATTTATGGAATGAGCTTTGCTTGATGTTTGAAAGGTTCACTGAAAGGCCTTCTTTCAGCCTGTTCTGGCTTTGATATAACAAGACTATTAAGACAGTCCTACAGTTTCATTTCTAATCCATGAATTAATATTAGGATTAAAATTTTATACTGAACCTGGGTAGGCCTCATTAAATTTCAAATCCTGCAAATTCTTGCTTTTGGGCAACCCACAGTTTTGCGACTTTGGAAAATTTGAAGGACTGGAGCCTAAAAGTGAAGAAAACAAGCCCCATGCTGTCACTCTGCTACCATACTTTCTTGTGCTTTTAGCCACCACAGGTGATTCTTTGTCCCGGTTTTGTTAACCAGCTGCCAGAAATGATATAAAGAAAAAAAAGTAATTTTTCTTCAGCAGGTAATATTCTTTACCTGCAACTGTATCTACACATGTATAAGCACAAAACACAATTGGGGTGGAGGGTCCCCACTACACCAACGCAGAAGTAAACAGCAAGCATGAATTGCTGGAGCCTTGGAAAGGGAATCAGACTCATAGGCAAAAAAAGATGTAAACATTCATCACCCAGTATCCCCCCTCTGTGGGACTAAGTCCCATTTTCTCTTCCTCCACAGAATTTTGAAATGCATAGTCATGGTAAAGGTTATTGATTGATGATATAACCTCCAGAGGATCAAGATTACTTCTGCACCATCAAGGGAAACAGCTTGGAAAGGCACTGGGAAGGCATTTGAACAAGAAGACAGGGAGAAGAGAATTGCCTCTATTTTTTGGTAGATCTTATCTTCTGTTCTTTTTCTCCAAAACCCAGTAAAATATTTTCACGTGAATAGATAAGATTTTGCAGAGCAACTTTTTTTGAAGTATTGATATTTTCTACAGGCCTGTCAGTCCATCTTCCACACCCCTCAGAAAGGCCAAATGACTTCCTTAAACCATTCCTCACCTCACTGCAAACTACAGGCCTAATAAAATAGGCATTGGAATGGCCTGTGGGTCAGCTGGTCAGTCTGGGTAGTACAGCTGGCACTTCCTGCTAGGAAAGCTACACAAGAAAAAGAGATCCTAGATGATCTAAGATGGCTTACATGTCTAAGCCATCTTAGATCATGTAGTGTAAAATGTTAACACCACTGGTATGGGCAGTACAACTTCCACCCTGTTTACACTCATGATGGTTGGGAGGGGTTGCTGAAGGGTTAGGGTTATTCCCTTTCCATTATGCTCATCCACTGAAAACAGAGCTGGAATTTGAATTCCTAGGCACAAGGCATCTGATGTGAAATCTTATAATAGGCAATTCATTTGGATTTTTTTTGGGAGCTGTTTCACTGAGGTGTCTGTTTGTTTGCTTGTTTTTGTTTGGTTGATTTTGTTTATTTGTTTGTTTATTTTTTACTTTTCCATTCTGTGAGACTTGCTGTAAGATCTGCAGTGACAGAAATCAGGACACAAGCGTGTCTGAAGAACCTTATTCCTTGACATGGAAACACTTTGGAAAGCAAGGTGGTATGGGCCTTTCTTAGAATCAATACCAATTAAATACTGTCTATTAAAAGACAATTCAGTGCTTATGGTAATAAACTTTAACTCTACAAGGTTATTCAATACTGTACACCCAAATACTGAAGATAAAAATCCCTGTTACTTTCCAGTGCTCTATGTTGAACACAGCTTACAATGTATAGAGAATTCTGGAAGGAATGAAACATGTAATTTTTAATTAATTAGAGTTTCTGATTTTAATGAATCCTCACAGTACAGATAAAGAGAAAAGCCAGTTAGGAAGCAGGTCTTATTTTCTGCAAAGTTGTATGATGGGGATCATTCTCAAGGAGGGCATATAAGCAGTTTTAAATTACTTTCTTGTTTTGACTTGACTTTGAAATAAAGACTTTAATGTAATACTATTTTTTTAATATGCTGAATATTAAAATCTAGTGACCAGGAAGAAAACAACCCAAAAACCTTTTACTTTGGAAAGACTTGAGAAATTTCTTCTTTTTTCCTTTTTTCTTTTTGTTTAAATCTCCTAGAATTTGATTACACAGCACATTCCAGTTATCTGCCCCAGCAGGCCCCTGTATCAGGACTTTCTGATTAGTACTCACGCATTGTTTCAGAGTGAACCCTTAAAGGATTTCATTTAATACAGATTAGTACTTTTATTAAACAGTGGTTAATTGAAGCCTCCAAGCTCTGCTAAATGTTGTTCAGTGAAGTGGATTAGTTGCTTTAATTTTTGCTCTCTCACACAAGAAAATAACATTGAGTGAAATAAATGCCTTTTCCATTGGTCTACTAAGGGTGACTTTATCTTTTACCTTTTGTATTTTAAGCTGGCAGTTTCCTAATTTACAGACATACCTGTGGTTCAGCAAACTTACAAACTATGTTGATCCTAAAACCCCTCTCTTAGATGGGTTGTATTTTAAAAAAGAATAAATTAAGACCATCTCTTTCTGATCCAAAGAGGAAAAATAATTAAAAGGTTATGGAACTTTTATAATTTCTATTTTAAGTTTGATTGTTTCCCTAGTTTTTCCTGTAAATAGTTTTTTAATGTGAAAATAGTATTTTCAGTTGAGCAGCAATATTAAGAGAGATTATAAAAACTTATAGCATGTCAGTAACTCATTAAAGAACATCAAGACCAATTTATTCAAAGATTACTCAGAAAATTTTATATTATAAATGAACATGTCTCCTTCATTAAGTTTCCCTGTTGACTTCTGAAATAATGATAACTTAAAATTCAATTAAAAGTAATAGGTCATATTAATTTTACTGTACTGTCTGTACATTGGAAATTCTTGCTTAAAGAAAAAAAACGTAATTCTTAGTAAAATTTGGAAAAGAGCAATAAATAGAAGAAAATAACTCACCAAAAACAACTGTATCAAAAAACACCTCTGCTTCAGTGAGAGCTGTGATTTTTTCCTATTTTTGCTAAGCAGAAGAATTCCTGCTGAGCTCCCAGGGGCTGTGAGGAAAGGCTCAGTCCAGAGTTAGGCAGGAACGGTTGCTGTCTAGCACAGAGCTCTGGCCAGGGTTGCAGGGAGGCAAGAGGCTGTTGGGGTGGCGGGGTTCCACAGGGATAGCCTGCCACACCACCCTGGCTGCAGCAATCTGAGGAGCTCCTAAGTGAGAAAATGCTCAGTACCAGCTTCAACTAAAAGAATTAATAAATACACTTAATTAGCCAATATTGCTGGTATCAACCTCTGTTATGTTTACCGTATTCAAAATTACCTCCAAATAAGTAAAATTGTTATGGCAAGGCAGGTTTACCAGCTTAGAACATCATACTCCAAGAACAGTTTCTATATTTCATAAATGAGACTCTTCACACCAGCTATAACTTAAAGTGGAACAAAAAGGTTGTAGCAGAAATTAGCATTTTACACTATTTTGAGACAGATATAAGAGAGGAAAGAAATACCATAGTAGAGGTGATTTATGTGGATTTCACAGGGAAATGCAGAAGTTTTATTTAATTTTAGTTTCACCTTTTGAAAAGCATTACATGAGAATTGCATTTGGCCAAATTTTACTATTGTTTCTGGCAGGCAAAGCCATGGTAATCAGTGGGATAGCACCACTGAAAGGCAGAGATGAATTTGGCCCTGAGCTTGTCTGCTTTTATGTCAATGCTGGAAATACATTATATATCAGACCTCATTTATTGCATTTAGTGCTTTCTAATGTCACTCCCTCAGGCCTTGCCAGGCAGCGCTCGTGTATTAAAGTGTCATTAACAGCACTAATCTGTCTGCTACTTCATCTCCAGAAGAGGGTCTGCAACAGAAAATATGACAACTAAAAACGAGTTCATCTTATCCAGCCTGAGTGAGGAATTTACAGATTTACAGAATGAATGAGGCTCAAATCAGCCACATCTGGCTTGAAAAGTCTGCAGACAGAAGTGACAGGTCATTCCAGAGTGGCTACTGATGTGGAGGGAAGCCTGATTTTGTAGCAGCCCAAAGGACTGCACTGTAACACAGCTAGGAATGTTATTCTCTTTTTTTCTTTTATGTTCCCGCAGCAATTTTACACCTTTTCAAAAGAAAAAAAAAAAAACACAAACCCTCCATCTCTGAGGATTTAAAGTACACTTGTGAGTTCATAATTATGCACAGAGAAAACATAAGAACTCATTGACAGCTTGGGAAGGTTGCAGCTCCAAGGGCACAAATCTCTGCATTAGAACATGCACATCAGATCAGAAATCCCAAATCAAAAGTGGCAGTAAGGAAAGGATATCTGAGGGAGGAGCATAACTGGGCTTTCTCTGCTCCTCCAGCTCTTGGAGACATTGGGAGATGGTTGTGGGGATGATGCTTGTGAAGGTGGCTGACTTCCATTTCCATGAATTAGATACTTCTCATTACAACCACAGATCTGATACAGGTCTCCTATTCTCTGTATTCACACTTGTATGTTACTAGAGAGCAAACTACTCATCTGCACTATGCAGCATCTTGCAAGACTCCCATTCTTTAATTAGCGATCTCTTATAATTTTCAAAGACTTCATAGCAAAGGAAGTGTGCAAGATTAAACTCAGACACCAGTAATTCAGCATCATGGCTCTAGGTGTAGTATATTTTGAAGCAGACATTTAGATCAGCCTCTGAAAGCTGGGTCCTTCATCAAAAAGAAGAAATCTACATGAAAGTTCCCCATGAATTCTCCCAAGTGTCTGTATTTTATAGATGTCCATGCCTGTAAAATGCTCAAGTTAAGAAAGAATCAGAGCCTGCATGAAAATCACACTGCAAGCCTCAGAAGCACAAGGTCTGCTTGTGAAAAAAGCTCATTGTTATTTTCTCATGAAATCACTTTATCCAAACTGGAATTTTATGTGTCTGTTTTCGCTAAATTGCAGATTTTAAGAGCCTGAATGCTCCTGGAGGGTTTACTTGTCCAAATAAAGGGTAAGTAAAATGCCAACTCTGATGCTGAAAAGTACTTCACGGTATTCTTTGGTCTAGGCTTCCTTTTCAGCACAGATAATAATATTCTACAATATAACTTCTATTTCATTTGTCTGTATCATAAAAAATAAAAAGTTAAGATACCTCTAAAAACTCCATGGCCAAAGGATAAGTGTAAAACCTTGAAAACAATCTCAGAGCTGAGCTGCCCTTTGCTCTAAATGTCTCTTTTTCACAGGTTAATGAAGGATAAGACTATTGCTTTATTCTGTATGGCAAAGCTAACAGGGTCTAGGTCACCTGGCTTGATATATTACATTCATATGCAGACAGCTAGCTAGCTAAAACATGTGAAAATTATGTTTTATAGGGAAAAAACTCACAAGAGCTAACAACACTGAATAAAAAATGAAAGGCTGTTACAGGAATTGAAAACTAACACAATATATCTTAAGTTTCTGAATATTTTATTCAGATTGTTATTACTCCATTTCCTCTACAGCTTCCTCATTAATGTCTTAGGCTTTAAATACTGTGGGAAAGTACTGAGAAACATAGAAAAGAGGATATTTTACAAAGATATATGCCCAACAGACTTTCTATTTTGTAATGTACATTTGCAATGAGAACAATTTGTTCTCAGTTTAACTTTCTGATGGTATCTTGACATTTTTGCCGTAAAGCACATATTGTAATATTAACATTTTAGTTGACGACACCAAACCAAGCATTTCTGGAGACCACCATCAAGCAGACTTTCCCTGTAACAAAAGGTTAGCTCTATTAGTAGAGAACAGGTTCTGTTTATAATAAGTTTCCAATACCCGAATAAAAGACAGATCAGTATGTGTGCCAAGGGGATCTTCCAGGGTAAAAATTGTTTGGCTTAAAGCACAGAAGCAGAGCATTGGCCAGAACACCTTTCTGCTTTGATTGAATGGAGCCGATCAACAGAAAGTAAAGCAAAAAAACTCTCTATTTTCTTATAAAATGACCCAGGAAGTACTGGGTTACCACTTCCCATGCACTGCACAGCTGCTTTTTCAGGGGACCAATTCCATTCTGCATAACACAGCAAACACCACAATGATAAAACATATTTTCACCCTCTCCTTTAATAACTACATTTAGAAGTGATTCTCTTTCTTAAATACCTTTCATGAAGTCCTTTCTCAGCAGCAACCAAAAGGCCACCTAATATTGGCACCGTTATGAGCTTTCCAAAATGAGTCAGAGTAGATTTTTGTGTGGCAATTTGGAAATTTCATTTTTGTTTTTCTTAAGCATTTTCCCTGTGTCAGTATCATAGAAAAATAGTCTATGAATCTTTTAAAAGCAAATTCTGTCCCATGGTATATTTTCAAACAAGCTTGTGCACATTTCTCTCTTACTATTAAGTATAAATTCAATTTCTTATTTATTGCAATAATGGAGAAAGAACAACTCCCCCAGCGGTGTAATGGATTTTTGTTTAATCTGAACCTTTTGCTAAGCAAGAAATTATTAAATGTGTGTGTCCTCCCTCCATAATTTTAAGTCTACTCTGCTGTCATTAATTTAACATTTAGCACTTCTATCTATTTAAATCCTGTAACTTGCAGATTTTTAAATGGTTTATGTAACTCAACCCTTCTCTGTGCAGATACCAATCTACCAATGTTCAGTGTGAGCCTCAGATGCCTGAGTCTTAAAATTACACATAAACCACTTGATTATCTTTAGTTAAATGAATGCAAAAAGCAAACCACGATAAAAGGGAAATATTACAGATTTGAAAAAGAATGTCCTACTTATTTAGCTTTCTTATAACTGAGTGGGAGTTTATTAGAGTTTGGACATATAAGGATTTATCCTGTTAGAAAAAAACCCCACAAACCGCAATTAAAAAGTAGAGATAACACCCCTCCACCCTCTACAGTCTCCCCATCAAATATTTTCCAAAATGAAGAATCTTGAATCTGATGTAAGTTTTAAAATTTGGACTAGCAGGACTTGAAAATACAGAGTACATTGTTTCACCCTGAAATATTTTGTCAGTATTCAGAAGGCACATTTTCTATGCCTCTGTAAGGGCTGTTACTGTTTACTGTAAATTTAGTGAAATCACAATGCTTAGTCCCTATCTGATACTTGTGCTCAGCTATGCACATTTAGATAAATGATTACAATTGTCTTATACTGTACATTAAGATTAATTCAACAGCACACAAGACTTTAATAGATACCAAGTCCTTCCCTTTATCTCCCTCCACCAGTGTCCTCCAACCTACAATAATCTAACAAGCCAAAGGACACATCAATTAGTTTTGCTACAAATGAACTGTACTTCAAATAATTTTCTGAAAAAACTGACACTAATGCAATTACAGGGACATCATCTCCTGCTTTAAGATCTGAAATCATAACAAAAGCATCTCTTACAGGAGGAGTATATTTTAGCGCTGCCTTTACAGAATTATGTATAGAAAAATTTCAGCAATTTATTGCAATTTACTAATTTTCTACTTTAGAATAAGTGCCTCATGACCTCACTGCAGCTTATATACACAGTCCTGCTATTTTTTAACAATCTCACACATTAAAAAAAGTCATGTCCCTCTCTTCAGGTATTTGTGCTGATAGATAAGATTTTCACCACAAAATGCAAATTATAGGTGGCAGTGTTGGCCTTTTGAGGAAAGAAGCTAAGAACCAATATTAGAAATTTTACTTGCAATGCACAGTCAGCAGGATGTGTATCTGAACCATGCAGTACCAGCTTTAGGCTTGTAAAATAAATTGTCATGAGCAAAAACTCAGGTTTGCTGCTTTTCTAGCTTCAATGGAGATCTGAGCTACAGTTTACCACCAACAAAATAACTAATAACCAGCCTGTGAACAGGAACCTCCCCCCGAACTACATAAGTTAGAAAATAGTGGGGATATGCTGTAAGCATTTTTATCTTTCACATTCATTTTCCGCTCCCTATGTCACAAGACCATTTAAAATAAACTCCACTATAAAGGAAGTATGTTATTGTGAGACATGGAAATTATGTTACAGTTGAAGAAAAATTAAGAGGAAATGGGAAGAAAAGTAATCCAGCAACTGAAAATCTAAACAAAGATAATAGGTTTTTAAAACTTAATTAGGCTTTTAAAAGATTCAGAATACAATAATTAATGGAGACTATTGAGTGCACTTCTAGAAAACCTAATTCCATTATGAAAGATTGGTATTAAGCAAACAGATGTATCACTAGACTTGGAAGGCTGAATTGGCCAGCCTGGCATACTGTGCACGCAGATATAGGATACCAGTGGTCTTCTTCTTTTTATCCAAACCGTGATAGATAAAAAAGAACATGCAAAATTCAAACATAGGTCTGTTTCAGATGCTTAAGCATCTTAGTGAATCAGCAATCTTTTCCTTTTTTTTTTTTTTAAATAAAAAAATGCTTTCAAAACTACACTAATCAAAGGATCAGATCTTAAGCAGCAAAATATAAATTAGCAATCATTGCCGAAAACCAATTCTAGACATATCAGTAAAAACCATTAAGCCAAATTCAAATCAAGACCACTGGAAATGAGTGATTTTATTTTTACTACTGATTTCTTTTTAAACAACTTCAATTTTCTCTTCAACTTGGTTACATAAAGCAGTAAGTGAAAATTGCTTCTTTTTGTATGTCTTAAGTACATAGCTTATCCTTCTCATTCAGATCTTCACAGGCATTTTTCACATTAAACATAGATATTAAAAGCCTTCACATAATATTATATGGCTTTCTGCAAAGCAACTGTAAGTGGAGAAGAGATGCTAATAATTTTGCAATCAAGGGTTGCAGAATATGAATATCTCAATTGGTCTACTGGACCAGAAAGATGAACCCATTTTTAGTAGTGTCACTTCAAATACATCATGGCAGTAAAGAATAACTGAGCAGCTTATTTCCCACAGATATTTCCAAGGCCTTAGAAACTTCTGTTTTAACCATTCCTTAATTATCTCTGGCACAGACTTGAGAAAGCTCTGTGCAGTCAAAAGTGAGAGTATTAACTGAATTTTGCTCTGGTTCAATAACAGTAATTATGATTCTCATAAAATGTAGAAGTCAACTTTGTGCAGTATGTACTGTTGATGTGAGCACTAAATAACACTGGAGATTAGTTGGAAAGTCACTGCTTTTGTTATCCTAGAGCTCCAGGTCTGGAAAACCCTGAATGATCTCAGTTCCCAATGAAACGTATGGGTGTTGTAGCCACTCCACACCCTAATGAAGTGGTGTTTCAGCTCTGACTTCTCCCACTGTGACACAGCTAAGCCATCACACAAAAACCAGGTTGGAATCTCCCTACTGAGATGGGTTTCCACCGCCAGTGAGAATTCAAAGGACACGTGGAGGGAGGCTGCTATTCTACACATTAGACATAAAGTTTAATTTCTCATCACATCTTTAGAACAACACATGGGATTGCAGCTTTTTCTTGAGGGTAGAAAAAAATTCTGTTGAGTCAAAAGCAATCCTCAAAGACAGTTTATTGGGTTTTTGATTTGTCAGTGTTTGATACATATTCAAATTCAATAGTGCTGTCTTCATAAATCTAAGTCTCAAAATAGCATGAATTTTCTCTAAATACTTTTCCAAATAGACATACTTTCCTGAAGTCTTCAGTCTGCCAGAGTGAGACTAGCAATACTGGCAAGACTAAGCAATACTACAAATTCAATCTTGGATTTCATAAATTCTTTCAGTTTTGAAAAACATACTAGTCACTTTTAGCAGGTGACATATGCATCATTTGAAAGGAGGGGAGCAAGTACTTTCCCTAGACAGCATGGTTATTTATTGCCATAGGCAATTATTTATGGTAATCTATTAAATTGTAATAAAACATGCAAGACATACAGGGAAACAAATAAGAACCCTTACTTGAAGTATCTCTTGCTTTTTCAGAATAAACCTGTCAAAACATTGGTACAAATTCTTAATTGGAATCAACACCAGCTTGCCTCACAAGTTCGAAAAAACTTGCTTGGATATAAATAAATTTTCTTTGATGATTTTTCCATTGACTATCTTTCTACAGCCTAAAGGAAGTGGAATGGGATACTGAGTGATACACTCTACAAAAGAGTATCAATATGAAGTTATACTTCTTTTAAATGCACTTTTTGCTGGCATTTTTCCCTCATCCTGCTTTTCATTCATTCTCTGCTCTATAACAGATTATGCCTCATTTTTTCCTAGAACATTTTCAGAATCTCTCTTGCCTTCCCCTTTCTAGTTTTTACTAGTTAAACTACCTCCTTCCTCTTTTCACTTATCTCACGCTGCATTTGTTCTGCTCTTTTCTAAGTTGTTCTGTCAGCCTCCGAGCGGGCAGCACGGGCAGCCCACAGCTGGCTGAACAGCGCCTCTCACCAGTGGTCCCTGGTCACCTCTTGCGCCATTTTCTGGTAGCTTAGCAGGCTCCACTGAACACCTAACAGGGCAGAAAGCAAAGCTTTTGCTAACGAGAACCACAGAGGAAGGCAGACTACAATTTGAGCAGAAAGCAAACACTATATCCTCCTTAACACTCAGGGATTTTCTTTGTCTCTTTGAGCTTCTTTTCAGGAGTCTCAACTTTCATTTCAAGCTCTTTCACATTTCCTATTGAAATCATTAGGCCAGAGGTATGTAAATGTGATGTGATTCTACCATGTCTGAAATGCTATAAAGAACAAATGCTGTCTGCCAGAAATGCAGCCTCAACTATCAACAGCTTCCACTGTACTCCATGGAAAAAACCCAAACACACATAAGTACAGCTGTGCAGGCCTGGATTGGTAGCCCATAGAACAGCAGACCAATGTTGGCAATATAAAATGATAGGACAGCCAAACCAGCAGAAAGAGCGGAGCTCATGCATGAGGCGATAGAGTTTTAACCTGGAAAGCTGGGTACCTACCTACAAACATCTCTTCATCCCTGTGTATATTTGTGTAGAGGAGAATGTAACTTCCCTGAAGCAGACTGGTGGTTATGGTGTGATGTTAATAACTTCTAGATTTTAACAGTAGGTATTTCCTAAGGTAATAAATACAAACCTTGCTAACTGTTACCTTCAGTCCTGACAGGACTCTGAGTCTGTGTAGTTAAACGTGAACCAGGGTTTGGTGATTGGCAGCAGACAGAATCAACCACTTAAAGCCTATGCAGGAATGACAACTTTACTCCTGCAAATGATCAAAGAAAATGTAAAAGTATGCTGCATCATCAGCACTTCTTTAAACAACAAGCTCCCGAATGTCTTTCCTGGCCTCCCTAGGTCATATTGCAGGTTTTAACTTTTCACACATGAAAAAAAATAGCAAGCCAATGGTCTGTTTTGCTCTGCAAAAAGCTAAAGGATTGAATGCAGCTTGTGCTCTGGTTGCTTCTCTTTTACATTCTGTTGGTAAGAGAGTTGTGTGTCAAATAAATTTAAAAACCATGCCTCAAGTAGCTTGACACATAAGAGCTTGTGCTTAGCATATCAGTCAGAAGACAAGATTTATAAACAATCTTTAAATAATCTCATTAGGTCAATATAATTTTCCCGCATGAAAGAAAAGTCTCTTTGGGTGAGGGCATTTCTAAATCAGATAAATAATTTTCTGAAGATATGTCTGTGCTCTTCATCACTAAAATTTCAGTTACTTTTAAAACTATTTTCTAGCTTATCTTTAAACCAAGAAAGGACATATTTAAAAGTATCCCCAAAGAAAATTTATGTTTAGTGATATTTAGCTGATTTTTTCCCACAAGTTTTACAGAACATTTGTCCTGTCTTTTTCCTCTTTCTGTCGTTTAAAATATAAATCAATTAATGTGCTGTCTATTTCATTAAGGTGTAGAAAACAAATGTTCAGAATTGTAAATTACATATGTGCATGATCAACCTTTCCTATTTTGGATAATTTGTCTGCTTTTCAATAAAACTAGATGCTCTGATTATATTCCCTGAAACACTGTTTCAGTCTCCCTGTTTCAGGAAGAGCTGAAAATTATTTTCGTAGTCAGAGTTATTTGATGAAATAATGTAATATTTCTAATGTATCCCAGTTTGCCTTTAATTGCCAAACAGTTTATAGTCTGAAAAACCATAGGTTTGCCCTGCTCTTGCTGGCAAGGTAACCCTTTCAATCTGCAGTATTTGACTGTTCTACTGTGCAGTTAGAAACTGAACAGTGAATTTCCATGGGAAAATTACTGTGATGCAATTTTTTCCCCAGCTCTCTCCAGGGGTGGTGTTTCAGGTAGAGTCATAGAGGTTCAGCTAACTTAATCCCCTTTAGAAAAACAATCCAGTGTTCAACCCAATCAACTGATTAGAGGGCAAAATAATAAAAAAAAAAAATCCTAACAAATCTGGGATATTAGGCATTGTTATAGTTAAGTTCCCTGACAAAGATGAAGGCGAGCACAGGGGAGGTATTATATAAAACTTAAATAACTTTTATATGAACAATGATCACAAGGGATAATTGCAGCTCTACATTGCCGATTGCAGTGTACTCTCCCACTTAGTGAACACTGTAGGCACAGCTCTGGCAACACACAGTTGATGTTTTGTTCAAAGCACAAATAATGCTTGCTGATAAGTAGAGGATAGTGAGCAATCCTCTGCTGATGATTTTTTCTCCAACCCTTCTGTGATGGTGCAGATGCATCTTCATGTCTGCCCAACAAGGCTGGGCAGGCAGACACTCATTTAGGCACAGGGCAGTTCTACAAGAGTGATGGCTTCTATCACATTGCAGGAGAGGAGTATTGTGCTAATAAAGACAACCAACTGCAAAAAAAAAATCTTCTAATTCCAGAGGCAACTGTCACTTGCATTTTAAGCAGGATTTCTATGAACAAGTAGTCTTTGGTCTCTTAAGAGATGTGCACAAAGAGAGCTGTTGCAATGCAGCAGACACACTATCATGAAGTACACATATACAGAGTAAAGAGGAGAGAGACTTATAAATCCATTTTACTTTTAAGAGTATCTTGTAGAACACATTGCCTGAAGAAATAAGACTACAATAAGATACTGTAACTTCAAAGTTCTCTATAATTTATATTTCCTTTTCAAAATTTTCAACCAGAAGACATTTTAGTAAACAAAAGCTGTGGCACAACCATCCATATAATATTCTGTTGAATCACTAGCTTACTCTGATTATTAGACTGCATCTATCACTCAAAATTTAGAATAGGCTCCTTAGTACCAGTCTATTTATAGTCTTGATGTAATTAGGCTGCTATCCTACTGTGCTTGAGGCAAGTTAATTCTATTTGGCAAAAACAGGTGATTAAAACAACCCTCAGGTAGCTCTTGTCCCACTGCTACCGTCTCCCAACTGGGAAACTAAATTATACTGGCTCAGCAGCAACTCCCCATCCTACTTGGACCAGTACCTCAAAGCAGTTGGTCTCTGTGGCTGTTTACTTTCTTCCTCCAGGCAAGGACCATCCTGGCTTTAGCTCCAGACTTTGTCAATACTGGTCTGCCAGAGCTGCATCCATAAGTTTCACCAGTAGTTTCATCCACAGTCAGGAATCTCAACAGTGAAGCCTTTGGCCCACTCTTTAGATTGACTAAAGAATTTGTCTTATTACATTCTTCTTTGCAGTGAATTTCTGATCCAAAGGATATAAAAGATTCTGCATGCTCCTTTAACTGCAAAATTAGTTTCTTAGTTACTGGGAATCACTTAAGAAAATTTTGCTCATCCTTAGCAAGGACAAAAATCTTTGCATTTCTGGCCGTCTGAGACACTGAAACAGCTACAGGTTTGAGTCCCCTGGGAGTTCAACAGCTTAGTGCTATACACGCTAAAATTCCTCACTTGAAACACAGGATTTAATGGCTTCAACAACAGAGACACATTCTGAATGGGGTTGTTCTTTTTTAAGTCCCATTCCACTGTGGTTAACTGAGGTTTAGACTTTTTCTCTTTGCCATGACCTACTTTTCATCCTGAGATAAATACACACAATAGCAATGTAAACGTCACTTTTTACAAATAATAAGGATCAATTACAGCAAACTCTTTCTTCAACCTCAGTTAATTTCCAGAAGTTATCAAAATATAACTGGAAGACATATTTGATATGATGATACTGGTTTAGAGTACAGCTTTCAAACAAAAGCTTTGCCTCAGGATTTCTTTTGGCAATGAGATACGGAACCTAAAACTGATGATATTGAAACAACACTTTAGTTTTCTTTACAGGATACATTAAACTCTCCACACACACCACCACCACCACCACCACCAAAAATCCAGTAAACCCCTCCAATAATTTTCAGCTAACAATTTCAGTATCTGTTTCCAGATATTTCTGTTCACAGGAAGCTCTCCAAGAGCAGAGTTATCAATGAAACTTTTTACCAGCACTGGCAGATCTGCAAACATTTACATCCTTACATGTAACCTCCCTTTTTTCACCACCAGCAGAGTGTCCTCCTGCCCTCTTCTACCTGCCAGACGTATATAGAAATAGAGGAGGAACTGGAAACCACGGAAAGGTTTCCCCTACCCAGTCTTTCAGTTTTCTGTGCCATTTTCGTACAGTGACCAGAATCTCTGTCAAGATGAATCATTTTCTGAAAAAATACCACAGAATTATAAGAACAATCATATAAAATGCAGTCAGAGAAAACAAAGTTTTAAGCAGTAGCTGTCTGTATGAGTTTTTCACTATCTGAAGTCAGGGTGTGTAATGCAAACACATTGCACATAACTTTCTGTGTATCTACTTTGTTTGCGATATTAAGTCCTTTCTCATGGAAAAATAAGTAAATTGTTCACTTTAAATATCTATTAGTTCTTGAATTTGCTAATTGAAAAAATCTATCATTAGTTGCTATTGAAGCAATGGAACTCTAATGCCAAGCAAATAAATAATTTCCTGCTTTTTAGCTGAAAATTATAGGTAATTTAGCTCTCACTAATTAACAACATTCTGAAGACTATGGCCAAAACACTGGAAAAAAGTAATGTCCTGTCTTTCTCATTGTATATAAAATAATACTGCTTTTGTTGCCTAATCCATCTAATATTTTATTAAAAAAAGGCACTGCAAATTGTATATGAAAATACAAATACTTCTATTCCTCCTCTGCTGTCAATGTGCTTAGTGAGCTGAGAATGATTTGCCTTTATTTCTTTGCATTTACCATTTTCAGGTTCTATTTATACGCACATCAGTTGATAACAGGAAAACATACATGCATCGTAAGTAATAATTTAAGAAATTATCAAGGAAACCCTAGTAGTTTGAAATTATTCAGGGCTTTTATGTGGTCTCTACAATGATAAGAATCAAATAGATTAACAGTTTACAAACAGCATTTTGAATTTGGGGTGGTAAAAATATGGTATTTAATAATACCACTTCACATAATCAAAATAATTTCCCTTTCCTCCAGAAAGTGATATCCAAATATGAGAGATTCTGAAGAAAGAAACTCATGAGAGCTGTTTTATTTTACTATACCTCAGAGTATCAATTTTCTCAGGTGATTAAAAATCCCCTACAAACATTTTCTTACCAAATAATACTTTAAAATACATCATTCTCTAGTCATCATCATAATTTGCAATAGAGTAGTAGAAGTGGAATATGGTTCAGCGATATCAACAAATACTATTTCCATTACTTGAAGAGCAGAAGAAAGTAGAAACTTACTAGTTCCTTTTAGACTGTGTCAAAATTAAAGCAGTCTTGCCTAGGAAGGAACATAAAAGCAGCAGTATCTTCTGAAAAGCACATCTGTGCCTCTTGTCACTCACAAAATAGTGCTGGGAGCCAGTTTCTAGGGTTGATTTCTTATGCTACACTTAGGCAAACCAGCTTGTCTCACAGTTGTTGCTCAGTAAGCTGGGGATACTATTTCTTGAAAGCCTTATAGACAGGAAGTATCATGTCCAAAGTGTATGAATTTAGTTATGCAATATTAATTGAATTATTAATAATTTAGATTGCACTAACTCATAGGACTACTGTCTGAAAACAGAATCTAGATGGTGCAGGCACTTCACACATAAATACAGGGACTCAGAGCTCAGCCTAGTGAAGACAAAGAAGAGAAAGACCAGCAGAAATGGAGAGTTGGAAACAAGGCTGCACTGACAGCACAAAAATGAATACTTGAACTTGATTTTCATCTGTTTCTACTGACGCCATACCATAAAATGTTATCTTGCAATCTGATATCTTTTTTAATAGCCACCGCCTGTTTTGAGCCACAAATCTGTCTCCCAAAACCCCTCTTGGATATATCTGTCTCAGCCAATTACTTTTGGTTGCATCTGCTTTCTTCTTGCCAGACCCTGTATATATGACAATTGCTTTTTACAGACATTCCTTGCCTTAATAAACACAGTCATATCTGTCCACAGAGTTTATTGCTAATTGGACCACATTTATCCTGTTCTTC
Organism: Petroica traversi; assembly: GCA_025920805.1. Classification (NCBI taxonomy): domain Eukaryota; kingdom Metazoa; phylum Chordata; class Aves; order Passeriformes; family Petroicidae; genus Petroica; species Petroica traversi. Next base: position 1,553,723 of record JAHLSL010013433.1, read on the forward strand.
GGACTTGGATTTCTATAAGCTCAGCTCTTTCATGCTATAGAAGTATTCCTATTAGCTCAGCTCTCTTCTGCTGTAAAAGATCATAAATTAGACAAAGGCCTGGGGTTACAGCAGGTTTCAGGGACTTCTAGTATGATACTTGTGTATTTTTATTGTTTATGCCCTGGGCATGCATAAACAATACTAATATGCTCTTTTTTATTTTAACAAATCACAGCAAAGCAAGAGCTCGGTCTGCAATAGGAATCCCAGAGGAGGCAGGAAAGGTTCCACAGAGATACATCTGCCGAGTCCTGCATCATGGGAGACACATCATGGAATGCATCCACATGAAACACGGAATAGGCACTGATACATATGGCTTTTAAATAAAGTTTCTTCAATACTAGGCAGCTTGGTCAGATAGAAATCTGTTCACCTGCCACACTAGGAGTGGATATGCCATAAGAAAGAGTATATATATATATATACTATATATACAGTATATATGTAGTCCAAGAAAGGGATATTAAAACTCATAAAATCTGGACACATCATTGGTTGCACTTGAATAAGGAGATTAAAATATGTAATCTTTTGAAAATCTCCAGAGGAAAGTCACCTAATGTCCTACCCACATTCTGAGTTTATTGATTGTATTATCCTGAAAAGAACATGGAACCCAGATCATGAGTGGATCTCATCTACCTTGCAGACATTAGCCCTGGGAAGTTTCTGTGACAGAAGAGATATTGCTATGCAAGCATTACACGGATCCCATATGCCATTGTAGCAACAAATAGAGCCTATCATGAGTCCAAGAAAGAGGCACTGTACGTGGCACACTGAACTCTTTAAGCATCTAGTAATTTTCTGCACTTCTCGCTAAAAGCAACTCCTTTTTTCACCTGTTATGTGTATTTCCTGGTAAGCAGAGCTCTGCTGCTCTAAATAATTTATGTTACTGCAGATTGCTACTGAATGGTGGATTCTGAAAGAATACTGTTTGCTGGATACTTCAATTCAATGTTTCCTTTACTATTCCTTCTTACCAGAACAACTGCAAAATATTTTTTCTCAGTGGTCAGAAATTCATCTCCATTGATATCCCATTACCATGTAACACTGTATCAACACTCCCAGTTTAATCAGAAAATTTTTACAAACATCCTATACACAGCAGAGAATCATCAGGTACTCCACAGAGTTTATTTTAGACTAACATTGACTAACAATGTTTTATATTGCCTTCAGACATATCCTCTCCCCATTTGGTATATATGGCACAGAGATTCTTTGCTTAAGGAAGCTGAATTGTATCTCATGTGTAATGCAAAGTAATATTCACTCTTCATCAATGAAGGAACAGTGTGGTCAGAACAGATTATTCAATGGCCACAAAAATTATTAAAGTTCTGAAGCATCTCTCCTATAAGGAAAGTCTTAGAGAGTTGGGACTATTTGCTGCTAGAAGAGAAGACTCAGAGTGTCTTATCAACTTATATAAATAATCAAAGGAGGGTGACAGGAAGATGGAGCCAGGCTGTTTTCAGTGGTGCTCATAGACAGAACCAGAGGCAATGAGCCCTCACTGACACATATATGCCACTCAAACACAAGAAAAAACCGGATCATTTGAACAATTGAAGAGGCTGTTCAGAGAGGCTATATAATATACATCCTTGGAGAAACTCAGCTTCTGACTAGACCCAGAGCTAAGCCTTAACTTAAACCTTCCCTTAACTTCTGTTCATTGGTTTTTACTTTGCAAAGTGTCAGGCTTTCATCATCCTGGCTCAGGTGCACAGGGTATGCGGAGGTTTTGGAGTGACTGTCACTGATCTGCATAGATGTAACTCATGAGTGGTAAGGATGTGATATTGTTTGCAGGGTGATTGCAGCTCCTCTGTGCTATCACAAGGAGTGCTTTGTTTAGTAAACAGAGCTTCTCATCTGCTGATATGAAGAAAACTGTGTAGTACAGCAAGAACTAAGAAGACTTCAGGCCATGTAACTGATTTTCTTCTTTTTTTTCCCTTTGATTTCACAAACACTTTTGAGGACGTGCTGAATATGCCCATCTCACTGTATCCTTATCCAGAGCTCACTGGTTGTATGCCATCACCTCTTTGGATAAAGCAAGAAATCATCCTGACATGATGGAGAAAGCTTTGCAAGATGAAGTGTCTCAGAATAAAGAGCAGCCTGAGGCTGTGGCCCTGGTTACAGTCTCAGAAATTTATCCGTGGAGGATCTTTACAAGGAAGAAATGTTTGCTGATGGATTCTGGTGGAAGGGGTAACACAGGGTCAACGCTGGGACTGACAAACAGGCAGTGGTTGTCAGGAGTGCAATGTTACCCCACCATGAATCAGTTTGGGGGTATGTTGTTAGCACAGCCAAACGCCTGACAGCAGGCAGAAGTACAAAGCACGATTCAAGTTTGCAAACTCAGGTATTGGTAGTCATGTAATCACTGAAATCAAAGTAAAGTACGGGTTGTAATACTGATCCTGACTCAAGCAGTGAGCCATGCCAATCCTTTTGCTGGTTTAACCTTAGCACTCATATTAGCCAGCAGAATGCTCGCTTGAATGCATCAGCGTGAGTCGAATCGGCCCTTTTATTGGAGCATACAAATATGTAGAGTCAAGACATCTGAGTTACAATTCAGCAATTTTCATAATCTTTCTCTTCCAATGCTTATCAGGAAAAAATGCCAGCTGTAAGTCTGTGGCTTGAAAATATATAAATGCATATCTTTACCTAAGAAACCTCAAAACAGCCTATTTACTGGCTTTAACATCTTCTTTCAGTTCTCCCTTACAGAAGAAAGAAACTATTCCTTAGAGGGAATTAAAAAAAAAAAAAGGGTTTTTGCTGGAGATCCTTTTAGAGAGCAAAATGTAAGCATCAAGCTACATGCCAAAAGCTCCATGTTATTACTATGTTGCATTCCCTATATTGAAACTCCTGACATTTCTAGTCCCTCAGTTAGCACTGGAGCTCTTGTTTCTGTTCTAGGTCACTGACCCTGGACAATGTGGAGCACTTGCATTTTCTCTGCAGTGTAGCAGAGCTCTGCACTTGAAATAATTATCAGAGTTTTCTTTGTTGATTAAATGAGATCCTAGTCATCACCAAATTTTTAAAAACCTCAGCAGATTATCATGGTGAAGAGTGACTGACAAGTTTGGCTTTGGGGATTACAGCCCCACAATGTACACGACAAATCAGGACCACTTGAAAGAAAAAAGGAGAGGCTGGAGAAGGATATCCCAGATCCTAAACGAGAACTTGGTTCTGATAACTACTTTGCTCAGTGATGGTCTCTATAGGATCTCATTTTACTGTACGTTATTGAAAATTATGGATCTTGAACTTTCACAACAGGCCCTTGAACAGAATTGTTTTTATTCACTTTACCAAAGTAAAAGTAGAATTTAGAGACTACATAAGGCAAAAAATGTTCCACATCAAATGTTCCACAAATGCTCCACAAAAAACATGAAGGTGTTCATCTGTACACTTTGTTTTGCTAATAGATATAATTTATATCTCACTGCTAAGAAGATGTACCAGGAATTTGTAAAATTCAGGTTTGCAGAAATGTTGGTAATTAATAATTATATATGTATAATCAAAGAGGGAAAAATGGTGATAAAGCCTAAGTTAAATTCTGAATTTCTGTTTATTATTTCTCAGTACCTTCCACACCACTGAATGGCTGCATTGCTATTTTCATAAAAAATATTTGTGACTGGACAGTGAAGAGGTACTGTGTTTGATGCTGGAATGATTTTTTCCATTTCTTTTACATTCCTTTTACACAGTTCTGTGTATCCACAAGTATTAGCATGCATACTTGTAACCCTTCACTTAGTTTAGTGCTTAGTGTTTTGTAAGTGTTCTGCAGGCCCTGAGACTGAACAGCCCAGAACTGCAGAGCCAGGGAGACCAAACATCCTACTGTCTCAGGAAGCCAAGGCCTCCTAGCAGGACAGATTCTGTAAACTAGAGCTTAGCCCACCCCAGCCCCATTATTGGACTCCCTTGTTAGATATGCTAATGTGTAAAGTTTATAACTTGTGTATGTGATTGACAGTGGGGGTGCATTTGCCACGCTGTCACCTGGGTGAAGTGGATGCATCAAACAGGATCCTAATTAAAATACCGAGGTAACAACCCCCAACCCTCTAACCATATCTAGCTTCATTTTCCTAACACCAGGAAAAAGGCATCATGTTAACTACCATGTATTTTCGCATAAGTTTACACTGATGAATTTAAGCATGGGTCAATTCCAAGTCATAACAATCCTATTGTTCCTTTGTCCACGCACTAAACAAGCCATATCTCCCAGGGCAGGTAAGAGAAGTGCAATTTTTCCTTCACAATAGCTCTCTTCTACCTCCTTGTTGAGATGGCAAAACATTCCTCTTCTGGAGATGAAAAGCAAACAAAAAACATTAAATAACATGCTTTCAGTACATTACTGATAGATGAATAACAATATTTGATTTTTGAGTACTTAAGCAAGAAAATAGCTTTTCTGCCATGCTGTTAGCAATTTAACAAAAACAGCCTTTGGGGCCTCATGATACCAGTTGAACAGTACCCTCTTCAATTCATTTGAAATCCTACCAATGCCACATTTTATTTTAGCCTTCACTGAGAAACAGCAAGCTTCCATCCTCTTTTCGTGTGGAGAATAGCTGTAATACCTATTCAATTGATAACTTAAAAGCACTTGGTTGGTTTTTTCTGGGAACTTCCATTATTCAAGGTTAGCTTTACAAAAAAATACTTTTACAAGCAAACCTTTTTTTTTTTTCCAAAAGGCACTAACCGGACAGAAAAGATAGAAAACATTTCCATATTTTGCCATCTATTATGTAACAACTTTAGCACTTAGACTTGTAGTGAGTTTCCAAAATGAATGCCAATATTACTTCCCTTACTGATCTGAGATATGAACCAGTTTCAGTGGGTATGAATTCTATTCCTTTTTGAAAACAGGGGAAATGGAAAGACCTGTTCTCTGTGGTTTCCAAATGTGTGCAGCCCCCAGTGGAGACACAAGGCTAGTGGGTGTGAAGTTCTCTGGGACACAAAGCACACAGCGTGTGCCAGGAGACATCTTCAAACCTCCCACTGCCACAACGAGCACACGACAATGCTCTGCATATGTAAAACAAGCCAAACTGCACTGGTTATTTCAAGTTCTCAGACGATCATCTATACCATCCTGTGACCCTCATAAGGCCCAAATCTCATTAATATACAAATATAGCAATGCTCCTGCTTTATGTACCTACATTGCCTTCTCTTGCAATCATCAATTGACAACCCATGGTTTTTGTTGTTCTTTCTTTTCTTAATATTTTCCTAATGGCAAGCTCATTTGCCTCCTAAATGATACAGCTTGATGCAGTCTGTGGCCCCAAGCAAACAGAAAAAACTGTAAACTATTATGGAGATCAAAGTCTTTGGTACTGGGAAATATGATACTTGGCAACACTACGAAAAAACGGTTAACAAATGATCATTTAACCTGAATAAGAAGAGAAAAGATCTAACAAAATTCAAGAATACATCCAACAAACGTCAAGAAAAGATTGAACAAATGTGAAGAAAAGGAAAATCACAAAAGTTGTGATCTAGGCCAACAGACACACTCTGGAGTTGTGTGGCTATGTTGGACAGACGTCTTGGCAGAAGCACACCTCAGACCCAGCTGATGACAGATCACCTATGTACCCACAACTGCAGATTCTGCTTAATACACTAGAGAGTCTGCAGGAGATCTCATCCTCTGAAATTTGCATTCCTTGACCATGCATTGTCCCTTTGTCATGTGCTCCTAGCTGCTGCTAATGCCAACAACTTCCTGTGCCAGTATTCACAGTTCCAGAGTAAGTTTTACACACTTTAAGAATGGAGACAATTGGCTGGAGGACTTGGGGCTTTCTGGTAGCACTTCCACACCTGGACCACACCATGGTTTGGGTATTCACTCATAAACCAGGGCACATGGTATCATGTCGCAGTGCCACAACATGGATGGGCAGCCACATTCTCCAGATGACCCTGCCAGTCCACAGAGAGGAGGTGTCAGCACCCTCCTTTAAAGCCAGCATGATGAACATGACAGGGACTATGGATCCTCCCAGGACAGGCAGTAGAGCTGTGCCTAAATTCTGCCTGGTGCTCTCCCAAGGCCTGAATAGTAATACCCATTTTGATACCTGCAGGACAACCTGAACTTTTTAGCCACTGACTTGTACACTCCAACAGTGCCAAGGTTTCCTTGCCAGGGTGATAGCAACATTCTTGGACACAGATATAGGCAACCTCCAAAAACATCATCAAGGGCAGAGAAGTCAAGGTGCTGGCTCTTGGCAAAAGCTTTCAGCTGTGCTGCTCTACATCCAAAAGCTTTGAACTAACCACTGATTTTTCACTGTCCTTGGGTCAAAGTAGCTCCTACACGTTAGTATGTCCCCTGCCCCTCACTCTCTCTTTCATTTACCATTTTACTTCAGCCTTCTCAGAGTCAGGAATAGATTCAGGACACAGGTACTCTTGTGTCACTTGGCAACACAAGGGACGAAGATAAATAATGTGAGAAACTAAGCAGGAACAAGAAAAAATGACATGTTACCATGGCTGCAGTAACATGTACCACCATCTGCAGGAGACAGAAGAAAGGGCAGTGTGGTGCTTCTTGGACCACTTAGCATTCACAGTCAAGTGAGCTATTTTTCTTTTCAGAGTTCCAACTTTGTAGCAACTTTTCAGAGTTCCAGTTGTATGTAGGGGGCTGATCAGAAGTTTGACTGAAATAAAGTGTACAAAGTGCACATCGCATAAATGCAGGTTCTCAGCACCAACTGCAATAGTGCAACCATATTTCTCCTTAATGTAAACCCAGTTCTAATAGAGATACATCTCAGAAAGATCTCTCTGCACAGCAGTCCCATGATGATAACATTTTCTTTAGTTACTTTGAACTGCCTATTTAAGCAGACAGATTAATAGAAACTAAATACAAAATAATTTTAAAACAATTGCCTTTTCCTACTCAGTAGCCCAGATTTAATTAAATGCACATTATTTTCAACAAAACATGTAGAAGAGTATATATAAACACATGTTTATATAACTTTTCCTTATAATCTTTAAAATTAAGTCAACTCTAGTCCTATGACACGTTTGAATTAAACTATTCATTGAACAGCTGAGGAATAGTAAAATTCAGTAAATAAATAAAATTTGTTAATGAACAATACATTTACTCTCAGTTATATATATTGCTAGCTATGAGCTATACACAATAATATACTATATGTATATATATATATGTACGTATACACACTACTCTCAAGCTATTTTTATTTTGTCTGTACAGGTAGATCTTGTTTGTGATATTTGAGATTTGAGATGCACATCACGTAAGTTTTAACTTCCAGTTCCTTCCATGGCTAACACATCTTCCCTTCACAACAGACACTGCAAGCCTGTTATATTGCTACAGAGACCTAAACAGTTTTCTAGAGCACAAGTACAAAAGGTTCCTGGAGAATTACAACTGTGTGTGTCCATAAGAAATCATGTTTTTCAAATCTTTCTCTAAAAACACAAATAAACACAAACATCGCAAACATGAAATGTATTTCAGAGCATAATCAAGTATATTTCTCCTGATTATAATGGCCAGATAAAAATATTTGAGGCATCTTGTAAGCAAAATAATTGATTATTGAATATGTCTGAAATCTTAATTGTTGTATTTCATAGCTGATAGTGACAATAGTAATTTTTATGCTACATATTGTGCTGCAAATACTCAGTGGGAATGTAATTGTCTGAGCAAAATAACTGCCTTTACGGATATCAGAAATTGCTGACTAGATGGAGAAGAAACAAAATTGAAATTGATAAAAGTAGTTCACAGCTCATAGCAAACTAAAATTTAAAACTTGAAACTAAAATCCAAAATGAAATACACCTGTGAAACTGAAGTTACCAACACTTGTTTCCCTTTATTATGAAGTTAGCCATACTCATGTCAGAAGTATAATGTGCCTGAGAAGTAAAGCCACATGAGGATGACAACTAAGAAAATGCTGAGAGTAACTCTGTAGAAGTCTTGCTTCTAAAAAGTGGTCACATAATTTATCACTTATGAGCAAGAACTTTTCTCATTAAGAAAATCTGATTATAAAGAATTCTCCAGTAGCTGAATGCTCAGACAATAGACTCATTAAGTTTACTGAGAACAAGTATACATATCTACATATAAAGTAAACAAGAATAAAAAATAAGTATTTATCCAGATAAGTTTCTAAATATATTTTATCAAAACTGATCAAATGACATCTTTATACAAAAAAAGTATTTTGACCCATCAAGTACTACAACTCACATCTAAGCCTTTTTTCACTGCTATTAACAAGTACAGCCTTTGAATACTGGAGGACATTTTGTAAACTTAGTTGGCCACTTTAGTATTAAGGTCTGTAGCTAAAATAGACATTGTGTTCTCTGGTGAACCTATTTTTTTCTTTATCAATTATATTTTCCTTTATTTATTAGAATAAATTTTTTATTGACTCTTACATATGGGATGTACAGAATATCAAGTGTGGGTTGCTGAATTGTTCTTTTTCCTACTTGTTTATTAAGCTGCTTCTGACAAAGTTGCTAAGCTGGGTTTATCATTGAGTCTGAGAAGGCTGATTTAGAAAAACTTCGCGAGTTTAGATAAGAAGTCCATTGATGTGACACTCATTCTTCCCAGTGATCCATTTTATGGATCTCTGAGCAGCAAAATGAAGTATTATTTCAATACAAACAACTGAACAGCAGGCAAGCCATTTTAACCAGCACCACAAAAAGACAAGGCTCTGAAAACAAAATAAATGACAGTGACCATCTGCTGGCATAGCCATTAAAACAAACCATCTCCTTCAGGCAAAATATTTTAAGAAAATGGTTCATGATATATTTTGCTAACTTTTGGTGGCAAAGTGTGAGAACAAATCTCCAGTTCTACAGGCAATGGTATAAAAGGGTGACCTGGAATCTGATCGACTTAATGTTAATTCCCAAAGGAAAGGATTACCTTGCCTTTGTTACCTCCTGTTTCTCAAATAAGATAGGGAAGGACATCATTGCTTACCACAAGAACAGAAGGTTTGTGAGTAGGGCTGATGCAAACACATGCTTATTATCTTTATAGAAAGAAAATTTACACCTTCCAGTCCAAAAAAGACTAAAATCAAGATCTGAAACTTGTAAACTACCATGAGATCAGAACACGTGTCTCTGGTCAGGTTAAACCATAAAGATACCTTGAACAAAGAGGCTGAGTCTATTTCATGTGGAATATGCCCTTCCACAAGGTAGGGATGATCAGAGATTACCCAAGTGATAAATTTCCACTATGGTTATCAATCTACCTCTATAAATATTTTCTGTTGTTTGTGACTTTCTGCACTACTGTGTCTCTAGTTAACAACCAAAGCCTTAAAAGATACTAGTATATGTTAACAATTCCTTGATCTTTGCCCATATACCGAAAGAGAATTTCACTTTAGTATTATTATTACAACAAACAGATGGAGCATTGTTTTCTGGTCCTAGAATATAAGTATTTGGCCACAAGACTTCTAATGTCGCCTTTCCTTTTGGATGTCTTTTATATTATATTGCATTCTATGCCAATGTTCTTGTTATAATCTATCCTCTGCTTTGGCAATATTACCTTTAATCAAAAAAGTCTACAGGTGCAAAAGTCTTAAAAATAACTGATTGATTTCTGCTATCAAAGAGGCACAAAACTATTTTTTCCAATAAAGTGAGCCTTACAATCCTGTGTTTCTTTTTAACAGAAACTTGCTAAGCTTTCCTTGCATATTCTCATTCAAACTGATACAAACAAAAATAAACAATTATGACTGAGTATTAAGATTGTCAGATCATGAACAGCAAAAGCACTATCTTTCATATTTTAAGACCATACATTTTCTTCATAAGCCCTTAAATATATCACCTAGTATTTTTTATAAGCACATACTTGTCTCCACTCTGTTTCTTTGTAGCCATTAACAAGTTTATTAATCAACCTAAAGCCCACTGTCAGCCCTTTTCTAGCTACTGATTAAGACATGGTTATCTTCTTGAAAAGGATATTATGACAGGTGTCATGGCAATAGAGAACAATGTCCAGGAATCCCTTTGCTGAAACAACTCCTGCAGCTCTGAGTAAAAGAGATCCTGAGCTGCTCCCACAGGACTGATGTTATCATTGTCCTTAGATGTTTAGTTTAGTCACTAAAAATCATGCCTTAGAGAAACCTTTAGAGCCATCCCACTCACCTCCAGATTGTCACCTGGTTCCTGACAAAGAGGCTCTTACAAGGGGATGGTGCAGCCCCTGCTGTGCAGGAGGCCAGTGCCCATACCCAGACTTGCTCTACCAGTCCTAGCACTGCCCTTTGGAGTCCCCTTCCAGGCTGTGGCTATGCTTTTTGGGGGTGAGGAAGCTGTGGCCAGTTAAAAAATACCAGAGTGGCAAGAACTGAGTGTAAAGACTATAACAGAAAGGAATGTAGAACTTATCCTCTAGGTAGATAGTGCTTTCAGGGAGCACAGACCAAAAAACCCCCCCCCAACATAAGCCTATGATCTCGAACAAGAGATCCACAGTGGTGGTTACAAACAACAAAACCAGGGATGCTGGAAACAGAAACCACCTCTTGATTTATATTGTCTGCTTTCTTCAAATCTCTGTTTGGTATCTCAGAGAACAATGAAGCTTTTCTGGCAGATTAATATGAAATATCTTCAGTCTGTGTCCTGCCTTTCCTGAGTTGCCACTTAAACACCATTGAACACTGAAGCACAAATGGTTTTATGATTGAGATCCCTAATGAGATTCAGTATCAGAAGAAAAGAAACATGAGAAGTCAGTAAGAGAGTGGCAACTGTTGGCAGGCAGAGAAGCATAAGAGAAGTGAGAATTTGCCATCCAAGATAGAAAGGGCTACTTGGAAACTTCTGTTCAGGTACCAGTGGGTCCTTTCAACTTTTCAGCAGGTGGCACTACAGTCCTAGTGTTGGACTTTATATGCTCAACTCACTTGGACTCTCAGAACAGGACTGCCTCCCTGTTTATTCAAGTGGCTTCAGAAAGGGATTTCACACTTTGTAATTGTTTGAGAAACAATGGCCAAGCAGAACTAATTCCCCCTATGAATGCAGACTGTTCTTAAATTGTAGAAATCAGCAAATGTTTACAGTCAAAAACAAATAACCAATTATTTTGCAAATGTAATCTGACTACGCTCTATTTTAGAAACATATTGTGAAAATATCATTGTCAGATAACACTAGTTATTTACTAGAACACTGTTTGTGAGCTGTCAAACAATATAAAAGCTCTGGAGAAAGAATAAAATCTCTTTTGGCATATACACATATTAAGACCAAAAAGCAAATGCAAATTGCATAGATTTTACTAGGGTCTTACAAGTCAAAGACACTTTAAAAAAGAAAATAACATAGTCTACTGAGCAAAGAGAAAATGCAAAGAAGGATTTTTCCTGCTGAGAACAATAGGCATTACAATGGAAGAAAAAATAAGAAAAAATCACCCTTATCTAGGGAAAGGAAATGCTACATCTTTCAATGGTGATGACAGGAAATTTCAAGCAATTCCTTTTACTTATGTGAGGCAGGCTCTTCATGCATATTATAAACATATTTTCATTTTTTTAAAAAGCTTGCTTCTTGAGGTAGATGCAACCGTTAAAAGAAAATTAGTTCAGCTGACTAAAAACCCAATTTCAAAACCCCCAAAACTCTAGGAGGCTCAGCACTGATTAAAATAGTAGTTTTGAATGCCATCTAACCAAGACCATTTGATACTACACAGAAAATTTACACTGTGATTCATGGTAGATAATTCTCACTCCCAATTTAGTTATTCAACTACTTGGGATTACACTGGATGCCAAAACTGCAATACTCACTCTAGGAGCACCGAAATGGATGTGTAGAAAACACAAAATCCTTATTTGAGTCACCTCCAAGAAGGTAAGGATGTGACAATCAAAAAACCCACAACTAGTTCAGTTTCTTTTTATTTCACATGAATTCTAAATAAAACTTTTCACCTTCATTTCCTCCTGAGACTTTCATGGTCTTCATGTTTCTATCGAGACCAGACTCTCTAAAACGTTAAAGTAGTAAAGTTTTTATAAAATTCAGATTTCAAATTTTGCCTCAGCTCCAGCCATGATTTTAAGCAGAAAAATTTACCCTAGATGAGGAAAGGAAAATTGCTAGTGAAAAGTGTAAAAAAAAGGAAAGAAAATGGTACACTAGGGCAGTTTTCCAAATGCCATAGATGATCAAAGAAAATGTATTAAGACTGTGTATGTCAGAATCAGTTGAAAGTCCTAATAATAGCAGCATAGAACATGCCCTACATCTATACTTTGATAAAAGAAGCCTTAGGACTTCAACATGACTGAAATACAGCTGATGCATTTCATAAAGGTCTACTAATCAAGTCAGACTTAGAGCAGAGATGCTTCTGCTTACACAGAAAACAGGACAGGTAAACTTTTCTCCTGCATTCAATTAAATTTTAATTTATTTTTTTTTTTTGCAGATTTTCCCAAGCAGTTAGTATGAGGCCATGGTTGAGTCACACAAAATTCCTGACACCAGATCATGTTAAGATAATTCCTTATATTCCAAAGCTGGTCTTTACTGCATTTCATGGTCCAGCACTCTCTGATCTGTTATTTGTTACTAAAACTCCCTTCACAGCAGGATTTCTATGATTAGCTTTCTATGGGGAGACTACTCTGAACCCAGGCTAAGTGCTGTTGATTTTCTGTATAAACCAGATCACAAACTCCAGGAGGACCTCGACAAACTAGAGGGCTGGACAATCACCAACCACATGAAAATTCACAGGGGGAAGTGCCAGATTCTGCACTTGGGATGGGTCAGCCCTGGATGCACAGACAGACTGGGAATGAAAGGCTGGAGAGCAGTGCTGCAGAAAGGAGTCCTGGTTGATGCTGAGTTGAACATGAGCCAGCAGTGCCCTGGCAGCCAGGAAGGCCAGCCCTGTCCTGGGGGACATCAGGGACAGCATCACCAGCTGGGCAAGGGAGGGAAGGGATTGTCCTGCTCAGCTTGGGTGCTGGGGGCAGTTTTGGTCACCTCAATGCAAGAAAGAGATAAAAGATAAAAGATAGTGTCCAAGGAAGGGCCATGAGGATGAGGCCTTATGAGGATGGCTGAAGGCACTTGCTTTGTTCAGCCTGGAGAAAAGGAGACTCACTGCAGTTACAACTCCCTCATGAGGGCAAGGGAACAGGCAGACACTTATCTCTTCTCTGTGATCTCTTCTCTGTGGTGACCAGTGACAGGACCCACAGGAATGGCCAGAAGTTGTATCAGGGGAGGTTTAGATTGGGTATAAGAAAAACATTTCTCACCCAGAGAGTGGCTGGGCACTTGAACAGGCTACCCAGGAAAGTGGTCACAGCACCAAGCCTGTCTGGGTTCAATAAACCTTTGGCCAATGCTCTGAGGCACAATACTCTGTTGGGAATGGTGCTGTGTAGGGCCAGGAGCTGGACTTGATGATCCTTGTGGGTCCCTACCAAATCAGCTTATTTTGTGGTTCTGTGATCTGGACAATAAAGGCAGGAATTAAAACAATGCAAGCAAAGTGATACTTTCTTGGATTTCAACAGACTTTAATTAAGGAATGAGAAGGATTAATTTGATCCTTGGAAAATACGTCTGAAAACATTTCTTTTTCTTTGCTCAGACAAATACTTCAGAGCATGCCAAATTTGTATAGCAGTGGGTATTTCTTAAGATGCAGCTTGGGCACTGTTTCTGCTTACCAAGGAAGCACAGCAGAAGATAAAGCCAGATAGAAAAAATTCTCTTCTCTTTCATAAAGGGCCATCTTACCTTGGTTTAGTTTAAGGTGGTATTTTAATTCCTTTTAGTAATCTAGTTTTTTAAGTGTTCCATCACCCAGATAGATAAATACAATTTTTCTTAATTCAAAACTAGCTTAAAGTAAAACTGAGACTATTTGATGCTATGATTTGCCTAGTGAGCTCTCATTCTGAAATGTGCAATTCACATTACCTATTATATTTCCTTCATATCCATTCTCATACAGCAATTACCTTCCATTTTGTTTTCTTTTTTATTTTTAGTGCTTTTTTGCCTATTACCATGTAAATAACAGCATTTATTGATTTATGTCTGGTAATATCACAGCTCAGACAAGTATTTTGTTACACATGGCCTGAGAAAACTTTGTTAGTTTTTTGCTAACTGATTCACTACCTAGACTAGAGGACAAGCAGTAGAAGGATCTGGTAAGGCTCTTACTGCATTGAGCTCTCACTTCAGTCACATATGTGGAGCTGAACCAGTACCAAGCCCAGAAGATGTTGCTTTTTGACATTCTGCTGCACATCCAAAAATGTACCAGTACATATTAAAGACATTTGGTAGATTTTCCGTGGGCACCTTCTGATAAACATATTCCAGTTTTAGGCTGTATTTGACCTGAAAGGAAATTCACCTTTAACAGAGAACAGCTATTCTAAAAAACACACCCTCAAACATTACTTTCAGAGGCTAAAAATAGGAAGTGGTCTTGCCACAAAATAGTATAAAAAGGGAAATAATGGTTTACATATTTCATTTATTGGTACATATTAAATGATGGTGTGACTTTTTGCCAACAGAACAAAGTCTTTGAGTTATGTAAGCTTGGCTGTGTCTGGGTTCTGAGGTACCTGAAGAATTACATAAGTTTTTTTTTATGAGCTGAATTTCTTCAGCATCTGCCTTGCTCCCAGTACATTCTCCTAAATAAGCAGCACAGATTTCAGCACAAATATTAATCTACCCAAAACCTGAATACCTTGTTGAAGGGCGGGTGATCACTGATCAAGGTATTCATCTTCTAGTACCTACCACTAAAATACCTGTAGGCCAGAGGGTAGAGTTATAGTATAATACATGGTTATAGTTTTCCGAAAAAAAAGAATAAATTCCTATTTGCCTTGCTCATTTTTTAAGTTAGAAATGTTTTTATGGAGAATAATGAGAAAGATCATTTATAAATAGACTATTTGGCAGAACAAGACATAGAAAGCATGACACGAAGACATGAAACTGCATGACACATTCAAGAGCTTCTTTATCTATTTTCAAGATATATATAAATGTATATAAATATTTATACATTACTGATTGTTATCTGGTAATTAAAGCAATTAGGATGCCCAAAAAAGCTGAGATTTTAAGCAGTGAAATAAAGCAATAAGACTCATCAAGTTTGGAAGAGACCTTTAAAATCAACCTGTCCAACCACTAACCCAGCACTACCCTAAACCCCTAAACCACATCACCCAATGCCAGACCCAGATGACACTTGAACAACTCCAGGGATGGTGACTCCACCACCTCCCTGGGCAACTTATTCCAGTGACAATTTTTTCTAATATCTAAACTGAATCTTCAGTCCATTTCCTCTTGTCCTCTCCCTGCAGGCACTGTAGCAGATACAGCCCTCACCCCACCATGACCTCCTTCCAGGGAGTTGCAAAAAGCAGGGAGGTCCCCCCTGAGCCTCCTCTTCTTGAAACTAAACAGCCCCAGCTCTTTCAGCTGTCCCTCATGAGAGATGTTCTTTAGTCCTTCCAGGAGCCTTGTTGCCCTTTGCTGGACAGGCTCCAGCCCCTCAATGTCACTTTTAAAGTGAGGGGCCCAGAACTGAACACAGAGCTGAGGTGAGGTGTCCCCAGTGCCCAGAACAGGGGCACAATCTCTGCCCTTGTCCTGCTGCCCACGCTGTTCTTGGCACAGGCCAGGGTGCCTTTGGACTTCTTGGCCACCTGAGCACACTGCAGGTTCATATTGAACCAGAAAAAAACCCACAAAAACAATCAACCAAAAAAACCACCAAAAAAACCAGAAAAACCAACCAACCAACCAACCAAAAAAATCTGAAACAAAGCAATACACTAGACAAGAACTTAGTGTGTACCATACCCACAGTTACTTCTGCACAAAACCCTTGACTTTGGCCATGCTACACTGGGCTACAGTAAAACCATTACTCTATTCTGTAACCAGTAGGCATTTCTGCATACTCAGAACAAGAAGACTTCATTTTTTATGTAATCACAGTCTGAAATTTTGAGAAGAAACAGGAACAATTTTGCAAGTCATGCCCCTCAGAAACAATATTCTACCCTGTCATGTATGACAAGATACTCAAGAGCAATTTCCCAGTGTTTATTTGCTTGCAATCTCTCTCTTAATACTTCATTGCAGACAGCAAACTGGAGTTTTCCCAGAAAGCATCAAAACTGCTATGCTCTGGGAGTGTGAGAGCATGATGGACAAAATTTTATAGCATTGTGGGGTATTGCATGGACCTGCTTATGAGAGTTGGACTAGACTCTTGCTTCCTGAACTTGTAGGAATAGAATAAGCTTGTTTCTTGGAGAGTTCTATGCTACAAGTTAGTGATTTTAAAATGATACATCTCTCTCAGGCTATGTCCATTGTTGTCTCATATTTAACATCTTGTGTAGCTGGTCTGCTCCTGTGGCAATCTCAGCACTTGAGGGAGTGCTAGAGTAAGACATAACCTGGAAAGAAAAAATTCAGTGTCAACCTTGTAGCAACCAATACTCCTCCTTTCTCTTTCAGTGTTCTCTTCTTGCAAGGCAACCAACACACAGCTGAGCTCATCAGTGTCAGTGACGCCATAATGCATTTAAGAAGGAAAAAAAAAGGCTGCACTACAGCAGCCATAAAAGTGAGCATATGTGACAGAAAGAACTGTGCAGACACCAAGGTCAGTGGAAAAGGAGGGGAGGGGAGTGCTCCGTGCTGGTGCAGAGATTCCTGGGAAGCCCATGGTGAGGCAGCTGTGTCCCTGCAGCCCCATGGGGAGCAGAGATCCACCTGCATCCTGTGGAGGACCCTGTGCCAAACTGAGTGGATGTTTAAAGCAGTCTGTGATCCCATGGGAAGCCTGCTCTGGTCCTGTGGAGAGTGGAGCTGACACAGGAGCAGGTTTGTGACCCCACAAGTTCCCCACACTGGAGCAGCCTGATCTGAAGGACTGTCCCCATGGGATGGACCCACAATAGGCAGCTTGTGAAGAACTGCAGCCAGTGGGAACGCCTCATGCTGACGAAGTCTGTGGAGGACTCTTTCCAGTGGGAAGGACACCACCCTGTGGCAGGGGAACAGTGTGAGGAGTCTTCCCTGGGTAGGAAGGAGTGGGAGAGAGAAGGAGTGATGAAATTACTTCAGACCCCATTCCACAACTACCTGCGCTGCTCAGGGGTAGGAGACAGGGAATATAGAAATTACACTGAGCCCAGGAATAAGGGAGGAATAAGGAACGGAATCTACTTTCCTTTGACTGGCAAGAAATTAAATAATGTCCACGAGTTGAGCCTCTTTTGCCTGTGGCAGTAATTACTGAGTGATCTCTCCTTGTCCTCAGCTCAACTATAATGAGGTATTGGTTAATTTTTTTCTCCTCTATTCAGCTGAGGAGGAGAGTGATAGAAAGCTTTCGTGGGCACCTGATGTCCAGCCAGGGTCAAACCAGAAAAACTGCACATGCATAACACTAAAGCAAACAGGTGTATATATATTTATATTTTATAAATATGTATTTTATTTTATTTTTGTATATTTAATGAAAAGGTACTTCAGAATTTACTTAGATTCTTATGGAATCACGATGATATATGAAGACGCTAGTATAAGGATAAAAATCTTTTTCTGAAAAGAGGATTTCTTCTATCAAAGCAGAAACTCTTCTTTGCCAGAGTGCACACACAGTGACTGAGAGATAAAGGCCCACTTCATGCAACCAACCCGTTGAGAACGAAACATATGCCTTCACACTGGTTTCCAGATATGAGTTTTTGAATTTTAATAAACTCTATCCTAGTTTAAGAAAGGGAATCACCAGTTTTGCCAGAAGTATCTCAGAATATGCCAAGCTGGAAGAGACCCACAAGGATCATCAAGTTCAACCTCTGGTCCTGTACATGACCATCCCCAAGAGTCACACCAAATGGAAGATGATTCTATTAAAAGAGTAACTAAAGCAGTTTCTCCTTTGCACACCTCACATTACTGCTTCCACTGAATATGGCACAGAAGAAGCCAAATGCATATGAAATTTCTCAGAGAGAAATAAATGTATGTGTGAAAGCTGTGCCATAGAACCTTTTCCACCTGAAAGAATAGTGGAGGAGAAATAAGGAGATCAGTATTTCTGGAAAAAAAGCACAGACTGTTCTAACAGTGATTTGTTAGAAAGTGTGTGGAGTCTTGAAAACCTTGAATAAATTGAAAGGAAATGTTTGTGGCTTTTTCTCTAGACAAACAAGATTACAGAAATAAAATTATTGAAAATACGCACTTTATTAACTATGTTTTTCAAAGAATTTCAGAACAAAACTAATATCTTCAATAAAACTTCTACAAGATAAAGTGGAAATTCTCCTGACAAGACAGAATTATTCTATAAAGAAATATTTTGTGAAAAAAAAATTGCAAGCGAGTTAACATTACCAGCTGTTCTTGCACTTTGCAGATATATGCAATTTATTGTATCATAGTGATTGTAGCTGGTTGGCAGAAATACAGACCTTGGAATCTAAAACCTTTCTAAGCTGCTAATGAGCCTTGATCAAGACTGCAAAATCAACTGCAGTACACAGGTTTGTATATTTCTTTATAATATAATGGAAAAATATATATATTTAAAATACAGGATTTGAAGAAAAAGAAATTCAGTTCTGAGTTTTGCTTCATTGAATTATTACTGAAGTGAAGACCGATCAAGCAGTTTATTCTGGATAAGACATTTAAATCTCCTTACTCTTTTTGTGTGAGGTGAAACCTCACATAGCATTACTCTGTATGGATCACTAGTTATCTGTGATTTTCAGTGTTAATTAATAATTAATTAATGTTTTAGCTAATTTCCTGCCTAACTTAGGGCTACAATAGTTTTGAATTAGCATGTTATATAAACTACTATAGTAATTAAGAAGATTTTAAATTCACTGTAGTACATGCCCCGGTGGTGATTTTTGTATGTGTCAAGAAAATATATATGGCCACATACAGACTTAAAAAGTCCTGTTTTTTACAAATGGTCCATAAAATAATTAATGATTGTCACACTCTTAATGAAACAAAGGGATACAATGCTTAAAAAAAGCCTTCTCAAAACCAACAAACACATAAGAAGTGGTGATAGATATAGGGGAAAAAAAGATATTGAGGAATTAATAACTTCTATAGCAAAAGTGTTTTTTTCCAAAACTTTAGAGACTGAATGGAAATGTAGTTTGTAGGTGGATGTGGTGAATTCAATTTTTCACATCTTGGAGAAGGACTGCTACCCACCAGTGTGCTTAGGAGCAGAGTTTTCCCATCCTCTGGGTGGGAGACACTAAACTACTCTGCATAGGCAAACATTCACTGAAGAGGAGAATGGAAACACAGACCTGCTTTCCCCTGCAGTCCAGTACTTCTCCTCTTACCCTCAGTATCTTCTCCCTTTTAGCTATTGATGTAAAGTGAGCCTAAAATTCTGGGGGAAAGTTCCCTTACCACTACCCTTGAATTAATTATGTTGAAGAACATCTATTTCTCCAGTATAAAATGTGACCTGATGAAGTTGATGATGAGAACAACAACCATCATGATCATGATCATGATCATCAGAATGACCTCCTGAGACTTTGGACAGATTGCAAGGGGGAGAGTAATAGAACTTACACTGACTCTAAGAAGCACTAAATAATTTATTTTAACTAAATTAACTAATTTAGTTTAACTAATTTAGATTAACTAAGCCAATGTTGACTTCTCTTTCCCATATCCTGAAAAAATAATCTAACCAGCAGACAAGTAAAAAGGGTGTGCTAGCCTTTACTTTGGTTTGCCTTTCTATTGCCAGCAATAGCAAGTCTAACAGAAAAAAAATGAAGCCATTTTTAAAAATTCTGTTCAGAAAGGTATGTATGTATCTATGTATTTATTTATTTATATTTATATTTAAATACTTCAGAATATTTTTATTTAATTGACAATGTCTTCATTTGAGCTAATTAAATCTCATCAACTTAATGCAATGCAATATGTACAATGCAATATGCTTTTAAATATTAGTTTTTAAATACTTGCTAATTCTCTGCAAGCTCTTACACTATGAAGTGTTCTTAGTTTCTCTTAGAAGTATCTTTATCACCAAGAAAGATAAACCTTAAATATTCCTTTTTAAATTAATATTATGAATACTAGATTCTTTCCAAATTATTTGGGGATGTGACAAATTGTCTTTAATTTCTACATACAAAAGACTTTATTTACAATTAAGCATACTTCATAACCAGCTGTCACAAATGCTCTAAATAAAAGATCTTTGGATTAATATTAGAGCCCTGCAGTAAAAGCAGTAAGAATTCCTTTTATTCAGTGAGGTATGGTCTATTCCATTTACTTCTGAGCACACTCCACTTACAGGTGAATATGGGTTTCATAGTTATTGTTAAATATGTTCATGAATAAAAATGAAATTCTAAATGATTGTAAATATTTGTTACTATTGGCTTATTTGTCAGTTGTCTGGAGGTTTGATAATCCTTAAAAATTTATAGTTCACACAGCCTTAGAAAATAATAATTCGAACTATTTTCTATATCACAGATTACAGTTTTCTGAAGTGTTCTTCTGCTGTAACTGTCCTGGTAAGCTCATTTAAAAGTCCATACTTAGATTCATATCTATCTCTTTAGAGTATTTGAGGGAGTTCTTTCCCATAGAAAAATCAAAACTTCCTTACTTTTATATCAACATTGGTTAAGATAATGCACTTCAGTTTTTTTCTGCTGAAGTGTCATTACCTGTAACTGAAAATAATGAAAAGTAATATAGATATGCTTTTTGCAAGAAAATGTAACTAGAGACAAATAGATCGATGTGGTATAACATGTTAACCTGAACAGGTTGGGGGAAGGACACAAACTTGTATCTATCCCAAGCACAAGAACGTGCTGGGTAGGAAATGGATTGAGAGCAGCCAACCATGCCCTGGGCTGCTCCAAAAGCAGGGTGGCCAGCGGGGCGAGGGAGGGGATTCTGCTCATCTCCTCTGCTCTGGTGAGACCCCACCTGCAGCGTGGGTGAGACCCACAAGAAAGGATATGGACCTGTAGGAGCTAGTACATAGGAGGGCAACAGGGATGATCAGATTGTTGAAACACCACTCCTAAGCCACTTGGGGTTCTACTGAGCCTGGAAAAGAGAAGGCTCCAGGGAAATCAAGGAACACCTTCCAGTCTATAAAGAGGCCCCACAAGAGAGATGGAGAGGGATGGAGTGACAGGAAAAGGGGGAGCTGCTTTAAACTGAAAGAGGGCAGGTTTAGATTAGATATTAGGGAGAAATTCTTTACTCTGAGGATGGTGAGCCACTAGGATAGGTTGCCCAGAGAAGCTGTGGAAGGCACATCCCTGGAAATGTTTAAAGCCCAGTTGGATGTGGCTGTGAGCAACCTGCTCTTGTGGAAAGTGTCCCTGTCCATGGCAGGGGGGCTGGAACAAGACAATCTCTAAGGCCCCTTGCAATCCAAACTATCCTATAGTTCTGTGGTGTCTTACTTCTGTGACCACAAAAAGGAGACACCTATTCGAAGTAATGGTGATCACAATATAACAGGAGCAACTCCAACTCTGATGAAGAACCAAGACACTATTTCCTGTTTGGTTCTTTCCTCAAACAGCTTTTATGTTTGGCTTTGTGAGCTTATTTTATTTCCCTCTCTGAAACACCTGTAGGCTTTATGGATTCACTTTTAGGTACACAAGCATCCCAGAGTTGGGTGAATACCACTGATTGAGTCCAAATAGGGATTCCTATTCTTTCACATTATTTTACAATTTTGCAGACTGCCTGCCCACGTATTTTACCCCTTATGCTCCCTCTCAGTTGACACAGAAAGGAAAAGCCACAACACCTTTATTTATTTGCTGGGTTGGGCCCATTAATTAGAACCCCAAAGACCCAAACTAACAGCTAAATTTGACAGCTCATCAAAATGTCATGGAAAGGTTCATTAACCTGATGCATATAGAGCTACCACATTTATCTAGAATTCAAAATAAATTAATAATACAAGAGAAATGCAAAAAAACAATTTTCAACATAACATTTAACAGGAATACAGGAATGTTACCAAGTTCTCAAGAATAGAGACTAAGGGATAAATGATGTCTATATTGTTCATTAAAATCCTGGAAGAAGATAAACCAAAACTGCAAGCAGGATTCTCAAGGTAAATGGTGAACAAAACCTGTAAAATATTCTCCACCCTTTTGTTCTTTGTACTTAAAGTCTTTATATTGCTTAAGGCTGACAAGAAATACAGCATTTGTAAAATAGAGAAATTTGATGATTCTTGACAAAAATACTTCTGGGAATAGTTAACAGCTGTATGCTTTGTCTGGCATATAATCATTCCTTATCTTAAACAAGAAGTGCTGGCCTGATTTTTAGGAAGAGCATCCAATGCAGCTGCCAGGAGAGGAAGCAGGGGACCAGTCTGCACCCTCTGACACAGATGCTCTCTGGAACCTCTCCATTCAGCTCTTACATGAACCAGACGTGTTCTGGCAACAACTCCTTTCCTCTGTTAAGAACATGACCAGTCAGAAGAAAGCAGAAGCTGCAGCAGCAGTTGCTTCCCACATTAGGATTTGCTCACAGGGCTGGAGGCAGCGCCTGCTCTGCTGGCCCCACCACACCAGGCACAGCAGTTCCCAGGCTCACATGTCAGGGTGCAGCCCCTGTGCAGGCTCTGCTTCCTCCTGCAGACCTCCTGTGAGGGCATGGAGATGCCAGATTTCAATATATCCCCTCAAATTTTGCTGCCTCCTCAAAAGCCTCATATAAACACATGTATAATTCTCCAGCTATCGCTCTGCTTCCAACAAGCTGGTGCCTAGTTAGGACTCCTGCTTCAGCAAGGTGAAAATGCCATTCAGGCATCGTGAGCCCCCGAGAGCACTGCATCTCCCCCTGGCATTAAGCTACAAACAGTATGCAGTGGCTGGGATGGGAAAGAGAGGTCTGCTGATAAGCTCAGGTAGCAGATGGATTTTAAAAAAGTAAAAGGAAATATCTTTCTTTCTTTCCTAATATTTCTAAACTCTATACATTGCTTTTTTCATAAACTAATAGAACAGAACAGACATGCTAGCACAGAATGTTCGGTTAAAAATGGAATAATTTGAACAAAGAAAAATTTATCACAAATAAATTCCCAAGGCCATGGTCAAAATTTCCAATGTGATGAACTCTTCAAATTACATTTAATTACAATGTTTCTAGTTCAGTAATTGAAAAAGAAACTGCATAAATCCCTTAATTTCTTCCCTGTAAGATTTCCAACTGTATCTAAATAATTATCAATACTGCCAACGTGTAAAAACAGAGGATGAAACAGATTCTTATTGGGTAATGAATTTTATGAAAATTCATTCCAACAAAATTAAGATTTTGGATACTAGCTTCAACACGATGGAAGTCTGGACTCCAAAATAATCTAAAATGCAAACTTTCTTCCTGCCTCTGACACAAGAATCACTAGGAGGCAATGGATCATCTTATTAAACAGAACCACAAAGTAGCCTATTGTCCAATATTTAAATAAGTCCTCCCTATAATTGCATGTCTTAAACATTGTTAATGCACATAAATTGTTTAATTGCTTTTAATGGTCCATCAATCTACTCTCAGAGGTAAAACAAGGACAGCCTGTGAGAACTACAGCTAAAGTAAAGATATTTGAATTTTGGACTCCAAATTGAGGCTGCAGAAAATGAAGTGCAAAGTTGAGGGTGTATTAGAAAGTGGATCACCTGAAGCCACTTCTCAGGAAATATGTGTAAGTTCCTGATATGGAATTTATGATGATAGATAGATAGTTTTCAAATGAAAATATAATGTTTATGTTAGGAGCCACGAGGGTGTATAACATGGGGTCAATCAAAGATTAATATTTTGCAAAGGTATCTAATTCATCTGCTGAATTGCATATAAGTTATTCAGATAAAAGCTCTGGAAAGACACGTGAGGAAGTTTGACCGTGAATTTTCACTATTTTGAATCTTTTCACTAAGGACAGTAGAATGGAGAGATCTGAAGGTGAATAGAAGACAATTTGCAGATGAAAGCTCAGATTAAATCAAGTAAGTCAGGTTGGGCTGGTCTTCAAAATTTGCTTAACAAAAGAAATAAAAGAAATCACATATTAAGGAGTAAGAGTAAGAAAGGGGAACAGGATTATCTGAAGATTGTAACAAGCAGAACAACAACAAAAAAATTCCAAAAATAGCCAAAATGTATCTGGCTTAACCCCAGTTGACAAATAAGTACCATGGAGTCACTCACTAACTCCCCTTGCCCTGCCCTGTCTGTAGTGAGATGGGGAGGAGAGCAGGAAAAAGATAAAACGCTTGGGTTGAGAAGAGAATAGTTTAATAATTTAAAGAAAGAAAAATATAATAAATAAATAAATATGATGTAATGTTAACAATAATGAAAGACAGAAAGAGGAAGAAACCCCCCAAACCGCCCAGGTGTTGCACACTCAAACTGGTCACCATTTGCTGACTGATGCCTGGCCTGGCACCCAGCAGTGCCCTGCAGCTCCCAGCCAAATCCCCCAGTTTGTATGCTGACTCCCTCTGGCATGAAAAATCTCTTTGGTCTGCACAGGTCAGCTGTGCTGGCCCTGCTTTCTCACAGATTTTTGGGCACCTACTCACTGGCAGAGCACAGAAAACTGAAACTCCTTGATTTAGGGTAAGCATGCTTAGCAGCAACAAGAACATGAGGGTGTTGTCAATATTATTCTCATTAAATCCAAAACATAGTGCCAAACCAGCTGCTAGAAAGAAAATTAACTCTCTCCCAGCCAAAATCAGAATGTGAGATAGGACACATCCTTTCAAACATTCTGGCTAGACCTCATTGGATTCAAGCATGGTTTCTTGCCACTCTGGTTTAATCAATTTAGATTAAATTTTAGAATCCATAAATTCTTTGCATTAATTCAAATAATTACCTTTAGTGTATAGTATGAATTTCTGTAAATGAGTCTTTTAAAGATGTACATTTATTTATACAAAGCCCTATACAATTCCTTTAGGGATAATAGAATAATTTTCTCTTTATTAAATGGATAAAGTGGAATAAAAGCAGAATTCATTGTGAGAAAAAGAAGTTTAAACTGTTCTTTCTGAACAGTTATTTTTCATATTTACTCCAGCATTTTTTAGATATTGGTACTATGTGAAATTTACACAGTATCAGCAAAACACCAGAAGCCTCATGAAAAAGAAAGATATATAAACTGCACGTTGAGAATACAATTTAAATAGCCTATGCACACATAGAAGAAGTAGAAGAGGACAGGAATGAAAAATTACAGGGCAACAGAGGATTGTGTAATATCCTAGTAATGTCACAGCTTATTTAGATCTATGACTAGCCTGATGACATTTGCTACATGAAGTGAAGGAAAAGCCTCAGAAAAGATGCACCTTTAAGAAAAATATGTTTAAAAATAGCATTCATGAGTACTCTTTGTTGGTTTGTAAAAGATAGAAAGTTCATCTTATTATGTTATAAATGGAAAACCTGGATCACAAAGAGTCAATGAAAACGATAATTCTCAAAAGCAAAGACTGTTTTTCCAACCAAAGCATGTGTTGTCAAATGGTGTGTTTTGTGTCCAGGTTCTTTAAAAAAAAAAAAAAAAAAGAAAAGAAAATACAAGACTGCAATACAAGATTTTTACAGATATGTATAGAAAACTTATTTACTAGACTTACTGTTTTCAGTCCAAATTTATGCAGTTTGCAGTGAGAAATACTTAGAGAAAAAAAAGAGTGTAATGAACCATAACTGAGAACAATGAAATTGCAGCCAACAGCTGGACCTAAGCCAAGACCCAAACCTTCAGGCCACAAAAAGTTAGTACTTAGCAGGCTTCTACTTGTCCTGTCATCAGACCCTGTAGCAGGAGACATTCTGTTGATGGGATAAGTACAATCTTCATGGCTGAAGATGTCTTGAAGACTGAAATTTACAAACTGCCTTAGTTTGTACAGTTAAAATGGTGACCTACCATGAAAACATACAAATGAACTGAAGAAAATGAACTATGAAAGAAATGGATTTTGCAAGACCGAATGGATTTACAAAAGCAATTCCAAGCAGAAGCTCTTGGAAAAAAACCCAGCCAAACTCAACAGAAATAAAAGGAGGCAAATGTGTGGTGGGATGGAAGAAGAAGAAGAATTAACATAAAATGAATGTAAAAGTATGTAATTGAGTAATAAAGACTCTTGACTGCAGCTTGAAAAGAGTTGTAGAAATTTGGTGTTGCCTTCAATTTAAATAAACAAATTGTTCCCAAGGGATTGAAGAGCACTAATCTAAAGTCATTCAGACAAAACTATTTAGGAATTCTGAATTCCTGCTATTTATATATAAACTCATTGATCACAGAGTAGGAACAAATAAAGCTGCCTCCTCTCCCCTCTGTAAAAAGGTCTAACAACAGCTACTCCAAGAACTTACCTTTCCTGACCACCTTGGGGAATAGTGATTTAGAAAACTGGTGGCTGACTTTGCAGACCAGCTGGTGATTGAAGAAGTCACTATGTAATTAGTGGATTCCTTTCAAATCTGCACATCTGGTTAGCACTGATTTTTCTCTAGGATTAATGCTGACATGTCAGGGAACAGGGCTTGGTGACTGAAGCCATCTCGTTATTCCTAGGCCCTGTGTACCCATCATAGATATTCCATCACATAATCCCCTGACTGAATAATGGAATGTGTCCTTAGAGAAGCACAGTCTTCTCATCTACAGCTCGCATTGTAAGGCTACTTCATAATATTACTGTTGATAAAGAAATGGTACTTTTCCCATGTTCCTAACGTACAAAATATTCTGCATTTAATAATGCTCTGATTTTTACCATCTGTTTTCCATCAGTTGCCATATATATATTTTAAAAATATCCTTTAGACCCTCACAGATCATCAAACTTCCTTCTCCTAAACGCTTTCAAAGTTTGGCAATGCAACCTGCTATACTGCTTTGTAAAATAAAATAAACCAACAAAAACTAAAACTGCATCCCCCAATAAAAAAACAAAAAACAAGGCAAACAATCTACCACTAGCGATCCTCACTGTCCTTTTCTGAAAGTTACAATCCTGCATTTATTATTTTTAAGTATTATTACTGGTGAGATTAAATACTGGCAAAGAAAAACCTCACCCTCTATTAACTAAAGACACATCTTTATATTCGGTAAGCACAGGTTGGAATTTTGTCCCTTCCGTCATACCTACCTCTCCCTTAGAGTATTGCATTCTTTTTGAAGAAAAATTAAGTGTGTATTGATTAAAAGGGTCTTCAGATATTAAAGAAAGAAAAATGGAAGTTTACCTGGAAAAGTTCGGTTAAAATTGCTCATCCTTACCTCAGAGATTTTGCACTATGGGACATTCTGATCTTTCACTTAATTGCTTCTGACTCATCACAAAAAAAAAAAAAAAAAAAAAAGAGGCTAAACAGAATCCATTAACTTATTTTAGATATTAGTCCCTTTGTTCCAACTGTTCTTTGTTGATTAAGAAGGATCTCATAAAGACTTGTCACTCAGTAGATTCACCTCTGTATTTATGCAAGTGTGAGACATGAGTTGGGGGGGTTGGAAAGTGAGGGCCACTGAGCTTAAAATAGAACAACAGCAAAAAAAGAAGACAGAGAACGATTGTAGATGCTGCAAAACATGCAGCAAAACTGTTTCAGTTCTAGAGCTAGTTCTACCCTCTCATCCAATGCTGGAAAAAAAAAAGATAACCCACCATTAGGTGTAAGTTCACCACATACAATGCTTTCTTTCCTTGGCTAGTGCTTCCTGGGACTTGAAATATGCAATATGCTAGTAAGACAAATGGCACAGTGCATTACTGAAAAAGAAGGTTTTTTTCTAAATATTTCCTCTAAAATGACTCCTATAATTTGGTACAGTTACAGATTATTACAGAAGCAGGACAGAAAAAAGAGTACACAAAGTTCAGTGTATACAAAGACTAACCATTCTTCAACAGTTTGTGAAGAAATAAAGCAAACAGACCTCAAAACTAGTTGTTGGTTTAGATCAAGCATTCAGTGCATCACAAAGTTAGAATGGTCTGAGATTGATTATCTCAACTGCAACAGAACCAAGAGAGCTATCTCCAGTGATCTGAGTGAAACTATAAAAGAAAATTATGTCTCCAGTCCTCCTGAGGAGGCCGATTACCACGGCTGAAACTTCAGGAAGTCGATTTGGTTCTTTCGATCTAGAAATTGGTAGTAGGGTAATGCTGGATTCTCTCTCATCTTTCCCAAAAAAGCAGGAGGAGGTGCCACCAGAGGTGAAACAGTACCTCAGTGAGAGCTATGTTTGCTACAGGACAACAAAAGAAGCAGGAAAAAGCATGGTCCAGCATTGCAAATACTCATGCAGACATCTGACAGCTTGGAATTACCCATTTACTGCCAGCTCAATAATTTCTGTAAAAAGTCAATAATCAGCTCATTGTTTACAAATAGTTTTTTTTCTGGTCAGACCTACAGAAAAAAGTACACACATATGGACACAATTTAAGAGCATAATTGTTTAGTAGCAGGTAGAGCTATCCAAGTATATGCTTGATACATGTCGTGACAGAGCCTGAAATCTGCAGCCTGAACCATCGATGATGACAAAATATTTTTCATTTTGGATGTATAATTTTCTTTTTCCAGATACCAGACTGCAACAAATGAATATTTAACATCAGCATTTCTTGTTCAGTGCCAACAACATACATATTCACATTACTGCTGCCTCCATGAAGATGACACTGACTTACCTCAGGCAAGACAGAGACAGCAGGCTCAACACTACAATTCCAGTGCCACATGAAAGTTTGAATCTTATCATACCACATCTTTACATATTTCATTCCTCACCAAAAACTGAATTAGAAAACCATAAATAAAATATAATCTTAATGAAGGGAATTAGGACAAGAGACAAAAGGTTCAGTGGTAACATGAACCAGCAAGCAGCTAAACCTAAGGTCTTATTGAAGGTCGGGCTACAAGATCAGAAAATTCTCAATTATCCTCTTAGAAATTGATGGAAAACATCCCCACTCCCAAGCCTCTCAAAATACACATCTCTAGTAACATTTGCTTTCTGCAGCTTCCATCCTAGTGGAGCTTTCCCTTCTGCTTTGAAAAGGCAATCCAATAAAGAGTCAGTCTACAAGAATAATGTCTGTTGCAGGCCACAAGTGTTTCTTAAAAAGAGAGCCAGAAAGAGCTGCACACAGGGAGAGTAATGAGAGAGGTTGCCTGAAATTTTTGAGCAAATAAGGATCACCTTTCAGGATGACCAAATCAGACCTCATCTAAACACCATGCAGTCCTCTGGACATAATAGGAACTCCTGCAAAGCAATAAATGGCTCTCCAGAACTATGTCAAGACAGTGTGTGATATAAATGCATTTCAGTTTCAGTAGAACCTGGTTGTTAATAGCCTAGAATTACTTCTGGATAGCCTAGAATTACTTCTGGCTTTCTGTAAAAGATTTCCTAGGTAATTATGACCAGATGCCTGAACTGAGATACATGCTCCAGGCAGACACTTTTATAAAATTAAAGATAAATACCTTCTGCTGCTAAAGCTGTTTGATTATTAAATTGAGCACAATCAGTGTGACAGTTATGACCTTCCTTATAAAAATTACTACAATGTATATTAGAGCATAATTTGTAATTTAAAGAACATTTCAGGTCTACCATTTTACCACTTCCAGTTAAAGCCTTCTGTCATCACATTTCCCTATCATAAACTCACCTGAACTAAAATAATTCCTAATACTGTTCCAGAAACTTCTGCATGTTTTGGGGTAGAGTATCAAATAATAGAAGAGTCAAGCGTGCTGTCAGTGACATGGAGAATAAAAGTAGTTAAACAGATTGTACGAAAATTAGAAGGTCAGACACAAGTGAACTAACTGCAGTTGCAGAGTAAACACATGCCCTGACAGGTGGCTGTTGAGCAGACTGTCACTTAAGTAGATCAAGACATACGAAAATATTGATGTAAAGCAGCATATATTCCCCCTCAAGAAAGCAACACCAGTTATTTCTGAGACAGAAACAGGAATGGCAGAATTTTACATGTTGTCCTCATCATACAAAACTGTACAATACCATTCACCAGTGTGAAAGCTCAGATAAGCTCAAATCCCTACTAAAATCCCTGTCTGCTCCCTTGGATATCTATACAAAATGTCCAAACAAAGGAAATTAAAAGGAACCTGTTAGCCACTTTTTTAATCCATACACCTCAAAATATATTTTTGAGGATTACTGTATCCTGCAAGAATATGTAAACATATTGAAATGTAATCTATGTATTGCCTATAGTGGAAAATTTACAACATGAAGAAGGGAGTGTTCCACTCACTACTGAGTCAGTATTCATGGCACAGAGAGATTGTGGTTTCATCAGGTTTGAATTGGTCTTGATAGCCTCCATACAGACAAATAAAGAATAGGTATTTAAAGTGTATGGAGACAGTCTGGGAAGAATGCGGAGACATCATCTGAGCATCGGGACATGAGGTTAGGAAAGCCAAAGCCCTGCTGTAACTGAATCCAGCAGGGGATGTCAGAGGCAATAAGCAAAGCTTTCTTAGGTGAGGTTATAGATGAGCAGGAAATCTGGGGAGACTGGTGCCACTGCTGAGCTTCAATCACTATTTCTTTACAAAATGAGTTATACAGCTTTACAAAGTTTTGAGGGTGTTATGTTTTCTCAAATAGGTTTTGAGATATTTGGGGGTTTATTTTGTTTTTTGGGTTTTTTGTTTGTTTGTTTGGGTTTTTTGGTTCAGTTTTGCATAGCCAAGAGTTCAAGACACTAGTGGCTTTTGTATGTTGCATGACAAGCAGATTACTATTGATAGGAAAAATTCAATCTTTCATGTAGTGAGCTCATATCATGTCAGTAATTATCAAAATTCATTGTACCATTCTTACAAGGAGTCATTTGGTGTTTGCCAATTTTAACAAAAATTTTTAAAATACATTTTTTACAGCATCATAATGTAAAAAGAAAAATCATTGTTTTGGCTTGCACTGCAGGATTTTAAAAAATCAAAAGTGTTGAATTCAACATTTTCTCATTTCCTTTGTGTGTGTGTATGTAATATAAGACTGGCAAGTCTTCACTCTGCAATCTAATCCGGTAGATAAATCTCTTATAACAAAATTGAAATAAAATCTCCAAAGGGAAGCAAAGAAACTCAGTTTTTCAGAGTGAATACTAACCACCTGATGTCCTTTTAGTTGAACAGTGTCCTGGTTTAGGGCAAATATTTAGGAGGAAACCTCTGGGGGGTCTCCTCTAGGAAGAGCCGATTCCAATCGCCCCTCCCCCTACAGGTCTGGGAAGAATTTCCTTAGAGAAAAGTGGAAAAAACTATTTATTTAACAAATAGAATATTTACAAGTATAGGAAAAATTTGGATATGAAAACAATGAAACCTCTCCTTCCTCTGAAGAGATGGTAGATTCAGAGTCCGTCTGAGTCCGGTTCAGTTCTCCAGTGGCGGGGCCGATTGCCAGGCCCAGCTGTAGAAGTCGGCGAGGGGGGTGGGGGGGGGCCCGGGGGGGGGCCCCCGGGCCCACGCGATGCCAGCCAGTCCCAGGAAGAGGAAAAAAGGAAAAAACACCCAGCAAAAGAAACAAAGTCTCTCCCTGCAAAAAGCTGGGAAAAGTCCGAGGAAAAACCCTCTGCTGTGAGCTCTTCCAGCACCCACACCAGAGAGAGTAAAAAAAAAAAAAAAAAGGAAAAACAAAGAGATAACGCTGTCCGCTGGAATGTAGCCTTGCTTCGTAGGAGTGGTTTTTTTTTTTTCCTCCACCTTCACTCTTTCTAGGACAACTTAAAGCTGCAGAACTTAATGTCCAGCATAAGCAAGAGGACGATTGGGGGTACAAACAGGTCATATAGCCAACCCAGGACAAACAGTTATAGAAAACTTTGGAATCTGCTTCCATCCTCCCTGGTTTTCTGGTTTTTTGTTTTTCCAAGATATACCTACTGAAGAGTATTATAAAGGTGTAAGCATGTAAACAGATCTTGCTCTGATTCCTACCCACAGCATCCTTAAATAAAGGAACCTCTTGTCCTGCTGGCAAGGCAGGACAGTTCTGGGAAAATGTGGCACAGAAATGTGACAGAGCACATCACACTGTGTTCCCTTCACTGCAAGAAACTGCAGATTTTCTTGTTAGTTTGTAAAAATTACACTGCTAGTAATACAGTTGCTTCCCACACAGGAAGAGGAGCAAAGGACTTCTCCTTCAGTGTTAAGGAACAAATGTCACAATGTTCCTGCCGCTTGCCAAACTTGGAAAAGTCATCCTACTGAGCTTTCTTTTCCCTCTAGCCCACTGCAAAAGGCTTCATCAAAATAAAAGAAATGCTCTGAAGATGCGAAAGGTGAATTACTTCTTTTCCAGATTCTGCACTTAAGTAGAACACGTTGGACATGACTTCAGGGAGAGGTTCTTGTCCAAAACAAACAACTGCCTCTTCTCCCCCTTCTGCCCTGCTAGACCAGCAATATATCTTTCCAAAAACTGAGAGGGAATTAATCAGTTTTCTAACTTTTCGTGCAGTTACTTTGCGAGTGGAAAACTAGTACAGCATGCTGGTGGATCTGATTTAGTTAAGCCTTTGTTGCCACTTTTGTACCCAAAAGAAGAAACCTGGGTACAAGTCAATAGCAGATAAGGCTCCATGAGTATTCCTCACAGCACTGTTACAAAAGACACAAACAGAAAAGTCAGGGATACTGTCCAAGATCACCCTCCTACACAGATTCTTAATCATAGTGATTTCTTCCTATCATAAATATGTAGCTAAATACTATGCACTTCTTCTACATTTGTAGTTAATTTTTGTGAAATTTATATATTTATCTTCAGGATACTTAAAACATCAGGTACAATCCCTGCTTATGTTTTAAACGAAACATTTCCTCCCACTTGCCTGTCCTCCCCAAATACTTTAAACTTACTTTTTATAAATAATCATCATTCAAATGGATTCTTCTTTTACTGTGTCTGTGAAATCAAATATATTTCAATCAAATAATTCTTAATTTAAACTCTTGTCAGGGAAAGGAAACTGAGACTCATGTGCACAACCAAAGCTATGAATTTGCTTAAAATATTTTTTTCTGTTGAAATGCTTTTTGCCTGGAGCTAAATTAATTACTTCCTTCTAGTGACATTGTTCTTTCTATTTGAATGTTTTGGTATTGTTCACTTTCTAAAATTAAAAGTACAAGCACAGAACACCAACTTTTTAAAGTAGGACTGCGGGTAAGTATCTCTCTTCAGATGTTTCAACCAAGTAGCAGACATCCATGAAACTTCCAGTATGGGACTTGTACGGCAAAGCAAAGATCTCTTGACATTCCACTGAATTTATCTCAGACACATCATGCATTATCCTAGTTCAGTTTCATAAAGAATGTCCTCAGTAGTAGAACTGATTTGGCCCATCTTCAGCTCAAGTACATTTTTCATACAAGAATTAAATGTCCCTGAAAAATAAAATTAATCCTGCCACAGGCATGTCATTATAACAATACACTAGATGCTCTGGAAGGAAAAAACTCTTTTGCTATTGCCTCAAGTACCCACCTACAGTTATAAATTCTCTAGAAATTAAATTTAAATGGGTTCACAGAAGATGACTTGAAAGGAAGAGGTTTTGTGATGGAGCATAATCTGTGGGGCTTGAAATACTGTAATTAACAGCTGACAACAGGCAGAACAGACTTGGTTTCAATTTTACCAGCAGGATCTTACAACATCGATTTTATCATAAGCACTATTGCAGGAAACTAACATCAGATATTACAGAAGTTTCAAGAAAATTATAGTCATTCATTAAATATATCAAATGAACCAAATGCAATGTAGCCCTTCATGAGGTGTTGTCCCATGAAATACTTCACTAGATAATATACACCAAATGAAGTGCAAAAGACTACAAAGGGGAAGGAAGAATTTTTCTCCTCGAGCACAGGAATGCTGAAACACTGTGCGGGTAAAGACTGTAAGTAAAATGTTAATCTAATCAAGCAACAATTAAAGCCTCTTTTCATATGTGTATAAGCAGACTGACAGATTCAATTTCACTCCTTCTGAAAGATATTATGGTGCTGAAAATGTCTGAAGGTTGTTCCCAGTGCAATTTCTAGAGCAGTACATACAGTTTCTATTCTCATTAAACTTGATTCAGCACAATGAACATCCAGCTGCTGCTCTGCATGCAATGACTCCTGGGAGCATCCATGGAGCTAGTAAGGAAGCATCTAAATTTTATTCTCTTACTCTGTTTTATAAAAGTCTGTGCTGAGTCTTTTATTCAAATTGTAGAGGAGGAGGTGAGAGATGTAAAAGTAAGCAGTAAAATCAGCTGGTGATAATGAATCATTGGACAAGATGCTTTTTTTTAAGGTCTTCTAAAAATATTAACAAAAAAAATCTGGAACCATGCTGTCTTAAAAATTAAAAATAAACAAACAAACAAAAAGTAATCTGAAAATAATTTTGTTTCCCTCTTGTTTTTTCTTTCATATTTTCATGATCATTTCTACATGACTACACAATTCTTTCCTTGAGTTATTCCAACTTTCGAAAAGTAGTGAATAGGAGAGTCATTATGATGACCATTGCTTTGTCACTTCATTGTTTCTATTTTTACATATATGTCGCCCAACTTTTCAATTAAAAAAAAAGTTGAGAAATCATTCTTTCTGCAGGTTTTCTTTTTTATGCCCCTTATTAATACCTCTCCATAGAATTCCCTTTCATAACACTTGCTTTTCCATCTAGCTTTTTCTTTTACTATTTCCTTTGCTCAGTTTTCTCATTTCTTTCCTGTTTCAACTTCATGCTTTACATTTGCCTTTCTGGACTTAGCATACGTGCAGGTGCAAATATGAACCAGCCAAATTCTACAAGCCTTTGACTATATCTACAAAAATATTCAGCATCTGTGGAGTTCAGCAGAAATTTTTTTCAATGCTTTGATAATGGTACAAAATATCTGAAAACAGGAAGAAGCTCAACCCTTGAGTAGAAAATATCCTTATTAAGAGATTTTTATTTGCAAATCAAAATTACCAATTTTGTAAATGGCTACTCCATTAATGTAGGTATTGGGAGGATTGAAAAATATTGATCATTGACATCTAGTCTTAAAATAGTGTAACAATTTAGCTATTAAAGCAAACAAACAAAATCCCGCACTAAAGAAACAACAAAACCACCTCCCTAGCTATTCAAAGAGTGTTAAGTGATTTGGCCAGATTTGGCAAATGCAATCAGATGAAAAAGAACTACAGTGATAAAGCCACTTCACCACTCTAAATGAATAATTCAACTTCAATATCCTCCTCAGCCTTAGGGAATTTGAATCTAAAGTTCTTGGTTCTGGAGGCTGCAGGATCAGGTACTGTAGGTTCTTCTCAGCCTAGTATTCTCAGACACACAGGTGTTCACTGCAGTCTGACACTCATCTCCTGAGTGAAGGCACTGCAAGCACTGAGCTTGATCTCTCACACTCACTTTTGGATCAAACACATATGAGAACAACTGCAAATGGAATAACTGCTGGCACAGTTAATGAAGGAAGAAAAGAGCGCCCCTGAAAGCATTGCTCTCACCTGAACAAACCTTTCAGGCCTGAGAAGATAGGAAACACCATTATGCATGCATTGCCAAAGAACAAATGTAATTCAGTGTCTGCCATTCTTCCACTCTCCAAAATCCAGTATCTCTGTTTCAGGAGGCTGACAAGGACCTCAGCTGAGTACTTCATTTTAAGAGTCATTGTTTCAGCTGCTATGGTATTCTCTGGACTTGAACCATTCATAAATTTCAGTACTACTGATTTCCCTTTTCCAGGGTCTTAATTTTTGATTTTGTTTTTATATTCCCTAAATAAAATAAAGCCATGTAAGTATTTGTTCGAGACAACAATTTCAGTTGACTGTGTGAATACCCTTTTGATCTAACTTAATTTCATGGGAGCTCCTCGTCCAAGAATCTGTCATCAGAGCAACTTTTCCTTGTATTTATCTATTTCTTGTGAAATCCTCAGATCCTGTTGACTCTGAAACCAGCTTCTAAGCTCAGCATGAGGTACAAGATTCACTACCATAAGCTAGTAAAATCCAGGTTTAGAAAATGGGAAGTCAATGAACATGAATTTTACAATGATCTCCAGTGTGGATATGGAGCCTAAATAAATTTAGCCTAAACCAATTCAGATATAAGATGTTTCGCATTCCTGTGGGAAAATCACTATTTCTCCATTTCTTTCTTGTCTCCAGGATCAAAAATACAAAAAAAAAGTATAAACTTCCTAAAGGAAATGCAGCAGAAAGTGTCTGAATAGATCTGGAGCTGGTATGTGACATTACTGAATATTCCAGAAAACTCTTGAACTGTCCTATTATAAAATTTCCATTCATTTCAGACCAACCCTTCCAGAGACTGGAAAGTAAAACAAGTCAAGCAAGTGTTCCTCCTATTTTTAGCTTGGCTCCTCAGACTCATGTAGTAAGGTTTTCTGTTCCCTAAATCCAAGGCTACTAACCGAAGTGACTGCATTTACCCACACTAGTCAGCTTTAAAGAAGTCACAGAGAAGTGAGATCCTAAAATAGCCTCTAGAGGAGAAGGAATTGACCCCCTAGGTGTTGGCAGTGGTAGGAAAAGTGCAGAAGCAGCATATGCACTGCTTGGCACAGTGGGTACATTGAGTAGAAAAGAAAAAAGGAAGAGAAATTCCCTCAAAAGAGAAAAAGTTTGAATTAAATTTTTCTTTATCTTTTAAGTCAGTCATCACAGAAAGGCAAATCTGGGTAACTCAATTAAAGGCTTACAGAAACATTTGCTTAAATGACACTGTTAGAAAAATGGAACAAATGTCCACAGATAGGAAAAAAGAAAGAAAGATACAAAATAGGGTAACCACAAAACGCAGATATCCCTATCTCAAAGCAATTCAAAGTTATCTAACATCAACAAAGCATATAAAAACACTCCTTAGATGCCTAAGATTGCAAAAAAAGGATGGAATACTTGGAAAGTGCTATAATTTTGTGCCAAAATAGTTTTTATCCTCATTACATATACAATGTCAGTTCCCCCTCTGTCAAACTGACAGCTCTTTTAACAGTAGTCCATTTTCCGCCCTCAAGAAAGGCACTGTGGTGGGAAGTGTTCCAGAGGGGATCCCAAAAGTCTTCCAAGTATTAAAGATTTGAAAATCAATGACTGAGTGGCAAAATGATCCATGTACTGTTTATCATGAGGAGTTATTTTCGCACTGCTGTTTTCTTTTCAATCAGATATCTCAAAGGCCAAAGTTAAATGGGTAGTTCTATAAATAGACTGCCACCATGTACTGCAAAAAAGAGCAGAAAAAGGGAGCCAGAACATGAATAGGTTTTTCTTTCCCTGGAAGGACAGGACATGACAACTTTTAAGAGTGCTCTTTAACCCCAGTTGCCAGAAGTGAAATACAGGCAACAGAAGCACAAGCATCAATTGCTGCACTACTGGAGACTGGAGGGTAATTTATCAATGCTCTTGTCAAGATAGTTCTTGATTTCTTCTAGAATAGAGGCAATATAAGATGACTGGTGAGGATACTTGCTGTTAGATATATATTTTAGACCTGATTTTCACAACACACACCCATACTTTACACGGAGGGTGATTACAGAGCATGCCAGATTTCATAATAAAATAAACAAAGACATTAAATTCTGTAATCTTTAGAATATTTCAAAGTTACTAGTTTTATGCTTGCTGGGTTAGAACCTTCAGATTTTAATGACTTTTAATTGTAGACAGATGGGCACCGTGCACTCTTGTGACACAGCTGAAAATGTCCCATTCTTCTTTGTAATCTCAATGCACCCAGAACTCTATATTGCTTTTCTGCATGGTCTGAAAGCCGAAAAACTCTGTATCCTGGAGGAATTTACAGAGACCTATGAATGAGCAAAATCAGAAGAAAGAAGAGGATGGAATCAACTTTTCTTCAAACAGGCTTTGTAAACAATGTAATTTCTTATTCTAAGCTTTATTATTTCTAGTGATATCATGTTTCTGTAAGAAAAAGACACCAAAAGCAGCATGGGCAGCAGGGCGAGGGACGGGATGCTGCCTGTCTGCTCTGCTCTCATGAGAACCCACCTGCAGTACCGTGTAACGGCTTGAAGAGCACAGCTGCCTGCCTCAAACACTGTTATGGCCACAAAATGATTTTGTCATAAGCACAGAATGGGACAACACGATGGCACTAACTCCAGGCCTGGTGGAGGCAAGATCTGGTTAGTGACTAGTGCAGCCAGACAAAAATTCCCACTCTGGAAAACTGTAAAAAAACCCAGCTGCGTATGCAAGTCACTGGTCAAAAAAAGACCCCACCCCCACCCCCCCCAAATTATGGGACAGACTCCCTACTATGCTCACCCCCAAATACGCCTCCAAGGATACCTGGAACTTGGACTGCAAATTAAGCCACCATTACAGGAACCTGAGATAAGACTAAAGTGGTACTGTTGTCTGGGTGTTATCGCAGACCCAGGGGAGGGTTAACAAAGCTAGGGAAGAAGAATGCATCACTGATAATGGACACAAAGAACACAGAATTTATGGGCCACGAGGAAAGCAAACTCACTGTGTTTAATCAGCTCTGACTGAGCAAAAGATTGTGTATTAGATTAGATACAAGGAATAAGTGTTTTACAAGGAAGCAAGTAAAACACTGGAACAGGCTGCTACACAGCCACAGAAATTATCTCCAACTTTTTTTTTATTCAGAGAAGGAGAAAATTTTAAAGTAATTTGAACAGCTCCAAAAGGTTGACCTGGTTAACTTCAAATCACACCTCAGTTTCAGAAAGGTGTTTATTAAAATGAGAATGGCCATATCCCACCCACACTGACCTTCTGAGAGCTTGAATGCTTAGTTAAATACTGCATGTATCTTCTATATTGAAAGCTTCAAAGCATTTTTTGGCACGTATACAAAAATCATTACTAAAGTTACAGGATTGTTTTGATTTGTTTTGTGAATGACATGATTTCTCTTCATGAGAAGATATGGCTGGTAAGTTGCATTTCCCTTGCTCTCCTCTCATTTCTGTATTGTTTTCAGAGTATTTTTACATTTACAGC
Source organism: Petroica traversi (assembly GCA_025920805.1). Taxonomy (NCBI): domain Eukaryota; kingdom Metazoa; phylum Chordata; class Aves; order Passeriformes; family Petroicidae; genus Petroica; species Petroica traversi. Next base: position 1,593,227 of record JAHLSL010013433.1, read on the forward strand.
TTGATAGAATCTATTTTCTGAACATAAAAACATTAACTTTCTCTCTTTGTTTACCCAACATGGCAGTAATTTTGTTTCCAGTCTATCCAAGTAAAATATATACTCAACTCTGTCTAGGAAGGAAACACGGAAAGTAAAGTACAGTCTAAAATTTTTCATCATTATTAAAGCATATATCCCTTTTTCTTCACAAAAGTCTGTTCCAATTGTTCAGAATGGAAAAGTATTTTGACACGACTGGCGAAGCATGGGGGAAAAACTCAAGCAAGGGACAGTCTGACATCAGTGCAGCTTGGAGGGAGTCAGAGCACATGCAAACATGCCAACATGACAGGGAAGGCTCAAAGCAAAGAGCTTTCTTGCATGCCACTCAAAATAAGGTCAAACTTAGCAATAAAAAGCAAGATTTTCAGAGAACATCCTAAAATCTGCACAGGGAAACAGATACAAGAGTGGTCACTGCAGTCATTTAGCTCCATGCTTGGATAAACATTGCCCTGGGTATGATCCCATATGGAGGAGAGCTTGGTATATCAGTGACTAGAAAAGAATTCCATGGATCTAACTTCTTAAGGTATCAGAGTATTTGCATGAATTTTAATTACATACATAATAATGAATATTTTATAAGGCAATTTCTCTTCATAATAGCCTTATATTTATAATTTTTTTAAAATTTGGAATAACCAGAACTTACAGATATTATTACAGATATCATAGTATGGGCAGAGAAAGAGAGTTATTCTTTATATATTTCATCTATCTGTCCACAGCAAGGGAGTTGAACTAGATGATCTTTGAAGGTTCTTCCCAATCCAAGCCATTCAATGGTTCTCTGGACACTATACAAGTAACACATATCCTCCTTGCAATTTCTATTAGCTCAATATGAACACCTTGCAGGCCATCTTTCTGGAAAAAAAAGAGTAAGTTCTAGAAGACAACACTTCAATTTGCAAGACAACCAATCTACCTAAAAATTTGATCTGCAAAGGTCCTTTATTCATGACTGTTGGTAGGCAGGAAAGTTATAAATAATGTAAAGAAGCCTGACTTCTCAATTTCTCAGTCCTACTCTGTTCAGATAGAGCACCACCAAAATCTGTCTTCTGAACTACAGGTCTTACAAGGTCAGCAAGCTCTACCTACAATGTGTGAAATTTGTTTGGAGGTGTAAGCTCAGCTGTCAGACATGACAGTTTTACAGTGGAAATAAGTAAGACTGATGCTGGAATTTACTCCAAGTAAAGAAAAGAAATGAGTCTTGCCAGCAAAAAGAAAGGGCAAACCTAAACCTGCAAAGACAGCTAAAAGGGTATGAGTATGCTCAGAGCTGTTGTGCTCTTCCAGGCTAACTCTTAACTAAGTAAAATTTAGATGTAAAGATTGAAATTCTGCTCTAGACTCTATCCTTAAAAATGAATGCAACAGGTAGATTCAAACAGAAAGAGCAGATAGCCAGAATTTCTGGCCATTTTAGGTATCCACAATAGCTACTCGCTTCCTGAGCCTGTCTGTATGTGGCATTTAAATAACATGAATCTCATCATCTCGGTATCTGTCTTTATCTGACAGAGCCTTTTAATTTTTGATTGATACTTGACATTTATCATACTGTTTGGACAGATCCTAGTGACAATTTGGAAAGATATTTGCTGGGCTTTCTGTCAGTATTTCATGTTATGCAGCAGACCCCATTAACACAGAATCAGAAAAAAACATCCCTTGAATGCAAAAAACAAATGAGTTCCTTCCAATTAAATCTGTCAAATTTTCAGACTTTTAAGTCGATTCATGGGACATGAAAATCTAAAGCAATGGTTTATATGTTATTTACTAATGCTGACTTCAGGAGAAACTTGAACAAATCACGTTATTTTATTCAACAGCAGAAATATATTTCCAGAGGCCCTGATCTTTTACAGGCTCCTTTAATTTTCAACTTCATTTGAACAGCAGGGAAATCACATAAGTGAATTACAATTAGCATAGGACTAATATTGTGTAAATGGTCTTCACACAAGCAGAAAGCCTACTGTAAGAAAACTCAGTGATGGCAGTGAGCTTGAAAAGTAGAAGAAGCATGCAAGATATAAAAAATAATGTTCCAGGCTTTTCTTCCACTATGTATTTTGGGTGAAAAATACTGTGTTCACATGACTTGATATAATATCTGAACATGGCTTGTATCATCCAGAAAATTTAAACTTCCAGTACACCATAGAACAGAATTTTAGATCTGAATTAATTGTAAAGGTAATGCCTGCCTGACTTCATGTCACAGTTATTTCAGTTCAAGGTAACAAGAGAGAAGCTTTAGTATACTTAGTGGACTCAAACACAGACATGGAAAAACTAAGAAAATCTCATGCTTTACAAAATTTTACAAGATTTTAAATATTTTAAGAAGGAAAGTTCTTTTTTGGAAGTTTTCAATTTTGATTACTGAAGGAAAGATTTGTTGTGATAAAGTATGGAAGACTTACTTAGAAAGTGGTGAGAAATGCTAGTTTAAAATTCCCATAATATAAATACTCTTGGTTTCCAATTTAGAAATGTCTGTAAATAAGTACTGTTATTTATGCAATTAAGTATCATTTAGTTCAGTGAATATGTATTCACTTGAATAATTACATAATTAGGTCCCATATTTTTGTAGAACTTTAGTCATTATACTATCAGACTCAAAACATAGATATTACAGTTTTATTTTGCCTAACTGCACTTTATGAGAATAATCACAAGAAGATTTACCTTTTTTTTCTGACAGACAGGTTGTCACAATACGTGTTCACACCACCAGATTTTATGGAACTTCTGGTACAGGTCAATGCTACAGTACTAAATTTTGATCTATATAGCTTTTAGTCCTCAGAAAATGTAGGGAAAAGAAACTCTCTGGTTTACCCAGAAAGCAGATCACTCATTCTGCATACTGTGCTTATAACTTCTACAGAATATTCTTCCTACACTTACCTCTATGCAAATTCTTAAAAAAAAAAAAAAAAAAAAAAGTCCAACTGGTGTTCTCCACTTATTACTTTCCAGGGAAGTAATTGAAGCGCTTTCCAGGCACACAAGAACAAATTAGGAAAAATAGCATTTACTGTCTTAAAACTCTTCAATGAAAACCTAACAGGGTTTTGGCTGTAATTACTCGTTTTCTTTATATACTCTGTGTTTTCAGAACACTTTATTGTTTTATTTCCCAATATCTTCTGGTTTTAATTATACATATCACATGGACTTAAAAAAAAAGTAATTCTAGAGCATTCTTTTCTGACAAATTTATGGAAGAGAGTAAAACAAACAAAAGCCAAATGAAATTTTCTGAAGCTGGTAATATACAGTTAATAAAGTTTTAAGTATTGTAAACTAAGACAGTGAGTCCATACACTATATCAAGGTCAAAATACAATTAATTTTTTTACAGTTCACAACATGGTATTTTGCAGCAAAGTAATGGGAGCAGCCTAGCTATTTGCGATAGCAGGGATGTCTGGGAATATCTTCCTATTTTCTTTGGGTTTACCACCTTTCAAATAGTTGGTTGATTATGTTTCACTGTCTCTGACAGTAAAATGTATCTTTGCTGTTCGTTTATCTTCAGAATGTTCATCAGCAAGATCAGTTTATTAACTGTATTTTTGTAAAAATGAAATTAAAAATAAAAAAGGACTATTAATGATGAGGAAATACATATGTGAATTGTATTTGATGAATGCCTGTCACAGCTGGACAGCAAACAATAAAAACTCATGAACTTTCCTGGTAAAGAAAATGTGATGTCTCTATCAACAGAAAAAAATGTAAAGTAACACTTACAGAATGTGTGTTCATACCAAACAATAAAGACACAAAGAATAAAATAGGATTTTGTTAGATTCTATACCAAACATGAATTTAAAAATCTTCATACTAGATCTGGAGAAAATTTGAACAATAATTGCAAAAATAGTTTAGACAAAGCCAAGTAAAAAGCAGAAAGTTCAGCAGATAAGACAGCTTCCAAAAATTTAATGTTAGGCATGCCTCTGCACTTCAATAAGCTTTTTTATTAACAGAGGTATATGAGGTGAGCTATTCCAAATGTAGTTGTTTTCTGCTTCTTTTGGTTTTGTTTTTTTTTGTTTGTTTTGGTGTTTTTGTTTTTGTTTTTGAACAACAGAGATTATACCCCTGATTATTTCAATCCTATTCACAAACATTTATTAAAGTGTGCATAAAACCTTTAGAACTATATCTCTACACCTGTAACATTGGTCAAGACAGCCTTGACACGATAACCTGAAAAAAAGTTAGAAATATTTGGTTTTACCTCTGAAGTCTCTGCCTAAAATAGATGGAGTTACTAGTTTCATGTTTTGCTAAAGTTTTAAAAATCTTCTAATACATATTATATGAATTTATTTGGACAGAAATCTGAAATTCATGTGTGTTCTTTAAAAGAGCTCATTGTTCATATAAGTGAGAGAAAAGTCAATGGTTTCTGATATGAAAAGCAGTACAAGTGGGTGCCACATAAGTTGGCTGTCAGTTCACATGTATTGAAAATTTCTGGTACCAATCTCAAGACTTTCTTTCAGGAAATGTTGTTATAACTCATATTTATTTACTGCTCTCTGTTGGTTTTGTGACGTAGTTGGTGTTGAAAGGGCACAACTCTTAATTACATCCTTAGTCCTTCTAAGAAGTCAGTGAAACATTTAAATAACTAAACCTGAGCACGTGTCTTGAATAACCTCTTGGACACCATGAAAACACTATCTAACACTTAAACCTTGCAACTAACTTAAAATAACAGAAATACTCCCTAAATTAATTTTGTTCAACAGTCTGGACTAAAAATTAATCTTCTCAGATGAAACATGGAAACACTAATACATTGTGTAACTATATGCTGTGCTCCTATTGAAAAATGGATCTCTTAAAAGGTAAGGGGTTATTATTATGACTGCCACCCAGAAAAATATAATTGGTCTAGTCAACCAAATGTCTGTTGCTGGGAAGAATTATATTAACAGTAGGATTGAAAGAGTGACTTTTCCAGTCAAGATGTTATTAAGTAATTGCAAAAGGCCTAAGTTAATTTCCTGTACATAATTAGTCATTTGCATACTTCAAGGGAAAGTCATGTCTCAATATGCTAGAAGACCTGAGGACTCTTCAGCTGAGCTGCAAGTGTACAGGTCGATCAGAGAAAAAAGATCAAAAGAGAACTACTCCACTGCTCTAAAGGCCTGCCCCATACACCTCAAGAGGAAGACCCAAATGAATGAGCTGTAATTGCATAAGGGGTTAGGGTCAAGGAGAAAGATTACTTTGTTTGCAAACAACAGAAAGTGAGTGAAAGAGGAATTAATACACAATCAACAGAGATCCAGTGAGCAAAAAGGTATTAGGATGATGATGCAGTGATAATGGGGGTTGGGGTAGGGAGGGAAGAAATAAAAAAAGGGAAACAGAATACAAGATTCAAGGAACTGCACCTGTTGCTTCTTTTGTGTTTTGCAGTTCTGATAGGTTTAAATGTTTATGTCCAGACATTAATACTGAATTAGCATACTATTTTTGAAGACCAAAGTTTAAAACTTAAAAATCAGTTTTTGAAAAAATATTTTCAAAAAGTCAGTCAGTATATATAACAAACATGCACTGCTTCAGAAAAATCATATACAGGACTCCAGATCATAATTTTAAAGGAATCCTGAAAATTCAGTGATACTGTTCTGCTGTGTCCCCTCAATCCCCAAAGAAGGACAAAACCACCCCCCCAAAAACCACTATCACCACCAATAAGGAACAAAACAAAAGAAGTAAACAAACAAAAAACCCAACAAAAAACCACCAAACAACAACAACAACAAAAAGAGCCACTCTAGACATAGGTTCCATTTCCCAGCTCTGTCTGGTCTAAGTTTAGATTCTTCACCTCGGCCATGGCCAAACCAACCACCTTTTAGGCCAGAGCACAAAAAGCCTACTTCCCATCTACAAAGCATCTCCCCACAGATGACTTGGCCTGACTGATCTTTTAGACATACTGAGTTAGCCTCCTAAGGGCTTGAGCTAAGAACAGAATAAAATTGTATCAATTACTCAGTCATCAGACTCAACTGAGCCACCTCAAATAACTCTTGCACCAAAAGCGAGAAAGGGCAACTTTTGCTTAACTGCTTTCACTGTTTTTGTGCCTGAAGTCCCCAGGCAGCACTCTAAGTTCAGAGATCTCAGAGGCACTGATCTTCAGTCCTTTTCCTTTAAAATAGATGTGGAAATTGCTCAGTCAATTGACTGAAAATGCACTGGTGTCCCATGCAGAGAGAGGTTGTTTTTTAGGACTCAGGGTTCAAAATAGTTACAGCTTTCTACATTTAAGTATCATCATTAAAGCATTTAGAAGCAAGCACAGAAACAGAAACAGCACGATAGATCAGTGGCTGCATGAGCTGTAGCAATGCTACACACATTGAATTTTGGATTAATGGATAAACAGCATTCATGAAGCTTACATGCTAGAGTAGGGATTCTTGAGAGGAAGAGTGCAAAGAAACAAAGGAGTACTATATCTTAAATGGGTAGAGATGTAAGAAAAAGGTTGCTTAAAGATCATTACAAAATTGGGACACCGGACACTACAAAAAAATCTAAAATTAGAAAGTTTAGCATGTATCTGTTACAATAAAATTAACAATAATTGGCTTCTATATTTATAGTTATTGTGGATCTTTGTAAAACTTTATTTTCTATGTAGAAACTTCTGCTAATTATGCAAGATGTCATAACAGGAGTTACATGCAAAGATTAGGACAACCACTTAACAGTCCTCTCCTATGACATGTAAATTCCCTTTTGCTCTCTGCTCCTTCTATTTAAAGAAAAAGATTATCTAGAATTAATTGTCAAACATAGTGATAATTCAAAATCCCCTGTTAATTAACCAAATTAAGGGGGCAACAGTGTAATTCGCAAGTATTGACTGCAGCAGGCTGAAAATCCATAATTTTTCCCTGAGAAAAACCTGGATCCTGATACTGGGAAGACTGCAGTCTTTTGACAAGTGTTCCTCAGTTCCCCATGACCATAAGGAACAAAATTCTCAAGTTTTACCTAAGATCAGAGATTATGCCTTGCAATTTCAGAACTTGGCTTTATTCCTGCTAAAATTAGCTGAAACAGATGTAGCCACTCACTTTGTATATTAGCTATGAGATGTGCCAAGTACACAAATGTAGAAAGAAAATCCATGAAAATAAAATACTAATCAGAGTTTTGAAGAATTACACTTGACAGCTTTTTTAACTGCAATTAAAATCTGCAATGTCTACAGCTGAAGAAATGGTTGTGCATTTACAGTAAGCATTTGACATGCTGTAGGTGTTATCAAACACCTAGAGCTGCAGTTAAGAAAGAGTAACTGCAAAGCCTTTGAACTTTGTTATGGCAATATTTAAAGACAATCCTACATAACATACATACTGCTGCTTCCTTAATTAAAAAGTTGCAACCCAGCCTTCTGGAAATGTGATTATCTTAATGTTATCTCCTGTCAGTTCATAAGCCAAAGCTTTTGATACAAAACACTGCTGACAGTAAATAAAAAGAGAGAAGTCTAATTTCCATTTATTATTCTTATTTTTTTAGTATCAATCATCCATGCATCATATTGAGAGGAAGGTGCAGACTGTGAATTGCTGGTTACTGTGGCATTTGATATAACAATAATTCATAAAACAAAACTGACAGACAAGACAGCCAAAGGAGATAAGCCACCAAGTATTACTCTAGTAAAATAAACATCTTACATATATTATATCTGATTTTATTTCCTATATATCATGAACTGGTACCCTCAGCCTTTCCGACAGAATGATCAGAGAAGAAAATCCTGGCCCAGTGCTAACAACAGAAGATTACAAAATCATGGCTTGAAATTCTGTGAAAAGTCAAGACCAGTGTGTTTGTGATCTGTACCAAGGCAACTAGTGATGAAAACAGAAAACAAAAGTATGAGGACACTCAATTAGAGAGTAATCAATACAGCTCTGCAGATAAAAATGTCTCAAAAATATGGTAGAGCTCTGTGACAGATTCAATGAGCAGGTGGGTGAGTGGAGAGTGTCTAGGAATATTGTGGGAAGTTGTAACAAGTCTGCTGCGAAGTTCTTGGAAGGGAGACTCCACATCCACCAGTGCCGAGGTATTAAGCAGACTCCACAACGTGGGAAAGGTCACAGGCACTGCAAAACCTACTGTGAAATAACCTGGAAATAGGATGCTACACCACAAAGAATTATTTTGATGCCTAAAGGCATCTAGGAAATGGAGACTTCCTGCAACATTGAATAAATTGGTAGTAAGATGGAAAACACAAGTATGGCCTCTGACTCCGTCATTCCAGAAAACAAGCATCATCAGCAAGACAAATAGAATCTTACAAGTTGTTGGAAAAGAATCTGAGTGAAAAACATAAAAAGTTACATAGCTCTAAGAAGCAGATTTAAAGAAATATGTAGTATAATAACAAAAAAAATAGGGAATGACAACAAAGATGACTACAGTTATGAAATATTTTTATAGTACTACCTCATAGAGGAGACAAGACAATTACCCCAAATAAAGGGGAGTGAGGAAAAAAAGATAAAGCCCAAAATTATTACTGTGAACATTGTTGAGAGGCCCCTGGATGGTAATTCCCTATTTCTCATAAAAGCACATTAAGAATGAATAATTTCACTGCAAGTGTAAAAACAAAAAACCTCCTTCAGCTAGTATTATTTAAACTGTAAACCACTTAGATACAGTACATTAAAGGAAATAATAAAACATGGATGAGTTAAAAGATTAATACAATTATAATTTAATGAAAGAGACCATTAATGTCTCTAAGCTAAGTTAGGTAAACCACACTGCTCCAAAGATGCTCCTGACTGACCCCTTGCTGTCTATAGCAAGCCTGAGGGATCTGTCAAGAAAAAGAATTTTATAGTTGTCCTACTTTTAATATATTTTCCTTTTGTATCTGCTGCTGCTTATCATTCTCACATAGAATATTCTTCTTGAAGACATTCAAAAGCTTTATACCTTGGCCAATTAGCACAGTCCTGTAGAAATCAAGAGATCTTTATGCTGATTCTGACTCTGCCCACGACCTCTCTGTACAAAAGTCTCATTTTCTCCTTCGCTTATTGGGATTGCTGATCTGTTTCTCAGCTCTTACCCAGTTTTCCCTGTAATCGTATTGCTTAGCGTTTTTTGCCTATCTCCCCTGAGAAGTTGTTACAACACTCTGTAAACTGTGGGACTGACCACAGTGACCAGTCTTGTAACTGTGATGCATTCGTACAAAAATATTTAATGGAAATGTAAGAGAGGCTTGGATTTTTATATTTTTATATTACTCCTAAAAGCCTTACCACCTGACAATAATTAATTAAGCTCTAACATAGCTAAGAATAAGCCAAGAATTAGCAAAGGACTTTTTTGAAGGAGGATAACTCACTTCTAACAGTGTCCCTTTTGATTAAGAAAGAAGAGTTCAGAAGACAATAAGGAGCAAGCCACAGAGACTGAATTGTTGGTCAGGTGAGTGAATAGCCTTATTCCCATTTAATTTGTTTCTTCAAGTGTAGCCTTCCTGTCTAGCACTGAACCTTTTCAAGAACACCTACATGTGCCAACAGGGTGAGTGCTACAACATAAGTGTATTATTGGGATGAAGATACCGCCTGAATGCATCACATCTTTTTTTAGAAAGGAATTCGGCGGAAGGAAGGAAGTGGCGGAAGGAAGGAAGTGGCGGAAGGAAGTGGCGGAAGTGGCGGAAGTGGCGGAAGTGGCGGAAGTGGCGGAAGGAAGGAAGGAAGGAAGGAAGGAAGGAAGGAAGGAAGGAAGGAAGGAAGTGGCGGAAGGAAGGAAGGAAGTGGCGGAAGGAAGGAAGGAAGTGGCGGAAGGAAGTGGCGGAAGGAAGTGGCGGAAGGAAGGAAGGAAGGAAGTGCCGGAAGGAAGGAAGTGGCGGAAGGAAGGAAGTGGCGGAAGGAAGGAAGTGGCGGAAGGAAGTGGCGGAAGGAAGGAAGTGGTGGAAGGAAGGA
>JAHLSL010013433.1:1605992-1654562 GCA_025920805.1 Petroica traversi
GGGAACCCCCGCCCCTCCCCCGCCCCCCCCCCCGCCGACTTCTACAGCCGGGCCCGGCAATCGGCCCCCCCACTGGAGAACTGAACCAGACTCAGACGGACTCTGAATCTACCATCTCTTCAGAGGAAGGAGAGGTTTCATTGTTTTCATATTATCCAATTTTTCCCTATACTTGTAAATATTCTCTTTGTTAAATAAATAGTTTTTTCCACTTTTCTCTAAGGAAATTCTTCCCGGACCAGTAGGGGGAGGGGCGATTGGAATCGGCTCTTCCTAGAGGAGACCCCCCAGAGGTTTCCTCCTAAATATTTGCCCTAAACCAGGACAATGCTGCACACTTCCCACATTGAATAACTCAATTTAGATGTAAGATGCTATTGTAATGATTTCTTTTTTAACTTGTAGTAACTGATTACATCATTTTATGAATGGAACAAAACCTATGCACTGCCTCTCACCTGGTTTCTAGGACAAAAGAACTACAGTCTTTGATTATGCATCTTCTCTGCCTTAGTTGTTAATCTGCCCTAAAATTACTAGAATAAAATTTAAGGTTTCTTGTGACTATAGTATGTATATTGGAGAGATAGGGGAGTTAACAGAACTACAGATCATATTTCTGATTTTCTGAAAGCTAATATTAACCCTGATTAACTCCTTCAGAATGGAACTATCTCTGTTTATTTAACAACTAATCTAACTCTTAATATTTAATTCTTCTTTATTTGTAGGGAGGAATTAGTTAGAGAATGTAGTGATTTTCTTTCTTTTCTTCAGCTATCTGAAGCTATCATAAGCTCAGACATAAAAAACTTCTTCTTGGGAAAAGAGTAGGCATCTATCCAGGGCCTTCAGCAGCATTATACAAAGAATGTGTCAGAAACAGATGCTCTGTTTTTCTTTTTTGCTAATATGATGTTTTGGGCCTGGCTGGAAACCAAATGCCCACCAAAGCTGGTCTATCACTTGCCTCCTCAGCTGGGCAGAAAAGGAAAAAATGTTACAAAAATCTCATGGGCAAGAAAAGGACCAGGAGAGATCAGTCACCAATTACCATTGGGGCAAAACAGACTCAGCTTGAGGAAATTATTTGAATATATTTACTCAAGCCAGAGTAGGATAATGATAATTAAATATAAAATTTAAAAGCCCCACCCTTCTATTTGTCCCAGGCTAAATTTCACTCCCAGTTTTTTCACCTCCTGCCTGCAGTGGCACAAAGAGACACAGAAAGGGCTGTGATCACTCCATCAAGTTGTTTCTGCTGCTCCTTCCTCTTCACACTCCTCTGCTCCACCATGGGATTCTTCATGAACTTCTCAAACAGGAGTCCTTCCCATGGGCTGCAGTTTTTCCCAAACTGTCCCAGTGTGGGTCCCCTCTCACAAGCTCAGTCCTTCAGGAAGAGCCCGTTCCAGCATGGGTCGCCCATGGGGTCACAGCTCCTGCCATGGGACCTGCTCCAGCATGGGCTCCCCTCTCCGCAGGACCACAGGTCCTGGCAGGTGCCTGCCAGAGCACAGGCCTCTCACGGGATCACAGCCTTCTTGAGGCACTCTGCTGCTCCAGTGTGAGGTCCTCCATGGCCGCAGTTGGATGTGGGCTTCACCACGGACCTCCATGGCTGCAGAAGCACAGCTGCCCCTCCATGGTCTGCACCACAGGCTGCAGGGGAATCTCTGTCTGTCCTCCTCCATTGACATGAACGCCTGCAGAGTTCTTTCCCTCCCATATTCTCATTCCTCTGTGCTCTGCGCTGCCATACTTCTTAAATATGTTATCCCACAGGTGCTCCCACTGTTGCTGAGGGGCTCTGCCTTGGCCAGCAGTGGGTCTGTCTTGGCACTCACTCTAGGACACATGGGGAAAGCTTCTAGAACCCTCTCACAGCAGCCACCCCACCAGCTGCCCTGTTACAAAAACTTTGCCATACAAATACAATACATACTAATACACCTAGATGACAACAGTATTTCAGAACAGTCCTAATAAATGACTTTGTCTGTCCATCTTAAATGCATACTGCTGCATGCAAGGCATGCAAACATCAATGTTCAGAGAAGAGTCCCAATTACCACAGAGTTCATTGAAGGATCCCATCTTGACAGTTCCTGTATTTTATGCAGGAGGCTACTGGTTGTACAATTTAAGCTTACCCAACACATAACTGTCCCTTTACTCCTCCCCCACTGTTATATAAGCCTATGACTTAAGAGATTTGAGCCTTAAGAAACCAGCATCTCCACACTTTACACTCACACAAACACAATCCAGACCACTTCAGATGAATAATGAAGAACAGGAAACTATCACAGCTATCTCTGTGAAGCCACTGGAGTGAAGCTGAAGTGAGATTAGAAAGTCGTTGGAGAAGTAAAATCAACTACAAAGTTAACCTTACTAGAAATGTACTGGAGAAGACTGTTACATGAGGACTTGAGACAGGCAAGGACAGACCTAGTGAGGGAGTGAATAAGCTAAAAGGGAGGGGGACATTTTATCTATGTGAGGCTTAAAGGAAAAACAGGCATATTGAACCTGAGGAGTTTCAGCTGCACAAAGGGAAACTTTGCATGCCCATGCAGCAAAGTACTTGCCTTCTGTACTTGACTTGGCACGTACCAAGTGAAGGTTTATCTTTAAAATTAAAAGGAATCCTTTGCCTAGATTGCTATTTTTGGCATTAGAAACAATAACAACTTGCTCACCAATAAGATGCAGTCATTTACCTGAGTTTCAGTTGGAATTTTTAAGCCTCTTTAATTGATGGTGAAAGACAATGTCAGTTCTAGAAGGGAAGGCTTTGAATATATCCCACTGATTTTCAATGCATAATATTCAGCCCAAGGAATGTTGAGTTCACATTGTGCATAACTAATGTCTTTGCTTACATTAATCACGGAATTATTAGTCTCACCATGAAATCCTGTTTACTCATACCAAATATAAAAAATGTGCATTATATTTTTATTTATTTATTCAAATTTTGTTTACTTAGCACTCTTAAGTCAAACATCACTTCCTTGGCCATGCAACATGCCATATAATGTAATTTTGTGTCGTTGCCCTCAGTGATAAGACCCTACATGTTTTGCATAGCTGTAGTGAGTTAACTTTGATTTGTGCTAGTAATGACAGATGATGGGTATTTTCCCCTTCCAGTGATGAATTTAGCCTTAGTACTTACTTAGTTTGGAAAACGCACTGACATTTTTCAGGATAAAAGGTTCTCTACTAACACGAATATTGCATGCAACACTACATTTCTGTCATGGCAATTATTAAGCTTACATAATTACTGCCTTAAATGAAACATGACTATTTTGCCACAAAATGCAATGAAAAAAATTTTAGTCTGGAAGATTAGATTGGGCTTGCAGTCAAAAATAATAATCAGTGCTTACCATGTGATGTTTTTCAATTGTCTGTATGACAAAAGCAGCAGACTAAAATTGTTTTTTGTACTTTCCTGAGGGCATTAGCTCCCTCCAAAAATAAGGGCACTGATTTTTCTAGACATACATGTAAGAGCAAATAGCTGGTAAAGCATGCCTAGAAATATGGATCTATTATTTTAATGCACCCATACACAAGGCAATAATTTTTGTTATAACTATTGTGGACCATTTTACCAGTCCAAAAGATACTAAACCAACAGACACACAAATTTAATATTCAAAATTAATTTGCAATAGCCATTGCTTTCCTTGCCAAAAAGGCAGCTTACTCAAAACAGGAAGAGAAAATTGACCCTCCAGCTGTTCTGAAGATAACAAAAAATAAATTAATTTAAATTAATTTGGAAATAAGAAAAAGTGTGACAATCTTGACGGAACAGTAAGAAACAAACATGAACTATACAAATACCTTAACTAGACACTCTGAATATGAATTTAGATACCTCAGTAACACGGGTGTTCAAGTTTAGAATTGTGTTTATATAAAGTTTGATTTCACTGTTACGGTAAAAATTAAATGTATTATATTTATCTACTAGTCTTGCCTAGAAGAATGCTTATATATATATATATATATATGCTTTTCTATAAAACAGTAGCTTTTTAGGAAAGTAATGTCTCAAACAGAGATACCTCTTGTCTTAAAATAAATTCATATATCACCTCTCTAAAATGTAATTTCATTTCAGACCAGAGACATAGTTGCAAAAATAAAATAAGTAATTTAAGTAATTTGGCTCACCCCATATTAACTGATTAGATACAAAGTGAATTATACACTTGACAATTAGTTTCTTTAACAGGAATACGTATGAGTTGAGTTTGTAGGGTCAGCCTCGTAACAGGAAGTAATTTACACATTAATTACTGTGGGACAGTAGAAAAAAAAACAGCTGTGGGACAAAGAAAAAAGCTATGAAATGTAACTGTCATATTGAGAATAGATAGGTTGGTGAAGTTTCATTGAGAGAGATAATATCATCTTTTCTCTTGTTCTAAACACACCAGTGTTCATATTTTTCACTTCTATAACAGTTTCCTCTCTTACAATGTATATTTTTCAGTCAGCAGTTTACTCCCAAGAGATCCAAGACTATTATCCCTATGCTACAGCATTTGCTGTAAGTCCTGTCCTCCCTGTTGTCATCACTTTGCCTGATTGTTTGATAAGCAGGTTTTGCCATGTATGTGATCTGTGAGATTTGCTCCTTCTGATAAGGGAAAAACCACTGAGATGTTAGGAGATACACATGGCAATGACTAGATCTGATTAAAAGGAAGTAGTGTTTAATGACATTTAAAGGAATAAATAGCCTATTTGACAGAACTATATTTCTACTCTATGGATAGCCATTTCATGAGACACCTTAAAGAGTTTGGTCACTATGCTCACAGCAGAGTGGATTTATTGTGGACATATGTGGTTACATGTTTCAGTATCTCTGAGGGGAATTCTTCTCCTAAAGTGTCTAATAAAAGGTAAAGAGCAAAGCATCAAAGACCACTACTAGAATATGCACAGAAAGATGTGGACAGACAAACACACATCTCATTTTCCAAGCTTTCATCAGGTCTGAGTCAGTCAGTAAAAAGGATCTTAGCCCTGTGAGGCTTTGATCATCAATCCAAAAATACGATCTATAAATTATAATCAGCAGAGACATAAACTAATAATTGCAACCAAGGAATTTCAAAGCAGTCCTGATGCCAAATCGTTTCATAGATACTGAACAGTTTTTTTGTGCAACACAACATTTTTCAAGATCAGTTTTTCCTCAGAAGATGCTGAGAGAAAAAAAAAAAAGGCTAAATTAGTCTAGTCTATACTTGGATTACTGCTGCTTGCCCAGAGGATTGGAAAGTTGGAAATAAAATGGGTCTGACCACTGGATGTCACTCTCGACTTAAACCTTGTCACTTTTACTGTGTTTCTGGCAAAAGGAAATTCTGGTTGTTTCTAAACAACATTGTGTCATTGTGTCTAAATTGCAGCACGGCTGAACACTCAGAGGGATGACTGAAGGTTGAAACTGCAGCTCTGCCAGCAAATTCCAGAAAAATCTTACTGAGATCTTCCTAGACTTTGCCTCAGTTTCCCAATGTGCAAATCAGTGGTAAAATGAAAATGCCCTTTTTTTATCCCTAGGAGATAAGGGATAAGTTAAGAACTAATAAAACAGAAGACCTGTGGCTGAGAAGCACTTTGAAAATACTGTCACCAATACATGCCTAATCTAGGAAATAAATGCAATTTTTATAATACTATGGTAGTATATTATATTATAGTATAGAATCACAGAATGGTTAGAACCTTGAAGATCCTTCAGCTCCAACCTCCCTGCCAAGTGCAGTGATCTTCCTCTAAGACCAGACTTCTCAAAGCCCCATTCAACCTGGTCTTGAACACTTCCAGGGATGGAGCACTCACAGTTTCTCTGCAACTTGTGCCAATGCCTCACCATCCACACAATAATGCCGTGCTTATGTCTAACCTAAAACTACCCTACTACTACTGCTGCAGAAGCACTTTTCAGGACTCTTTCAGAACACTTGTTTGTTGGTACTATGACTACTATTGTACTTTCCTGTAAGTAACATGCATTTATGGACAGCAGAGTCCCGCTTTTAGTAATGAGAAATATATAAAACTAGAAATATAATGTTTCATCAAATAATGCTAAAGGGCTTTTTTTTTTTTTTGGATCTCATGGTCATCAAATCAAATATTCATTTAAAAATTGAAAATCAAAATCTTTATCATATATAGTTCAGTCATTTCACTAAATTGTGTTTAAAAAACAACAGTCATAATGCCAATGCAGAATTTTTTGTGAGATTTACCAACACTTACTTATGGACCTTATTAGAGAACTTCTTTGAGAAAATTTGAGCGATTTCCCATTAGGTTGGGGCCCTCTGTTTCTCGGATGGCAAATCAGCTGCAGGTGGTCCCTAGGCAGGAGTCAGCCCTTGCAGTACTAAAAACCACATCCCACTCTTCCTCAAGCCCTAGTTCTCACATATTTTTAGAGCACCTTGTGTTCAAGTAGTCCACTATTTTGCTGCCTTTCCAACGAAATGGATTTTTTCTAAAGAATTCAGATTTTGTTTCTGTAGCTGTTCTTCAAAAACACAAAGAAGACAAGGGAAAATCAGGTGGAGATCCATGATGACCCCTCCTGATTGGGCTCCTCAAATTAGAGCAGGAGAGCAGCCTGCCCCACCACCAGTCCTGAGATCTATGGTCACTGCATCCTCACAGGGTCTGTTGGACTGTGGCCAACAGAGCCATGGGACTTCAAGTTGGGAAGAATGTTTTGGGTTTGAAAAGTTTTATTATGGGATGTCCAGCAGAACAGGGACCTGGTTGGATGGGAGGCAAATAAGCATGGAGCAAAAGAGCATGCAGTGCAGCCAAAAAAACAGAAAAGAAAAGAGGGGATGAAAGGTGCCATTTACATGCAAACAGGTGTGGTTAGGACACTTACTTGATGTGGTACTGTGCCTGATCAATGTGGTCTGCCTTTTCTTCTCATTAAACCCCACTTCTAACTCTTCCCTTGGGCAAAAGACCCCATTCTGCACACATCAGTGGGCACGGCAAATCTACATGCCAAGCAGCTGACATGGAAAACACTGCTCATGGGGCCTGATCTGTCTTACTGAGGGAAAGCAAGAGGAAAATGCTGTCCTCATGTACATTTTCCTCTTGCTTTCCCTCAGTATTGTAAAATAGAAAAGACTTTTGAAAGCACTGCAGCCATTTACAGGAAAACTGCCTTCAACAGTGTTAGTCTGTTAGAATCACAAGTATTTCCACTTACTGCTTCCTACATGCAAGAGGCTTACAATCAAAAAGCATAATGAAGGGATGTGAAGCCACAGCTCCACAATCGCTTTCTTTGTGTCAAAAGCTCTCAGCTAATTTAGGACCATTAAAAAATATACCACATATAAAGATAATATCTTAATGCTGGTAGCACCTCTCTTACCAGATAGTCAGCGTTGTCCTCCAGCATTTGCTGTCTTCTGCTATTTCCTGCTTACTGCAAACACATTGAGCAATGTTTGCTACAAGCAATTAATTGTGGCCTAAAATATGACCAAGCCTTTCCTTGAAAACACCCTGCAAATATTATTCACTGGTGGTGATGACGACTGGGTTAAACACCCCAGTTAGTGAGAAACCTTGTGTAGGGTAAGAAACTCATTGGAACTAGAAGCACTAAAAATGGGCAGGAAGCCAGAGGTTAAGGAAAACTGCTCCTTTTGTTACAGACCTAACATACAGAAATACCAAAAACATAAGTCTGTTTCCTTGTATTCCCAATTTCCAGGGAAAATTCTATTTAAATTTCTTTTTAAAACACTACCAGCCCTACTTTTTCTGACAGTAATGTATCAAAGCTGGCTCTGAAGTGAAAATATTAATATATCTTATTCCCACTAGTCTTCTGTGAATGAAAGGCTCCATAGTTCAAACTTCTCCATTTCCTGTTTATTCACTTTCTCTTCTCTCAAAGTACTGAAATCCTATTTTGCGTCTAAAACAATAATTTCCTATGCAACATTAGCAAGCAGTCTACTGGCTGATATTATCTGCCCTGGTACAGTTACTGCACTTGATATATGCAAATAATTACCTTACCTATAAAAATATATATACGTGAAAGTCCAAATTGGTTGAAATGTACTTGTATCATTAATAGTTTGCCACTTTGTTTTTCCTAAAATCAGCCAAAACATTGTTTTTCTTCCTCATGGATAAGCAGAGATTTCCTATAATGGCAAGTTTCCACGGAGAACATATGCAAATTTTGTCAGTTTGAATTTTCAAACTCCTGGGCAATGAGATTTTCTTGCTAATTCAACACTGCAAGCAACAACAGTAACAACAACAACAACATCAAAATCAAGCCAAAGCCAAAACAAACAAACAAACAAACAAAACTCCAAAAAGCAAATCAAAGGAAAAATAGGATAAATTCCTTATAATCTATAAAAGAGAAACAATAGAAGATGCAGTGTATTGCAATACATAGTTTCTGTGGTTTTCATCTGCATTTCCTAGCTTCTACAGGATCCCAACAAGTGGAGAACATGAAACGCCACCGTCATCTGTCAAACCAAGCACTCCAAGGCATGCATCCTATTTCTGTGTCCTTACAGATCTGAGATACCTTGACACTGATATATCTATAGAAAACATTAGAATTATTTCAAACTGGCTGTAAAACTTGTTTGTTTATGCATGTGCTGTGGTGTCAACCAGATTACTCAGACATAAGATGGTGTACAGAAGCATCAAGCTCAAACTTTACATGTCACTTCTGTGCTGGATCACACCTTCTTGTGTGTGTCAGCTTGAAGACATCGCATCTTCTCCACATAAAAATACTACTTCATTGAAATAAAGGGAATCTGAGTACTCAATATCCCTGCTGTGCACCTAAATGAAACCAATCTTTGTGTTTGATAACTGCCTATCATTAAAAAAAATTACCTACATATGTGCTATCTTCTATTTGCTAACAGTCTTACTTCCCATCTTCTTATGACTGAGCAAAAGATGTGGTTTGCCATATGTTTTAAATTGAGAAGTTAAAGGCTGTGGCTGATACCATGAAATTTAATTTTATATAAATACTATATACCTCTTGAGTAAAGGAAAAAGTCATAAACAGATCATCAGAAAGCTTCACAGTATACTAAAATCTAAGCAAGAACCTGAGAAGTGACATGAACTAAAGTGCTTAGTTGGATTCAGAAATGAATGCATCAGCTATGGGAGGAGATATAAATACATTTGATGTTTCTACACATGAATACACTTGTATTTAGTGAGTTATATTTCACTAGCAGCCTCTAAATGGACTTTATTGATTTGGGGCTCTTCATTTGATACTAGTAGGAGGCATGAAAACAGAACCGAAAAAGAAGCAGGATCAGAGTGTGTACAAAGATTTTGGATTAAGCACTTAACATCATGCTAAAATAAAATTTAATTAAATTACTATTGCTTACAGCTGATTTTAATCCTATCAAGAATGTAATAAAGAATGGCTTTACATAAAGCAAAGTACTTTTAAATCCCTTTGAGTAAACTACACAATATTTAAGTGCAAGATATTTCCTATTCAAAGAGTAAATTTTAGAAGATATTTTGGTATTTCTGATGGCTAGTATCTTAAATTTTCAGGAAGGCAAGAAAATTTCATGCATTGTTTTCTTTAGATCTCTACTTCTCCTGATTAAAAAAAGTACCAAATAAAGAGCCATGAAAAGCAGTATTTTGCTCAAAGGAAAAACTGACTATTGCCATCACCTCTATCATAAAAACTCACAAAATGAAAAAAATAACAAAACCAACAAAAGGTTCAGATCATTGGCATATTAAACACTTCCCCTTTCCCACATTGAGAAGGCAAATATTCTGGTGTGACCTAAGGAGGCTGCATTTCCACTACTTAAACTAAAGAATTTACTTGTCCAGTAAACAATGGCTTGAATCCTGACTAAGAGAGCAAGATGAGAAGCAGAACAGCACTCACATATATGTGAAGAAATATTTTCTTAGTCTTGGTGGGGTGGATACAACTCAGTTCAACTTCCTGAAACTATTTTATTTTCATTTGGTTTTGTTTGCTTGTTTTGTTGTTGTTGTTGTTGTTGTTGTTGTTGTTGCTCTTTTGGGAGTTTTTTTTTGTTTTTTCTAATTTATTTTTAAAATCTGAAGTAATAATCAAGGTCCCAACTCCAGCATCCCATACTCTCAGCTCAAGCATGAGGTGAAGTTGCACTGACAGTACCTCTCCAGTGCATGGAAGATAGTCTGCCTCATCCCTGTGAGCCATCACTTGCTGCTGGATTTCAGTACCCTTTTGAAGCTAGTTCTCCTACTCCTAATCCCTAGAGTTCTGAAATTTTTCAAGTGAGAAAGGCAAAAGACAATTCTTCACCTGCAGTCAACGAGAGATTTCATACATGAGTAGGAAAATGCAGTGAATAACTTTTCATCATGAAATTGTAATGGAATTTTAAAAATAACTATCGCCAAGTGCCAGTTACAGGAAAATCCAGCCTTTTAGCACACAGCTCTTTCTCAGTTATATGCAGAAGAAGTGTTTATGGAAATCAGTAGATACCCCTTTTCTTCTCTCTTGCATAAGACTATAAATGAGAAACAGTCTATGCTAATGATTTTTTTCAACTATCTTTGCTGATGTCTGAGAGCTTCACAGATAATCAATTTTCACAAGACTTGTGAAATCAGCAGTTGCATGATCTGTCTGCCAGAGACAGATTCATGCCAACATACATTTTATTTTGGGCACCCAAAAGAGCAAACACTATGGGTTTGTTTTTTATTTTGTTTTTAGAACACTTGACGTCACAGGGAGAGCTTTGCTATTTAAAGCATACCTTTCCCTCAACTGCAGCTGCAAGGGTTTCACATCTCTGCCTAAAAAAGCCTAGATTTTCAAGGCAGTTAGACAGATTCTATTTTTGATCATTATCCCAAACACCTGTACCTAAAGTAAGCCAACAGGTAGTCTCCTCTATTGTTAGTCCTACACAGAGCAGATATGAGAGAGAAAATCATATTAAGAAGGGACTGTTGAAATTCATAACACATTCAATACCAACTGCTGTTTCCAACAGGAAATACTATTCCCTCTTCATGCAAAAAGAATTATCTAGAATTTTCAGTAAAGCAAGTGATTTCATAGAAGTAGTTCAGTCACTCACAGATCTGATGACGCCAGATGAAATCCCTCTAAACACTTATCATATTAAGTATATTTTCATACAGTGTAGTAAATGGACTATTATCTTAGTGAGTGTTTAGTTAAGACCTTTTCAACTCAGCCCAGAAACAGTGAATAAATTAAATTAATTAGAAATTTCATGAAAAATACCAATTATCTATTGCTGAGGACTCTGGAATGTTTTGCCTACTCAACATCTGTGTTAGATTAAAATGTTCTTTGAGGAACAGACTGCTTTTATGCCTTATGCAACATTCTTCATGCTTAGCAAATAAACAATATATGTTTTGCAGATCCGCTATTGGAAATTAGTTATCATCTACCAAAGGATTTTTTTTAATCCTCTGGTTTTAAACAGCACAATAGAAGAAAGCATGACTATACTAAGCTATAATGTTTATTAGAAGAGCAACTTTCAGTTCTTTATTGTGTTATTTCCAGTTAATGTTTATTAGAAGAACAACTTTCAGCTCTTTATTGTGATAATTCCAGTTCCTATTTAAGCTCTTGCTTAGAACAGGAAAATGGCTCATTTTCAACTACATTAGGTCTATTGAGCTTGACCAATTCAACTGAAAAGCTCAAAACCCAGGCACAGTTCACCTTTTTTTTTTGCCATAAAAGCACCATCTTTGAGAACTAAAAAAATCAGATGAATGTCATGTGGTCAGCCAATGTGAAAAAATCCCTTTTTTTTCTCCCACATTTTGCAAACACAAGAAGGAATAGGATCACTGTGAGGCACAGACATGGAAATTAATTTCTGTTGTCATAAATTTTGCAAAGGCAATTAAGTCATCCTTGAGAATTTAATCTAGTGGGAGAAATCTCTGAACTCCAAAAGCTTTGGAATTTTCTTTATGGGTAGAATAATTAATTCAGCACTTCCTGCTGGGACAGTAATTATGACCAAAAAATCTGGGTGTGCACAAACATGAGAGAGGTACTGATTTTGGCTTGGGAATGAAAGCATTTTAATCAGTTCTGTTTTAGGACAAATTAGACAAATAGGCAAACCACAGTGTCTTGTGTTGGTATGCACTGTTGTAAGTGATATCTCCAGATCTGTTGGTCCTGAGAGGTAAGGAAAAGATAAGGAAAGCAAGAAACTTGTGTTTCTTTGCTATGTTCTATTCCCAGCAGCTAATGCAGGTCTGCTTGCAACAATGTTTTATCTATATATATATATACACACACACACACACACATTTATATATATATATATATATATATATGCATAACATATACATATATGTACTTAGACAGAAATATCAGATTTTCTTTATCATAGAACTTAGATACACCCACACCTTATTCAAAGAATATTAACTCTGTTTAAAACTGATTTAGAAGTACTATAAGAGAGGAAACCAAATAGGAAGTAGCTGACAAGAACCTGTCGATTGAAGAAAGTTCTGTAATGCTCCAAACTGAATTTGAGACAAGCTATTACTCTTGGAATTTCTGCTTTTGTTCTCACTGCTAAAAATTACAATCTATCAATAAAATGTGTTATTGGTGACTACCTCATAAGAGTGTCTGTGTTCTGGGAAAATGATGGAATCCACAGAACAAAGAAAAGTTTTCCTTCCATATGACCTACAAACTAATGCAAATTTAATACACAGGATGGTACTTTTGGTCTGATTTTCTTTGTCCAAATTCAAAGTCAATTGCATCGCATATAAGATCTTGTAGAACTCTGTATGGTACACTTGGGATCTGCTCTAATTACAGTTAACACATTTCCCTGAGAGACTGCATGTGTAATTCAAAGGTGAACCAGGTTATTGTCTCAGGCACATTTGCCACTGGCTCATTACAAAAACCATAAGGAATACTGTCATGTAATGGCAGTTGTACCAATAAACTGATACAGAATGCTGTTCCAATACCCAAACTTCTGTGCTCAAAAGAAATAGCCTTAGGGGATGCTAGTCTTCAAAAATACTCAATCCTTTAGTCATGTTCAGCCATTCAGCCTGATTCTGAGGGAAATTTAGGTGACACGGGTATCATAGGCAAAACAAGACTGAAGGGTATGGTCATAGACTTGAAGTTGGGTGGTCAGACATGGCAACTTACACCTATGTATAATACAGAAGATACAACCTGAAAACTATAAAGAAATTAAGAAAACAGAACAGCCAGGATCATTTTCATTTTAGAATCTGAATTAGTAGTTACATAAATATTATTTCTTTGTGACAATTTGGTTTTGTGAGCTAAATCAGCGGCAACAAGAGATCCTGATATTCAATACTCACCTTAATCTGCTCTGTGGAAGCTAACTTCAGTATTAAGAAGAATATGAAAAGCTCAGTACAGGAGCATATGACATATGAGGAGCAGATAAGGGAATTGGTTTATGCATACTAAAGAAGGTTAAAGGTGAGAGGCAACTGATGTGCTCCACAACAAAAAGAAACTTGTAGAAAAGACTGTCAGAGTGTGCTCAGAGGCACAAGGGACAAGAGGCAGTGGTTGCAAGTAGCAATAAGCACAATTCCTGATGTACAAAGGTAAAATATTCTGTTTGGGTCATCAAAATGAGGACAGACTGCCCAAGCACTACCTCCTCCAAGGTTCTCAGAACTCAGCTGAGAAATCTGACCTTATTTTGTAATTTGTTTTGCTTACCAGGAGGGTGGACCAGATGAGCCCCAGTTGTCTACAACAGTGAAGAACTTCTTTCTCATTATGTTCAAGACATTAAGTAAAGTTCTTCACACAAGTGCATCCAGACAGAGGAAAAGAAAAAAGTCTGTGGCTCTGGAAGAAGGCAGCAATTCAAATATCAGTGCGCTTCTCCAAATACCACTGGTAACTGATAAGGGAAAAGACGTTTTACATGTCTGACATTCAGGATTTTTATCACTAGACGGTTTGAAACCCATGCATGGCACAATCCAACATGTATACAGCAACACCAGTAAGGCAGGGGGATAGTGCATATTTAGTGTCGTATAAGTCTGGTTCAGCCTTTCAGGTGATTTCAGATTAACACTAACCATAAGAAATATAAGTTTTTTTGAGAGAAAAAAGCAAAATCCAAAAAGGCAAAAATCTGTAGAGAAAACTAATACATTTGGCTAAACCAGCACACAAAAGCAATTAATGTGGAGACTTTTGTGCAAAAAATACATTGGACTATGAGCTGGTAGCACTATTTCTGTTCAGTATTTTGCTTTGCCTTAAAGGGGAAAGGCTTGAAAGTTATATTCCATGATATGATCCACATATTAGAATAAGCATAACCTCTAACTGCAAAAATAGTTTGTTTCCTTGTGCAAGATTATGTTTCAAATATGAATTCAGTTTGAATAGTTAATTGTATTTCCCAATTGTACTTAATTGCATTTTTAAAGTTGTAGTTTACCTGAGTACGTGTTTTAGTTGTATTTATCTGACTACGTGTTTTCTTTCACATATTTCTAAGGACTAAAAAGTGTATTCCTTGCCTTGGTAGCAGCACTAAGCGTTATAAAGAATCCAGAAGCAGCCAAGAGTGCTATATGGTACCTTGTTTAGAGGGAAACATGCTTTGAAGTAATCACAAGAGAAGTGTAAGCTGAAACCAGCATAATCTCCAGGTTTTCCATGACAGAAATAGCCCCATATATTTATACATAAGAAAATAAATTGTAGTAAAAAAACCAAGCAAACCTAACCAAATCACAAAACAAAACATCAAAAAGCTCAAAAAACCTAACTGAATAAAACAACAAAAATCCCCAAACCCAAAAGTGTAAGTAGGTGGTCAAAGAGGGAATTTTTTCCTCCTCTTTGTCCTTAGACTGTGATAGGATTAGAGAGTAACATTCAAAGAACATCCACTTTTCCAGTCCCTAGTGTACTATTTAAGAGAGAAATATTTCAGATAGATTACACGAACTGCTGCTTAGTTAGTAAAGACAGAGAATCTGAATAATCTCTTAGGGGAATCATCAGCTTTGATTTTCTTTCTACTTCTAGAGCTCATTGCTTCCTACCTCCTGCAATGAAGCACAGCAGTTTTGTAAGGGGCCATTACAGCAAATTATAAAAGAAATCCGGATCCTCCAAATTCATTATCTGCATTTCTCCTGTCACAAAAACTAGTAATCCGAGGAGGCACCAGATCTGCTCTCTACCCTGGTATAGACGTGAAACATGAAGTTAAATATGTGCTCCATCTCCATGTAAAAAGACATTACCAGACACAGCAAGCAAAACATATAGCTAAATTATGGGTAAAACACTATTCCTTTATTCATATAGGAAATATAGTTGAACTGAACCCAAGTGTTCAAATATAATTGAAAGATACTTAAGTTTGTAAGCTTTTCCATTGTATGTAGCACTTCTTTCAGACACAAGACTTCTTTAATTTATTTCTGTTGAAAGAAGCAAATTAGTTCTTGCTTTCCCCCTAATGCTAACTGTTAATAATTGCAATCATTCCTTCCAGTGCAATAACATTAAAAAGATGCAGGAAACCCAATTCCTAAAGCATTTTTAATGCAACTTCCATTCTAGGCAGTATAATGACATTAAAACTCTCTGATGTACTGTGCAAATGGGTAGAGATGTACTATGCCTACTCTGGCTTCTCAGGGAGAGTGAAAGCAATACAATATTGATGAGGTGGGATCTGGCAATGAAGAAAATTCCCTTTTTCTGAAGCAGCCAACTGTTACAAACTAATTCGCAGAGCTAGCTCTCTTCTGACAAGTCCCTTCAGTGCAGCTTTTAACTGACACAGAAAGTGACAGGCTTAGAGCTGTGTCTCCAGCACTGTCTCTGCTAATGTCCTCATGGGCTACCCTGGCAGAAGATAAACAAAACTGAAACACTGATGTTATCTGAACATTGAGCCCAAACAACATCTGCAATGTTGCACACACACAGAGTTTGATTTTTGATTTTTTTAATATTTTTTTTTTAAGCAGGGGCAGAGAGAGTGTTATGAAAAAATTGGGTCCTGATTAACAGTGAAAGCAGGAGATTTGCTGAGGAGTCCCAGAAGAAGGGGATCTCCTGGGAACAGAGGGCAGCTGTGCTGGCAGCTTCTGGCTGCCTGTTGCTCTAGCAGCCAGCAGTGGGGCTCCCAGGGCCAGCTGGGGACAGGACAGAGACACGTGCACATCCCTTCTGAGCAGCCTCCAGTGCCAGGGCTGCTCTCCCTGAGGAGCAGAAGGCTATTGGCTGCAATATGAAATTAGAGTCCGAGCTGCCAGTAGGGAGCTCAGGGAAATCATGCAGATGCCGCTGCCCTGGCAGGAAGATGAGGCAGGAAAGCACTTGCATCCTGTGTTACTAAGACAGAAAGTCCCTCACCAGTACTTCTGATGATGATCCACACTAGGAGAGAGAAAAGAAGAGCACCCATTTCACAAGTAAATATGAATAAATAATTTATATGTAATAACATATTTCAATCGCGTTTGTGCACAAGAAGAAGCAATGATATATCATAATTTTTTCCACTGCTTTTCCCAACCCTGTTGCAAGAACTTTGTGAATCTGACTTTAAAACTTCCCACACGGAAGTAATAATGCATAGAGAGAACTTTTATACACAACACTTATTCAAAATTAACCTGCTCATCTTAGCAAGGGATTACTTGAGTCCTATCTTCAGTCAGATAGTAAAATTATTGAACTGCATCTGATACAGATTTGCATCATGACCAAAAGTCAGCTACAACTAAAAAAAAAGCCTCTCCCTTTCAAAAATAAAAAAAGGAAAAAAGCAGCCATCTAGTTTTATAAGAAAGCCTAATTACTCAGATAGTGAGAAGGGTAGTCAAATCCATAAAGAAAAGAAGTCATGTTGTATGGATAGTGAAGGCTGAGTTTAAGGATGCAGATTAAACACAGGTGGCTCATTCAGTTTCATTCCGTTTTTACTGTATGCCAAAACACCCAGCTGTGATACAGCTGAACTAAGTATGGAAAAGACATATTGTGCATGAGAGTGAACACCTGAACTACTTGTTTTAAAGAAGAGATTAAGATAAATGCTCATGAAGATCACAAATCATAAGTGAAAACTGAAAAAAAAACCTACTGAGATACTAAGTGAAACTTAAATCCAGTAAAAAGTAATTATAATTAGCCAAAAGGATTTTTTTTCTCATATAATATGGAAAACAAGAGTTAGGATGAGATATAATTCAAAATAATTGTAGCATTCCCTCTTCTGTTAGATATGATTGCTGTACATGCAAATGAATATGCTTCTGCAATACGTCAGACATTTACCATGCAGGGTAAAGCTGAAACTTTTCCATTTACATCCTCAGTAAGATACTTTGAAGAGTTGTACAAAGGGGGAAGCATTACTCAGAGACAGGATGTTGTTTGGAACATGTCTTTGCTTTCTGACACATACATACCTTAACACATCACAACTTGCACCTCACTTTCTCTGTTCAGACTCACAAAACATTTCAATAGTTGAGACAAATTTCACAAACATAGCCTGTACTCACAAGCAGAGAAATTATACGTTAACTTTACCAAATACATAGGTTTAACATCATCAGGTTAAGAGGTCTCAAACTTAAGCTCTTTATGCTCCAGTCTATTTAGGACATCTGTACAGTAGATTCACTGCCTGCTCCAAACTTTCACCATGACTCACTTCACACAGAGCTGTGTCGCATTGTTTAGGAAATGAAAGAAAGGAAAATGCAGGACTTCTATGAACAACCCTTTATACACTGAACAGTCATTCCTAGAAATGTGCAGAAGTGCTGTTGATGAGCAGCTATCTGCAGCTTTAGCAACACTGTAGGTACTCTACACCCAGAGATGCTGTAATCCACTCCAGCCTAGCTCTTGTGGATGCACCAAAGGAGATTAAATGCACAGTACTTTCACTCTTCTCAAATCTTGTGCAAGGGGTATTCAGCCTGTACTCCTAGGTGGTTAAACACTGTGCTGTAGCCTACGCTTATGTCCCAGTGGATAAGGTACAGTTTCTTCAAGAGTGAAAAAAAGGAGTTTAGAACTAGGATTATGTCCTTTACTTCCCTGAGCAACAAGAAAAGCTGTTCTTGTGGAAGGCAGCTTCCCTTCTTGGTTGAGGAGATGTTACTCCAGTGCTTATGCATTTGGTGAGAGGGGAAGAATACTACTGTAAAGTCATCTAAGGACACCAGTCAGCAATAAGGTATCAAGCCATCTCACACATCTGCAGCCTTCCAGACACAGCCTGGTCCCTAAGTCAATCAGTGCTTAGTACTCAATTTATTAAATGGAAATTGGTATTTCAGCAATATTTCAAATGCCTAAGCACTTGTGAGAGCGTCTCTCACTGAAAGGCTCTGTAGAAAAGACCTTTAGAGATAGAGAAAAGGAAAAAAATTCAAGACGCACAGTATCTTTGTTAGTTATTCAGAATGCCATGAAAGAATGAGAATGAAGCGTAAATATTTATGTAGCACAGCCTGCCTTGCCAAAAAAACCCCAAAACCGAAAAAAACCACAAAAAGTCCCAAGATACCAGTGAAATCAGCAGAAATCAGGTGGGCTGAATGAGGGATGTGTTCCCATGTTGCTGGCTGCTATATGCTTTACATGCTATAAGAGATCATAAAAGATGCATACACTTTTAACTCACAGAAGGCCACTTCAGCAGCACACTTCTGATTCCATCTGGTTCTGCATTTAATTTTCACTCATGAAAAAAGAAAAAGGACAGGGGAGGAAGCAAGAATTTTCAGAAAAAAACCTAATGAATCTTAGGAAAAAAACTTTTAAAGCCTGGCCTTCCTTGAAAGTTTTTTTAGAGATGGAAGAGCATTAATGCTCAGTAGATTCTCCTCACACTACTGACTTGCACATCTAATTTTTTTTCCCCAGTACCAGTGACAGAGAAAAAAAGGCTACCCACATCTTTCACTTGGATTCCAAAGCTTTGTCTTTCCTGAGTCTTCCCTCAACTTCTTTTTGAAATGATTTTTCACTTTTTTTTCCCCTTATCAACTGCATGTTGCCTTATTTTGATGATCCTGGATTTCTACCTAATTCATTCTTTTATATATCTAAGAATCATTCAGAAGAACAAAGATCCTTCCCATCTAAGTCCTAAAGCAACGTCAGGTTTTGTATTTTAACATCCTGACTGAAAAACTTTTCCTGCTACTGTAACATAGCACAGCAAATGAGTAAGTTCATTTTCTGGAACAATTCCACTGGAACAGTTCTACTGAGGAGTTTTATTATTTATGGACTTAACAGCTGTAGTCTTTCTGGTTCCACTAAACCCCAAGATCTCCTGGATTCAGTACAGCTGCTCACAGTACTGCACACTGTGTCTGGCTTTGCTTGCAAAATCCTGTCCTTCTTCCCACCTTCCTGGAATGTGAACACACATTGAGCACAGCAGAAATTAAAAGATCAGATCTTTTGCAAATAAGGTTCTTAGCCTGAATGACACTGAGACAATGTTTTAAATTTTTTTAATATTGCAAAAATAACATTATTCTGTATGGTTCACATCAGTTGGGATAATACTACTTTTACGTTAATATGAATTAACTAAATTGTGAGGATTATTAATTGGTACTGGTATTAAATTCCACTGCAATTATGCCTGAGTTTAATGAACAGAGAGATGTGTAATACAGGATACAAGTCAATAAAATAGAGTTTCTTCCGATAGATGGAAACAGAAAGATTAGTGCATATAGAAGGAATCATTCATGGCATATAATGAGTAGATTTTTCCTTTCTTTTCCATTCAAACAACTTCAGCAATCAGCATTCGTCCCTACTATAGTGGCAGTGGTTTATACTCAGGGAAGAAACATGAGGGTTAGGGAAAATGACCAATAGGGAAGCAGGAATGTAAAATTACACAAAATTGTCATTGCCACAGTATGAGATTGTACACAGCTTTTATGGAAGCTGCCTGTCTTTCTCTCTGCTATCAGCTCTGCTCCTGACATATCCATAGATGACCATTGTAAAATTCACATTTACAAATAAGAGTTCTAAGTCTTGGTTCAATAATGACTTATTGAACCTCTATGCAATGTAGAACCTCTGAATAATCAAGAGATCAGCATTTTCTTTCATTGGAAAGCTTCCTGTTAGCTCAATACCGTGCAAAGTTTTTGTTCAGCTATATGATATATTACAAATTACTCTCTTATTTTTTTTCTTTCTGTTAAAGTAATTAAAAAGAAAAATAATCTGAAGGCTTGTGACTTAGTTAAAAATTACACTTCTCTTGTAGTAGAAAATAATAAACAATCTCTTTTATTCTGAAGTCAAGCTATTTTTTTAAAATTCCTTCTTTTAATTTCCACAAAAATAGGTAATCTGGTAGAGAGTCAATATTCAAGTTCATCCATTTAAGTTGAAGTTTTTCCTTTAAACTAAACGCTCCATCTCTAGAGTAGCTCAAAACATAGCCATTTACATCTGTTCCCTGAAAACAAAAAATCAGCTTCATCATTTGTTGAAATTAAGAAATAGAGGAATAGAACCTCTATTCTCATGGAGGCCCTGTGCTCTTGGAAAGCCATTTTGCTTTGTCTTCAAGCCAAAGTATCACCCTAAGACTTTTTAAAAATTTGAATAAAACCCAAATTCAATATTGCTGAAAACTCCGTGCTGCTCAATATGAAAGGCCATGTATTAAAATAGCTCTACTTCATGAACCCATATGAATATGAGCAGCAAAATATTTAGCTGACTCCTAAAATAAAAATCATGCAATCATAGAATCACTTTTGTATTTGCAGAAAATTTGTCTCGAATTCTTGACATTGAACGATTGTTGTCAAAGATTTAATAAATTTTCATAGGTAAATTGTAGGTGTCATAATATGCCAGCTTTTAACAATAGCAATATATTTTTGTCCATTTCATCACTTTCCAAATTGAATGTAGTTCTGAGAAACCTTCATTTTGTACCATGAAACTGAAAAGCAAGGACTTGCTTTATGATTAATGTTCAGGTTCTCTTTGATGACATCTCCCGAGAGGAAGTCAGAGTTCACTTCTAAGAAGGCCTGTGTTTAAAAGGAGGCTGCTTCCCAAACCTGCAAACAGAGAGCTCCTGGTTATCTGCAACAGTGATAAAATCTCCACATATATAGGAATGATGTGGAAGGGCAATAAATAGTAGTGATAGCTGAAATGTGTCTGGATGAGCCAGATTTTCCCAGTCTTAGAGTACTTAGAACAGTGACAAGAGCCAAAACCTTTAGAAGGATGAAAGTGCTTTCAGTTTGCATTATCTTGCTTCTTGTACTTGGTGTAGTCAGCAACATTTCATTGGAGGAAAGGAAAAACTTGTTTCTACCAACCCTGATGAATCTCTACAGGCTGTTGCAGAGATTCCCAGTGGTTTTTAGGGACAATGATAATATTCTGAGGGCTTTACTGCTTGTTGTGTTTCAAACTATGTTTGAAGCATAGCTACTTGCTGTGTTTGAATTTGATATGGGTTTATTATGATACTTTCATGCCCCTTTGTTTCTGCATAGTAGACATACATGAAGGATAACTATTTCCTGTCTGATTTATTATAAACATAAATGAGCTCTAAGCAACTCAACAGATATAAAGAATTACTGGCAAATTTTGCAGAGAGGCAACAGATGGTTTTTGGTTAAGGACTACTGTAAATTCAGAAAGACATTGATGATGACCTTTTAAGGAGATACCAGTTCTATGAAAATAGATATTTTGCACAGTTTTCCTTACTTGACAGCTAGGAAAACTGTCCTAGGTTATATTAGATCTCAAAGAAATTATTACTAGAAATGGAGCCATTAACTACCTATTGAATAAAAAAAAGTAATCATACTTTTGGTACACTTCTTTAAGTATCCCTCACTTAAGCTGTATTTTAAATGCTGTTCTACACATTCTGCACGCACAAAACAAGTAACCTTGAAATCTTAATTTCTAGTTGTTTGATGATATTCAATATTTTATATATATATATATATATATATATATATATATATGAGTGTTCTCATGAGGTAACACAATGAAACTCAAGGATAACACTATCTCTATCACTGTGGTTATTTTTCAAAGTTATTGCTACAAATTCATAAAGACTTGAAGATACTACAGATTAATATTCTTTTCTTTTCCACCTCAGAAATGACACACAATAATATTTTATCGTCCAGTAGATGAAACACACCACTATTTTGTTTACTTCCAGATTATATCCTCCCTGAGGCACAAGTCCTTCTGGTATACAGCACTTCTGCAATTTCCTCATGCACTTACAAGTGTAGCTACTTTTGAAAGATGAAAATACAAAAGACCTTAGACCACCTTATCAAAAAGAGTACTTACATGATATCTAACTCCCATAAACACCAACACTAAAGGAAGTTTGACAGGATTCAAAGAAAAAAGCTGTCACCAGGCAAGACTGACGGCACTAAACAAGTTAAAAGCAGACTGTTCTGAGAACATTTGTCTTTTTGTCTATCAGTCTGTAGTTACACCATAGTTACTACAAAGTGTAGCTACTTTGGTACACCTTGCTAAGGTCAAAGGTTGCTACAAAGGTCAACACACTATTAAAAATCTATATTCTGGAAAGAAGTCAGTCACATCATGTGGCAAGGATCCTTAAATTATTATTATCCTGTGGATTAGAGCAAATTCACTTCAAGACTAACAAGATTAATAGCTTCTTTGTAAGTTCAAACTCAGAGGATTTGGAATTCAAAAAGATAGTATCACTGGACAGATAAGATAGTAAACAAAAAGTTTTACCTGCTATTTTAATAAATATTTTAACAAAATGTAGCAGCACAATAACAGCAACAACTGTCAAGGTTGGACTAGTACTAATACAGTGAGGATTAAATATAGTTTAAATATTGTAGCATATCAAAATGACTGAACCATGTCATTATTTTGAGACAAACCTCTGCAATGGTACCTTCAAATGAATAATTTCTGTAGACAGTTACAAGTTTCACAATAACCACATACAGTTTACAGGTCCCCTGAAGAGCTAGAAATCACCAGCTCTTTAAACAAGTAGGGAAAGCAGCAGGGTTACAGCTACGCTGCTCTATGTGTTACAGCTTGGGTTATGGGTTATACAAACACCCAATTTCTGCATCTCTCTGTTTCTTTCTTGGCACTTTCACTGCAATAATTTTAGACTCATTCATACATTATGTTTGTACAATGCCCATCACAACATCCTGCCGAGTTGCAGTTTTCATGCATTTTTACAATGTCAGTGTTTGTAAAAATCACCTACCATGCCAAACTGCATTTGGATGCCTGCCTACAAACCCCAGCCTTCAAAACTTACAGAATTCCCAAAGTAATCAGGTTTCTGGCACTCCTGGACTTGTATTATAAGAGTGCCCTTAGTCACTCCCTCTCTTCCCATGCATTTCCCATGTTTTTAGACAGATGTCTCCCCTCACCCTTAAAGGACAAAAGTGGCATAAGGAAGGCTCCAAACGCTCCTTTCTGGGGATGGTGGGGGAAGATGGGTGGGCAAAAAAAAGAAAGAAGCAGCATTTTCCAGTGGCCAGCATCTTTTCTACCAGGAAATCAAGATTTACAGAATTCTCATTTTCCTAACAACAGCCAGAAAACTGTGCCTGCATTCTCATACTTCCTTCCTAGTTATGTAGTCACTCATGACATGGGAGGAACCGATCTCCTTGTCCATATTTTCCAACACTGGGCTACAGTATAATTTCTCCCTGTCAAGCCAAAAATCTCATCTTGATAATTTTCAGGTTTGTTTAGGGGGTCCACAGGAAGATAAAAGGCTATCTATTATAGCAACAGAGTGAAAAAACATTTATCTGTATTTGTAAATGGTTTGTGCAAATTCAAATGGATTTAGTGAAAATCTTTTGGGGTTTCTTAAACAAAAAGATTTACTGAGATCAGAAGAGAAACAAGGGAATAGTTTCAAAGGTAAAAACTCTTATCTGAAAAAAACCCCCAAATCACTGCAAACCGTATCGAAATAAAGGCATTGTCGTAGATACACCTGTCATTCTGCTTCTCTCCCTTTGAAACAATTATTTGTGTCCATGATGTTTTAAGACAGTGATGTCTTAACATCTTAACATCTGCCATATGCTTACTTGTCTATACGAGCACCGCTGTTGATCCTCCTGCTGGCCGCAATTTAAGATGATTTAAAGAGAGAGAGAGAAGCATCTGGACTTGATTGCTTATCCAGTCTTTGTAATAACAGTTTCACTGCTGATAAACATGTAGAGGATGAATTGCATTTAAATAATGAACTTACATATAGGTAAACTGCACAATTGATCTGTATACAGAGGAGTGTACCCAAGTTTTGTATTCCAAATAAATAAAAGCAGATGAAGGAAGAAAAATTATCTCATTTTTAAGTTGATTAAATATATTTATTATGAAGCTGCACTGTATACAAACAGCATCATCAAGTGTTTTTGACTTGCTAGCTGTGTAAAACTGATGTGAGACATTGACCAGCTTGGCCTACCAGGGCTTATATTTTCAGAAGCATTTAAAAGTCAGACCAAAACTTAACCAAGGACTGATGAATTGTACTGACACAATGAAAAAACAAGGGTAACTACAGCATCATGTTTGCTGACCCCATCAACATAATTTTTGCCTACTTTTGCTCAAGGATAAAGCTAAGGAAATTTTCAGGCAAGGATCACAAAACACTTTCTTAGTCAATTATGTACACAGTCATTGGAATCTATTTCATTTGCATAATCAGATATGTAAAGGATGCATTTGATTGAATATTATTGCTGCTGATGGTAATCTAATGGATATTGTGAATAACCAGAAGAACTTTAAGGCTCAAGAAATGCAATAATTCCAAGCTATTTCAGTGCTAAGATAAGTACTGGGTAAGGAGGGAGGTGAAAGGAAGAATATACTGGGCTCATTTGCCTTAAAAAAAAAAAAAAAGACAATACACAGGGTACCTAAAATATAAGGCAGACAGAATTTTCTTTCTCGATGGAGAAGTATGTGATTTCCAGTAACGTCTTGTCCTGGGTTGGCCTAAACCAGGACACGTCTGCAGAAACAGCAAAAACCCCAGAGTGCATGGAGGAAGGCAGTAAATAGTATCAAGCACTGACTGTATTGAGCTAATAGTATGGTTTCAAAAGCAATAGGTCATTAAAAAGACATTCATTAAAACTATTATGCTTCTTTGTCTACCAAAAGTCAAAAAAGGACAATCAACCTTTCCTCATCTTCCCAGTAGCTGACTCCCATTGCTTCCCCATTGCTTTCCAGTGGAAATTCTTCTTGAGCTGGATCTGTTGCTACCCAGATCAGGGTGCAGCATTGTG
Source organism: Petroica traversi (assembly GCA_025920805.1). Classification (NCBI taxonomy): domain Eukaryota; kingdom Metazoa; phylum Chordata; class Aves; order Passeriformes; family Petroicidae; genus Petroica; species Petroica traversi. The sequence continues at coordinate 1,631,535 of JAHLSL010013433.1, forward strand.
AGTCCTGATAGTAGCAAAACAGCTGTTGGGGGGAGAGCAGAGGCATTGAACAAGCGGAAAAGTTCCTTTCCTTTTGATGGCCATTAGCTTTTGCAAGATTAAAATGACCAAGCTTAAAGGCAGGTGTACAAACAAAAGTTGGAACGAGCTATATTATTTGTTTTTTAAAACACTAAGCAGTGGGCTTTGAACCAAATCCTGCCATTTTTGAAAATCTGCTCCTGTTATTTCCCATGTTATTCTTGCAGAAAACATACTGTTGATCTGTTGCAGAGACACATAAACAAAATGGTTTGTCCTTTTCAGAGTCCAAAACTACTGCCTTAGTCCTAGAAGGTGTCTAATATCCCTGGAAGACATTCTCAGAAATCAGTTTCAAAACAGAAGAGCAGGTAGGACTAGCTGTAGAGCACTCCTTAAAAAATTAAAAGAAAAAAACATTAAACAATCCCTAATTTAAAAGATGCTTCACAATGGAGGCTGAAAAACACAGCTGTCTGGTCAGAAAGAACAGATTAAATACATTTATGGGGATATTAAATGTCTGGTTCCTTTGCTCTTTACTGAACAGGAAAAAAAATGCAGAGATGAGAGCGGGCACAGAATCTGAGTGGCAGAAAAAGAAGCAGTCTATGCCATGTACAAGGTTTGTGTGATACAACCACAAACTCCTGTGGCTTGGTCTGCCTGCTCTGTCTAAGCTGAACCGGGCCTAAAGTACTGATTTTCCATCATTCACCAGTTCTTCATCTCCATTTGATAAATAAGAATTTCATTTAGTTTTTGGCAGTTGTAAAGATACCCTAAAAGGGAAGCAGTCCTTGAAATATAAATTCATCTCAAATTGAAAAAAAAAAGGCATTGAAAATATTTAATAACTTATGTCGGGCTTTTTCCCTTGATTGATAGTTCAACTACTCAGCAATTTATATAAGGATCTTTTAATAAAAAGAAGATTTATCTAAAAGTTCATTATGTTTTTATTATAATTTAAAAAATTCATTAAATGACAAGGGAATTTGATTAAAGGACAAAGACTGACTAAATGACAAGACTTCACCTGTGTAATCTGCAGGAATTTATCAGCATGTACACATTGAAACACATAATAAGGAAAAGCAGATATAATGATTCAATATTGACTAGAGGACCCTTTGAAGTGAGGTTTCTTAGGAGTCATCATGTGAAAAGATAGAGATCTCAGGAGTGTTCAGCAGTAGAAAAACTTCATGAAATATCAATGCTTCCATCAGGATAAAGATAGGCTTTCTGTTCAGGCCTTCTGAGGACACTAACAACAAAAATATTTATGCTAGAAAAATATTAAAATTTAAAAAAAAGCCATCAAATATAAACAGAACATACACTCCACGTGCAGAAGAAGCAAATAAATGTTTTCTACTCAAATACTGCAGCTCATGATACAATATATGTCCATAAGATGATTAATGCTGGCTTAGTAGTCAAATGTGAACATACGGAAATCAAAGACAAAAAACAAGCTTCACAGAAAAAATGCGATCTGAAGAAATAACTTTCTACATTTCTGTTGTAAATAAAATATAATGCCATGGCAAAGACAAAAATCAGCCTTATAAATCACACATTAGAGCAGATAAGCAGGAATGCCTAATTTACAGGGCTTACAGGAAAAAAAATGCAAACTGTGAATGTGCAACAAAGTGCACGTAATCTGAAAAGACAAGTCACTCAGATGGAAAAGATGCTCTATATGAGTAAACCATTCCACACAAAAGCAAACATCCTGTATATAGGAAATTTATGGATTTGCAGAGATTTGCATTCTTATAATGAAGGCAGAAGTCAACTGTCAGTGGATGTTATAAATCCTCACGTTATAGGGTTTTAGATGAGACAATCAAACAAAAATGGGTTTCTTCAAACAATGTCTCATGATACTTCAGAAGGTGATAACAAAGAAGTCAACTGTATCTTCATATGCTGTATGCCACCCAATGAAATGGAATTATTGTCAGGCTCCAGAATAGCAATTAGCCACTTGATCTGAGCAGAAGCACGGATCCTCATATATAAAGTGCAAGAGTAACCCAAAGGCCTACAAACCTTGCCAGTTGAGACCAGTAACACTGAATTTGGACTAGATGTATTCAAATGTTCCCCAGGGCTCAGTATCGGGGCTAGCTTCCTTTAACATCCTTATTGACGAGGGGACCTGGACAAGGGGATTGAGTGCATCCTTGGGAGGCAAGTTTGCAGATAACAGGAAGTTGAGTCCGAGTGTTCATCTGCTGGAGGGTAGGATGGCTCTACAGAGGGATCTGCACAGGCTGGATCAATGGGCTGTATGAGTGTCAATAAGGTGAAGTGCTGGCTCCTGTCTTCCGGTCACAACAACCCCATGCAACCTGGGGAAGAGTGGCTGAAATGGTGCCCAGTGGAAAAGGACCTGGGGGTGCTGGTCAACCACATCTGAATAAGAGCCAGCTAGGCCCAGGTTTTGGGCCTCTCACAAGAAAGACACTGAGGTGCAGGAACAAGTCCAGAGAAGGGCAACAGAACTGGTGAAGGGACTGGAGTACAAGTCCTGTGAGGAGTGGCTGGGTGAGCTGCGGGTGTTTAGCCTGCAGAAAAGAGGAGGGATGGGACTTATCACTCTTTACAACTTCCTGGAAGGACTTTGTTGTGGGTTTTGGTCTCTTCTCCCAGGTAACAAGTGACAAGACAAGAAGAAATGGCCTCTACTTCCACCAAGTTTAGATTATATAATTTGGGGTGGAGGGTGAATCACACAAAGGAATGTAAAGCACTGGAACAGATTGCCCATGGAAGTGGTGCAGTCATCATTCTGGAAGTGTTCAAAAATTTTGAGTATATGGCATTTGAGGGCGTCATCTACTGTTGAACATGGTGATGATGCTGGGTTGGTGGTTGGACTTGATGATCTTAAAGGTGTTTTCCAACCTTAACAGTTCTATGATTCTATGAAAAGAAAAGTGAAAAAAGTTGCAACACTCTCAAATTCAGAGTTTCTTGTCATAAAAAATTGGAAGTTGCCTTGTCTTCACTAGTTTCACTGAAGCAACAATCTGCAGTGAATTCCAGGTTAAACATACTTTAAAGCAACAAAAGGATAAGAATGTTTGGAAGTCCACTAAAATATCATATTTCCATCACAAGTTTCCTGGAAAATACCACACAGAATACTGTGAGAGAAAGTTTTTTCACTAGTGGTTCAAAGTAATTTTTTTCAGTTGGTCATAAATTTAGATTTATAAAGATAAGTAAACAAAAATAGATCAAATAAATTCTACAAAGTATGACTACGTCTAATGAATCCTTGTCTAATCTAGACACAGAGACTGAAAAATCAGTACTATTTGAATGTGACCTCAGTATAGTCTGTACAAGCATCCTCTCTGTGATCTCTATAGGATTTGGAGCAGAATTCCATAGAATCTGAAATTCTGCCAGATCCATCCATGTCTGAACACACAAATGCATCAGACTAGCAACACCATTCCGAAAAAAGACAGCCTTATCTCCACAACAATATATTAAGAACCCATGAAAGGAAAAAATACATCTGCATAAATTTACCTTATGAAAATCCAGACAACTGAGTAGGTAACAAAAATTGTACATGGACAAATGACCTCCAACAAAGAAAAATAATCCATCTCACAGAAGAAATTGAAGCTGAATCTACCTAGTAAAAATCTATTTTGCAGCTTGGGTAATGTTTCCTATTCTACATCTTAAAGACTGGACATGATATATTATCACATGACTAAATTAAATTTGAATGTGCAGAGCACATTTTCTATAAGAAGGTATGCAATGATGTTTATAGAAGTATCATATTTCATGTAGCACCACCTTTCTCTAGCAGGCTTACTATGTGACCTTAATTGTAGTCTCTGATCCTTATATTTCAGCTTCTTGAAGTACACATGATCATTCATAGCAAAAAAGGGAGTACTAATTTGGAGAAAAATATTTTAAAGTGAATTGATGAAAAGAATGGAAATATGTTTCAAACTTAGGCATTATTCATGTGTTTTGATTTGTTTGTTTTATTGTGTTGTTATCACTGACTGTTTTTAAGAAATGCATCCTTGTTTCGTACTTTTGGGTAATTACTACAATTTGTGTTTTGTACAAAGCCCAAAGAGAAGCAATCAATATATCAGGCTATGCAGTACATCATCTGTTTTTAAAACCCAACCAAACTTAAAAAAACAACTTACTATGGTGCTAGTCCTGAAACTGCCCATGGACTTTATTTTAAATCATCATTCATTTTTCTACAACCTAATTAATTTTATTTGTTCATATCCTACACAACAGCACAATGTTTGTGCCACAAGTAGAGGTAATCCAAAGTCTACAAAATGATAGAGGCAGAATTATGGGCCTAATTTCTCCTAATTTCTGTTTTGCCATTATCTGGTTCCAGTCAGGAAAACTGTTAGGACTACAAATTCAAATAAGATTACGTCCTACCACGAGAGTCAAAATCAGCCAAGATTACAACTGAAAACAATGTATGTTTTCTAACAGACTAGGTCTCTATGCTGTCTGTACATGTACCTCAGTGAAATCAGGACTCAGGACTTGGACGGCACTTGAAGGGGAAAATATTCAATAATGGGTTTTTAACACATTTCTTGGGGTGATATACAAAAAGTCATTCTGAAGAGGATGAGAACATTTTCTCTTAATTATTTTTCCTTTATCAGGAAACTGATTGCAGCAACTACACGATTAAGACGAACTTATTGTTTATGTTGATATCATTTGGTTTATACCTTCTGTCTGCTTATGCTTAGATACTGAGTGTGATGAATACTGCATGTTGCTTTTTTTAATCTCAGATAAATGTATTTTTGTGCAATTGCTGTAAGGATTAAGAATAGGCAGATTATTATTAGAGTAGTATAGCTCTTGTACTTGATGAAAATTGTAGTTTAATCAGGCTTCATAATTAAGTATCTAATTTTCACATATAAAAAGAAAATCTAAAGTAGTGGTATCAGAAAATTAATTTTTTTTAGCTAGAGACATATATCTACTACTATTTGATTTATATCTTTATTCTGCACGGCCTTGGAAAGAATAATTTATATTATCACCTTTCACTATGAACATTAAAAAAACCTAACATCTTGAACAAAGTAAAATTATTTGTGCGAACCATGTATTCTGTCACAATAAAGCATTAGGGCTGGAATATGCAGGTGATCAGGTAAACTTTCTTATCAATGAAATACAGGTCCTTCAAAGCTGAGAAATATTTACCCACTCTCAATTAGATAGGTAATGTGCCAAATGGTGTGTTTGCCTGAGACCAATGAGCTGAACCTTATTTTTTTATGTTCCATCAGAAAAACCTACACAGTCAATCTAACTCTATGTTGAACTACTGGTTCAGCTCACTGACTCACAACTTGTAGAATTAAATTTGAATCATTAATGCTACCTACTTTCCTCCCTGAGTTCTCTCTCGGTCAATTAATCAATCTCAAATATGTTGGCTCAAACAAAGTGAAAGCATCACAAACGGAGAAGCTACTACTCTACATTCCCACTACTTTTCCTGAGTACAAATGCAAATGTGGGTTTATAAAATGTTGAGATGAATTCTGTATTTCTTAAACAACAATTGGAAATGTGAATAATGACAGAGTACATAATATTTAGTCATGATGGATGATCCAAACATTAAATTAATTAAGAATCCAAGAATTTTTTATTTTGCAGTTTAATTGTATCAGAACTGCTACAAATTACCATAAAACAGACCATATATTTACTAAGAAAGACAATATTTCTCTCTCTTTTCACCCAAATACAGAGTAAACTATTCTAATTCAATGCAATATGTTTTTGTTTCCAGGTCCTGTTGATAAAATACTTTAAGAAGAAAAATTACTTCTGTTTTTTTTCTATAGTTAAATAATTCAAAGCCATTCCAAAATCATATGATCTGTCTTTCAGTAGATTGTAGATATCAAATTTATTTGCATATTGTTTCTCTCAATTCTTTTTGATTAAAACATTTCCAATCTTGTCATTGTTTGACATTGATTACAAGCCAGGCACCCACAAAAAAATCATTTGCTCATTCTCCTCTGGTATAGCTCAGCAGAGGAGGGGCAAAAAAACCCCAAAGAGCTTAGGAGTTGAGATAAGGATCAGGAAGAAACACTTTAAGGGCAAAACAGGCTCAAATTTAAATGGCATAAAGAAAATTTATTAACAGAATTAAAAGAGTTAGATAATGAGAACTAAAATAAACCTTTAGAATACCTTCTTCCCTCCTGCCCCTTCTGCCTTCCCACCGACAGCACAGGGAGAAAGAGTGTGAGAGTTTTGGTCAGTTTTATATTAAAAATCTTTCTTCAGTTCCTTTAGGGAGAGGAGTCTCTTCTGCAATGCTCTGGGATACCTCCCATGGGGGACAGCTCTCTGTAAACTTTTCTAATGTTCTAATTTTCACGAGTAGCAGTCCCACCCCACCTGCTGTAACGTGAATCCTTCCCACAGGCAAAAGTCTTCCCCAAAGTGCCATGGCATGTGTCACGGCTTTATGGGATACAGTCCTTTAAGGATTAACTGCTCTAGCTTGGAAGCAAGGATCCTCTTTCTCTATCTCTGGAAGCGAAGGCCTTCTCTTGTTTGAGTTTCCTACTAGATAACAGCTTTTCAGGGTCCACTCGCTTCAACATGAGTACCTTTTCTCATGGGCTGAGAGTGGATCTCTGCCTCCTCCCATGCACTTCATGAATTACAGGGAAACAGTGTGTTGCATTATAGTCATCACCATGGCTTGTAGAAGAATCTCAGCTCCAACATTTAAAGCATCTCCTTCCTTCCTTCCACTGACCTTAGTGTCTCCATGTTGTTCACCTCATGGGTCTTCACCATCTCCTTTTCTCCGACTCAAAAAAAATCCTTCTCCGTACGTTCGATTATTCTCAAGTTCTATCAATTGAAAAGTTCTTACGGTGTTTTGCAGCACTGAAAGGTTGATCTCATCTGGGCTCTCTATTGGGCAATTGCTCGCCATGCCCCTCGCTGTAGGCCCTGTGCTCTCTGCCGGCCGCTGCAGCGCTGGCACCATTCAGTACCTCTCTTTGTGTGGGGCACCAGAAAGGAGAAGCTGCTGGTGCTGCCTCTGCCCTTCTCCCAGACTGCAGCAAGCCTGGCTAAAAGCAGCCAAGCAGGCAAAGTTTACTGGGAGCCATGCTGAGATGGCAGCAACCATGTGGGCCTGGCTGCATAGGCCCGGCCGCTTTGGTGCTGGCTGCATGGCCATGCCCTGGCCCCAGCGCCTTCCCAACCCTCAGAAAAAGAGAGTGAGTGTAGGTTTTTTCTTCTTAAATATGTCATCACAGAGGTGTTACCAACTTTTCTAATTGGGGCAGCAACATGTCGATCATCAGATAGCATGAGATCTTAAGGGATCGATTCTGCTGGATATAGTAGAAGCTTTGAGGAGCTTCTCTCAGGAGCTGCCTCTGTGGCTTCCCCCACCCTAACTGGATATCGGACTGTATTAAACTGACACAAATCTTCACAAACTCCTTTGTCATGTGCTAAAGGGAAGAAAAAGCAGAGCTCAAAGCATCATCGATGCCCAAGGCCTGGTGAGTAACTGGTGAATAACTCATGTGTCATTTAATGGATAGAACTGCATAACCTTAGCATGGGATTAAACTTCCATGCTTCGGAAGTGGGGTTATCTGATTAGATCTCCCAGCTTTGGAAAAAATGCGGGTGTCACTACTACAGTACTTCAGAAAGGATCCTCCAAGATCCTTCAGAGAAAGGACTGTGACCTGATACTTTGCTTGCAGTTAGGCACTAGTGCATCTTTCAAGGAGAGAAGAAAGAGAAAGCAGTCTTTGACCAGTTGCTAGGAAAATGGAAGGAACATAATTCTTCCAGAGCATTTGAAACCATCTTGGGTCAGGAGGGCTGAGTTTCAGTATCTCAGTACAGAGCTATTAGCAAGTTGGAGACTCCTGAAGACTTTTTGTTCCCTGCACTGAACAAACAGATCTTTGGCAGACACAGATTTTATTTCAAGTATCCTTATAAGACAGGAATGGATACCTATGCTTGTGATCTCCTACACTGTATGCCCTCCTTCAAATTGTACCCAGAGTGATTCTAAAGTGCCATGAGGCACAATCTCCAAGGAGATGCATAATGTGAATACATTCAACTCTGTTGGAGTTGAGTGACTCTTCCTCAGCACTGCTTTACTAATGCATAGCAGGCTTAAAAAAAAGCTGCTTCAGATTACCGATTTATAACACCAGAAATAAAAACTAAAGCCTGCACTACAAAGAACAATTGATGGTTATGATTCCCAGTGTCAATACTGAGGAAATACTTCCTCAGCTTTTCAGAAAGGTACCATTGAAAAAGGAACAGTGATGTTGAAAGTAATAAAAGACCTGAATTTCTAACTACACATCTAACTTTACTAGAAACACTTTTGCTTGTATTTTCCATATTAATATCTTGATTAATTGCTTCAAAAACAGCACAGGTTTCTGAGAAGAACATAGTCAAATGACTGCTTAGTAGCTTAGTCTGAAAATTTGGTCAGATCAGTGCACTCTGCAAAAGGGATTATTTAGCCATAAAAACACTTCTACTATATATTTTTTCTCAGTGAAGACTAAGGAAAATAGAGATCAGGTTTTAAAGATGCTTTTTTTCCAAAGTATGCTTTAACTGAGTGTCAATGTACTATATGTACAAACCTGTAGAAATAAAGGTGTTTAAATGGTACCTCTAAAGAAAATGGGGAAGAGAGCAGGGAACCAACATACCACTGAGATTCCTCAACTGCTTACAGTTCTTTTAACAAGAAAACACCCAGAATTATCCAAGTGAGATTAGAAATCCTTTCACAGCTCCCCTTAGTGCCCTGTTGCTCCCTCCTCCAAATAAATATTAAATACATCTGATTACTTTTGCATCCCCATGCTAGGATTTATCCATGGCCTTGAGCACTGATTGGCCCAATCCCTATCCAGATCATGAAGCTGACTGTGTAAATTAATGTGGGGTAGGGAGCACACCACAGCTTAGGGCTGGAATGAGACCATTTATATTGAGATGGCTGGGGACAATCTGACCCAGAGCCTGAGGCCTCTGTCAGAGCTGTCTCTCTTTGTGGTCTTTCAGTTTCTACCCAGTTGTGTTCCACATCAACCACCGGGTCTGTGGTAGACAGCAGAAACATCCAAAGGAGACCTAAAAGAGATGAGATCCCAGACCCTTTGCTCTTCATCATCCTGCACACCATTTTCCTATGACCCTTGCACCCACAACTGCAGCAGCACAACCTCGTAGTTAACTGACAAAAAGGATCCTCTCTCTGGGAAGGAGACAGATGGAGCCTTGAAGACAAAACTCTGCCTCAGCATCCTTAGGGATGCTTTCTCCACCATAGCTGGGAGTGGTGCCTTAGACCTATTCATGAAGAATCAAAAGAAAATCTGCCAAAGAAATGATGGACAGCCTCAGTGTACATTGCAGTGCAAAACAAGTAAATATTCAAATTGAAATGAAGTAGGTCACAGAAAACAAACAGCTTGACAGCATGAGGCTGATAAGAATTGCTAGCTCAACTGCTAGCATGTGTAAGAGTCAGACACATGAAGCTCTCTGAACTTTGTGAAAGCTGCTGGTTGCTGCAAATCAGTTTCTTCAATCGTGATACAAGCAGCCATCCAAACAAATTTGTGCGACACTCAGCTGCAAAGCCATTTCTGCAATAACAGCTCCAGAACATAACTGCAATGTAATGTGTACCTAGAAACCACTCTGCTTCACATCTACAGAATACATACAAAGTTTGTCACCTTTCCCCCTTGATGTATCTGCTGCCACCAAGCACTGAGAGTAACTTCAGAAGAATTTTCTGACAACTCCTGAATTCAAGAAGCTTCTATTGATAACAGTCTCACAGTTGCAGTGCTGTTCTGCACTACTTAAGTGTTTAAAAATATTTTTTTGTCCACATTTTAAAACAGAATAGACACAAGGATATTTTCTTTGAAGATTAACTGTCTTTGCTCCATTTTGAAAATTCAAACAAAGTTTCAATAAAAAAATCAGATCAGGAAGGTACAAATCACAGTATTTCTCCAGTTAGATCAGGCTGCTCAGGTCCACAAAACCTGTTTCAGTGCTTATACATGCTCGCAATAACAACTTGTTTCCATTATTCTTGTCTTGACACTCAGGGTCTTGGAAAAAACTCTGGCTTCATCCTCTCTGGACCCTACTAGGTACATAAAGGGACTAATATGACTTCCCCTCTATCTTCTTTTTTATAGTTGAGCAAATCAAGTGCTTCATCACACACAAAACTCCCTGACAAGTTTAGTGGTCTCCACGATACTCAAGAGATAGTCCATATACTTCCGGTTTGGGAACCCCAGAAATGAACACAGCACTCAGATATGTTCTCACAAATAGAGAGATGGGATTACTTCACAGTATCCTAGAGAATCTTTTAGATTCAATCACGTCCCTTGACCCCTGATGGCCAAGGCCCTAACATAGTGCAGGATACAACTGGTCCTCTTTGCTGAAACAGCATGCTGCTGCCTCCTCTTCAACCTTCCGGTTCACCATGAGCTCCAGATTACACAACTATTTCAAGTATCGAAAATAAAATAGCAAATGGGAAGTCAAGCAATGTATATAATGTTTATATAAATTATCTAGGTGCAGCAGCCATATGTAAATTTAGTCATCACTTTGCCAACCATATTAAACTATGAGGAACTGTGAATTCCCTTGAGGATAAACAAGCCTTAGAGAGAGCTCTGGACAGACTAGAGAGCTGGGCAATCAACCTATGATCCTTATGGGTCCCTTCCAATCCCAGATATTCTATAATTTTATGATTCCAAGTATACATGGATGAGCTAACTAATTTTAGCTCAAATCAGGAATTAATAATCTGCTCTCCCCAGAATGAGATCAGAAAGAAGACAGGAACAGAAGCTAGTGAAAGGATTAACTTGATTAGATAAACTTTCTGCAAGAAACAGACATTAGTAATTTAATATTCTAAAATGTATTTTATTTCATGCTTAAAATCCAAAGACATTTCTATAATTTCAACTTCTCTATTTTCATCTTTTGTTTATAAAAGATGAAAATAGAGAAGTTTATTTTGTTTATAAAGTCTCGTCAATATTCTATTGTGTACCTACTTCTATTTTTCATTTTAAAATAACCCACTTCTGTGAATGGAATTAAAAAATAAAGATCTGCTAATATGTATGTTATCAAAAGAGGAAGGATGTATTAATAATCATTGCTTTAAGCATTTATGGGTTCACAGAGGATTCAGATCACATATCAACTACACAAATGAGAAATGAGTTATCAGTATCTCAGCCCTCACTGAAACTTTTTCTTCTTTCTTTCTTTTTTTTTTATTAACATTGAAACAAGTGCATTATATTTTGCGGCCTGTGGCCTCCCAGTGAAAAGCTGAATGTCCCCACAGCAAGAAACAAGTGTTTTAATGACAATTGATTTGAGTTTCTGAGAGATACAGAATTCAGAAGCACAGCCTGTTGCATCATGGAAACACAGAAAAGGAAACCCAGAAAGTGCTAAAATTTTAATGGAACAGTTTTGTTAGAGACCCATTATAAGTTCTTCATCGTAATAATTTTTATTTCTTTAGCTTCAGGAAACAAGGTAACAGGCTGTTATTGCTAATTGGGACTGTTACTTCCAGAGTATGTTGACTCAGCAGTTTCTGCAAAATCAGTCTGGATTCAAGGGATATTAATTCCAAGCACACAAAACCAATGCACTATAAAGTAACTCTGAGGATATTAATGGTGGCCTTACTCATGATGATAAACAACACATACTTCCAAACTGGGATTTTTCATTGGCAGACACCTTTTCTAGGCTATTCATACGCATCCATTGCATTGAACAGCACTATGGTAGAAATGCTATGGGAGAAGAGACACACACCATCTTAGATCAGATTGTGTTGCAGTACTAACCTTGTTTTGTCTAAGGCCAAGGAAGAAAGTGTGAACTAGGGTCAACAGCCATGTCAGCCAAGCTTAAACCACCACTGAAGAGAAATCCTTCCTGACATGAAATGACCTCGGAGTTTCAAATGAGCATTTACTACCATGCGCTAAGAGTAGAATTAGGCTTGGGAAGACTGTCACAAAGAATCTAATCATCAATGCTCGAAGCAACCTCACATAAACTGATCCCATTGATACTGAATAAATTGTATTCCACCAAACAAGCTAAAGTAGAATACTCCACTATGCATTTCCAAAGCACCAGGAGCCAACATATCACCATTAATGTGGTTTTACTATGATAAAATCTCATTTTCTGATTACAGTAAAGCAACCAAGGGCTAGAATTGCCATAGATAGTGCACCTATAGTTTTTGCTCTAAGAAAAAAAAAGCAATTTTTTCTGTGTTATGCTTCTAATCAACTTAATTAATAAATATTCCACATACTTCTCTGCAGATACTCATATTTAGTTAATGATATAAAGTAGTTTGCTTCAGCTGTTTGCCTTCCTCATTTATTTTTAGAGGAGCGTGCATGAGATTTGATATGGAAAAAAAATGCAGCATTGGTTATCTATACATGCATTTGTAGCAGAGAAAACCTGAACACACAGTCAGTCTTGAACCGAAACAACATAATGTGCTTAATACATATTCTGGACTAATGAACTGCTTCTCCTTCAAGCTTCAAGCTTTGCTATCTGGCAAATATGGGTCTCACCACCCAAAAAATGTGTGCGTCTCCATTGATACAATTGGATTTTGGATGAGTTGGAAATAAATCAATGGAAACTAACTGTGCTAACACATCTCACGGTGCTGAGATGCTAAATTTTTCAGAAAATTTTATGCAAACTATTTACTCATTTCAGTACTTGCTTAAAGAATTCCTGTTGTAGCACATCCCTGGCAGACTGCGATATTGAGTGAAAAGTAGTTCTTGTAATTTGCTCTAACTCCACAGACATCAATTTCATCATGGGATGTTTTAGCAAAGAATTTTTGAATCTTAAATAAGACAGAAAATTTGCACTACTTAGAAAATAAAATTAACAACAAGAAAATAACCTCACCCTTAGAATTCATATGTTAGTAATAGCAGACATCAGATTCGAAGAGGAACCAGACCTCTAAGCAATTTACTATTCCCATCCTGAATAACCTAAAGCTCCCACAGTTACCATTAATAAGGAACAGCACAGGATATTTTTGTCTTGATAGATCAGATTTTTATCTTTAAATTATTCTTAAGTACCAGCATGTTTCAAGATAAAATAAGATGTTAACATTTAATTTCCCACTAGGATATCTCTAAAACCAATTTTTTTTATTCTGCCCCCCCTCCAATTGTGTTAGAAGGCTCAAAATCACCTTTTAATTCCAGAGAAAAGCACATTAAATTTCCTCATTTGTATGTAATAAAGGTAGCACATACACTTGAAATTCAGTGTCTTAATAAGTACTGTGCTGCTGATTGTCCCCCACATTGAGTTTTAAAATTTCTTTGCTAATGTGGCCATTAGAAAGCATTGGTTTTATTGCTACACAAAGAAACAAGAATATTTCTGCTGTGCATATAGAAAGGGACTGAGCTCTCCCAAAACTCTCCCTGAAGTCATAGTTATTAGTCAAGTCACATTCCTGTAAAGTCAGTTAAATCAGCAAGATGCTGTAGGCAATTTAACAGAAGTGTTATTCAGTCTCTTCAGGACACCAAAATGAAGGAGGGTTGTGATACCTTCTGTTTCCTTATGAACCCTTCCCCAGTTTATAGAGCTAGGAGTAGAGTGGAAGATTGAGCAGGATACTCACACATCCATGCTGGTCTTTTCAGTAAGGTACCTGACTTCTAGAAAAAGAGAGAAGAGATGAGCAGCCAGGGACTCTAACTTCTGAGGAAAATTTAGTGGAATAAATAATCTAATAATCTTTATTGGAAGACAACAAAGAACCATATATCATGGATCTATTAAACTAGCCAATTTCCAAACACTGCACTAGAATTTCTCAGCAGACAAAGCTTCCCCTCTACACATAGACAAAACAAGAAATCATAGATTTTAAATGCAGTAAGAAAGATCCAGGCAGATGCCTCAGAAACACAGATAGGGTCACTGAAAAGACTGCCTGTGGGGGTTATGACTTCAGGAAACTAGGAAAAAACCTGTAAGAAATTAGGCATGTTGAAGCAGTTCTAGTGGCAGGGAAGAATAAGCATGTCTGTTTTCATAGCGTATCTCAATTTATCCTGGTCTCACAGAAGGTAAGTGTAGGACCTCTAAAAAATCGGCACCATATTCTTATTTAAGAAAATTTTGAATTTGAACTGAATATTAAAAAAGATTACATGACTTCCAAGAAGTATCACTTTGCAACTAGCTGTATCGAGGAGAGCACAAAATTAAAGCCACATCCAAACCCAAAGGGATATCTTTAACTACTGCTCCGCTTGTCTAACAAGAATTATAGGCAATCTTGATACCTCATCTATCCATCCTTCAGCCAGAGGGAGATGACCTCTTCCTTGGCTAGCTCAGTCATGCTGGATTGCATGTAGTAATTTGGTTGTGACCATTACTGCCATCATAGCCTGGTACTGCTATGGCTTCTGTGAGCATGGGCAAAGAAGACAAGTATCTGGAAACTTCTTTGAGTAATGCAGTTCAGGAAAATGGCCAGCAGAGAGGGGGGCAGAAATGTAGGGAGAAAAAATGGAGAAAAGCTGTAGTATTAGGTCTGGGTTGTGGAGATATTCACAGTTTTAATGTAAGAGTGCACAATTTGCAACGAGAAAAAACACTGTTCATCAAACCTGTTCATCTCCTGCATAAGGTACTACCTAATAACTTGAAGTACTGAACACAAAAGTTGAATAGGAACGTATTTCAAAAATGCCTTCTGCTATTCAGAGCACTAAGAAAACTCTACATACAATCATAGGAAAGAACCTCAAGTTACCCTGCAATTCATATATCTCATTTTTTTGGTCTCTCCTTTAGCTATATGTAAAGATGAACATTGCACTGCAAAATAGCTGTGATTTTTTGTTACAACAGACCGAGTAGCAACATGCCACACCAATTCAATACAGCAGTAAGACAAAAAAATTGCATTCTTCTGAAACAAAATAGTGGATCCTTCCCAAATTCTTAATTATGGTGGCTCAGTAACTTGCTATCTCTCCTGTCTGCTTTTACAATCAACAGGTGAAGAAAAAGGGAAAAGAAAAATGGTTTCACTCAATCACCTTCTCACTAATGAAAAGTCAATCTTGTGATTGCTTTAATTATATTACAGAATCCTGATATTTTCTTCAAAACTTCCTTGACACTGTTCAAAGCACTTTGTCAGACTGTTTCATGTCATCATATTACTTGGGGGATCAAAGATATTTTTGATGAAGTGATTTTATTTCATGCTTTATTACCAGCTTTGACATAAATTTCCAGAAAGGCCCAAGGACATTTCTTTTTACACTGCAGCATAGTCTTGTTAGCAATTCAGGTGGAATAAAACCACTCAGCTTCACTTTATAGTCTTGTGCCCTGAATTTTTCACATGGCACCCTCTCAAACCTAAGGAACAGTATAGCAGAACAACATTAAAATCCTACACCCTTAGCACAAGATTATTCTAACACATTGTACGTGTTATCCTTTGATTGTATGATTTCTACACTTAGTAGCATTTTAAAATTATTTTAAGACAACACTGTGCTCAGAAAATGTCTAACTTTTTTCCTCTATTCTATTAATATACATCAAAAATACTACTTTTTACTATTTTTATTTCTCTGAAAATTACTATAAATCATCTCTTTTGCAGTCACAAATTACAAATCTTGCATTTACTTTCTGACAAGCAAGTTTAATGCAATGTTTC
Source organism: Petroica traversi (assembly GCA_025920805.1). Taxonomy (NCBI): domain Eukaryota; kingdom Metazoa; phylum Chordata; class Aves; order Passeriformes; family Petroicidae; genus Petroica; species Petroica traversi. The sequence continues at coordinate 1,647,499 of JAHLSL010013433.1, forward strand.
ATGTATTATCCATTAAAAGCCAGTGGGAAATGGCACCACTTGCCACCTCTTGTAAGTATCCAAATCTGAAGAGGCTGAATCTCATGAGAAGCAAAGATCAAGTCAAAACCTTCTGTGTGCAGAAAAAGGTGTAAAATCCTGGAGTACTTCTCTAATATCTTATCTTTGTCACTATAACCCATTGGCCTCGTGGCACAGAGGAAGTCAAAACCTCACTGGACTATTTAAGATGAAGGTAGAGACTAAGGAAAACTAGCTTAAGGGAAGACACTGAGAACGAGATTGAGGTGCAAGACGATAGAAAACCCGTAGCAGTTGCAGATTGCTTATTTTAAACAGCCAAGTGTTTTTCTACTGTAGCTGCTGAATCAAGACTGAAAATGTAACATTATCTTTTCTATACCTTCTTTTTTTTAAAAAAAAAGCACTCACATGGTAGTGACATACCTAGAAAGAAAAATATTTTTGTTTTATCCTTTAAAATTCTCTGGCTTAAAGTAAGAAACTTTGCATTCACAGAGCCCTTTCCAGCTTGAAAATCAAAACAGTTTTTTTCCTTTACATGACATTAGTAGACTACAGCCTCTGCCATCAGAATGGCACTGATGTGTCTTGCTCTTACATGAACGTTTTTCCATGGAAATATGACTTCCACTACTACACTCTTTGTTTTTATCCCTCACTCTATTTTTTCTTAATTGGGAATATATCCCTTATTGTGGAAACTGATTTGGTACTACTATATCTTCCAAGTCAGTGGCCATCAACCCAAGTCATACTAATGGAAAAGATTTAGTCAATAAGGCAAACAACTAACAAGCTCTGATTCACCCTGGGTCACATAGAAAATGTACACTTCGCCAAAGAATTAACCACAGAGTTCTTCATGTAATATTGAAAATAATTATCAACTTCCACATTTCATTTCCTTTCAGAAGAAATGAACTGACACCATCTGTCAGAAAACCCTTACACATGAACATGCCCAGTCACCACATTAAAGGGATCAGGTCAACTCACTGCTGATGAGAAGCATGACTTCAAGAAATAAGCAGCTTTTGAGAATGTGTGACCTCCAAAAGGCATATTCTCAGTTCTTCAACCTCAGCCGTAAATTGTCACAACCATTCTGGCATTACTCAGTTAGAGAATGTGGGGTACTAGAGGCACAGCTGAAGCTGAGCAGAGTAATGCAAGCACACCTGCACAAAGGCGTTGTGAAGAGACATTGCAAGATCCATTGCTCCCTTGATTTGGGCCATAAAATAGAATTTTTAATATTAAACCAGGAGGCTGCAAAGACACAGCAATGCTGCGAGTCTCTTTCCTGTCATCTTTAAAAGGTGAAACTAATTGCACAAGAAGCAAAACACAGAAAAGAACACTGAATCTTTCTCTTCGTTGGGATCATGGCTTTCATGCTTCTCAGGACAAATAACAGACATCAGAAAACTGTGATTCAATATCCAACATGCAACGTGTACTACAAAGGTGATAGATAAAACAATGTTCTTTTTGACAGGAAAACACACATTTATCAAATAATTTCTTTCTGAATAAAACTAATCTGTATTTCACACCATATACAGCATCCCACCATACACAGAGGTGTGACAAGTTTTTCTATTAGTGAATTTATTAAAAGATTGTCACACTAACTGATACTTCCTCCATGCCTGCCTGTCGGCCTGATCTTAAGAGCTTCCTCAAATTCATGAAATCCTCCTGAAGGATGCATAGTGTTGGCTTATTCATTGTTACAATTTAACTCAGTAAGCTGAATGCAGACACAGGTAAACTACTACACTAATTTTACTGTTGGTACTGTGTACACTACTTTCTAAAACATTTGGTATACCACCTCAGTAATGATAACTATATGCATCAGGATCTGTTTCAAGAATCTCAATTTTTCAATCATGACTCAGTAAACCTGTCCTCTCATTTTGCTGCAGTTTGAAGGGTGGATATTGTAAATTAACTAAAATAATAATCAGAATCATTATATATTACGCATAAGCTAGAAGACCTCACTGCAAACTGGACATCAAAAGAGGAAAAAAATTCTTAGCGTTTTGACTGCCTTTGTGTTTAGATTTTTGCTCATTTTCTCATTGAGAGTGAGCAAAAAAAGCTTATGCTTCTGTTTTTGAAGACCATAACAAAATCTAAGAATATCTTCTCATGATTATGGCACAAAAATTCACCTTTCAAGTACTTTTTAAAATGCTTTATCAAAAGTATGTCTCCTGAAATATAGGACTAGTCAATCAGTACGACAATCTTCTATTATTATTTCCTCAATCCGTTTGAGAAATAAAATTACCTCCAAAAGATATAACTTTCTTCTTTTTTACAATAACTTTTTTCTCACAGCAGGAGCTTCAGAAATATAAACATTTACTGTTTAATAAAGAACACACTTCATTCTTCCACCATTCTGGAGAAGTAATATTCTTCACCCAATATGCCAAATCAGATTTTTTAAAATTATACTGAAATAAAATTATACCTGGTAATCAAATAGCAGTGCAATTTTAGATTATATAAGCCTTTGAACAAGGTGGTATTTCATCATCTACTTTAATAAACTCTGCATGGTATTTCCCAGTCTTATTCCTGTAGACGCCTTCTTTATGGACATACCCAAACTTGCTGCAGAAGGAGAAATATTGTCCACCCTTTTAATTCACATATATCAGCCAAGTCAGAATTTCATATCTATGTAGTGTCACATTCAAAAGACACTGTGTCTCATTCTAATGTGCTGTTTTTCAGGTTGTTAATTTTCTCTTGTGCTACTTCACGCGTTCTGGGTAGGACAATGAAATAAAAATAATTAATAAAAATAACTTGTTTTTCATTCGGTAAGAAATTCAGTGTCTGATCTTCCACCAGTTCAGGACTACTGCCTAGGTCAGGTAAATGTTCTTATTTATTTGATAGAGGTGAGCTGGCATTTTTGACAAGTTGTATGTTGGGAAAGAGTAGCCAAAACATTTCCCCCAGTGTTTCTTCTGATTGACTCTGTTTCCTTTCCTCTGGTCCTTCCAAAGTTCCTGCCTTACAAGTCTAGTTAATAACATGCAAGCCAGATTCACTAAGAAAATATTTATTAGTCTTACTAAGAAAAAAAAAGGCAGGTAATTTGTTGCAGTACTTCTACACTTGCATATCTGTAAAACTGTAGTGTTAAAACTTATTGCGCATTATCTTTTTTTTATTCAGTCCTCTTCTACTCTCAGTTTATTTCTTTATTTATTTTTCTTGAGCATATTGCCCATTGCATTACAAGTATTATATATCTTTCAAGCAGAGGTACAACATCTGCAGCCTCTCCTAGGGCACACTGACCTCTGAGTGAAGTCTTTAGCATGATGCCAGTCATTCATTCATTCAAACATTTTCTAAAATGTCTGGGTTTTTTAAAACTAATCTGACTCTCTTAGGAGAACGACAGTTCGGCACAAAGCCACCCTCTCTGCATATGTGCTCAAAGACTTAGTCCTCACTTCACACAGGAAGGCATTAGGCTGTGTGTTAGCATGTTTTAAGCATATTGAAACAACTACAAAAAAAAAAAAATACCAGCATGGAATGTGCTACAGGATGTCACTTATCAGAGGAAAATAACAGGAGAAGGATGAGCAGATGACAGTAAAAAATCAGTAGTAAAAATCTTCTCCAATAATTTGTTTCGATATGCACTTCCAATACAGCTCCCAGTACTCCATGTGCCTGTCAGAAAATGAAAAACTGAGAAAACAGGATTATACTACTACACCTAAACATGGGAGAACTAGTGAAGTGGGTTAGAACAGCAACACAGGCCTGGAAGAAAAGAAAGAGAGCCAAACTGGACACATCTACAAATCAAGCTTATCTAAATTAAAAGAGACCACTCTGGCCAGAACTCTACCCAATGTCAGTTCAGGCAACTGAGCACTGCTCATCCACTTTAACAGGGTGGAACAAGAGCATGACCTACCTGCTGAGTAACTCCTTTCAGTACCTATTTAAAAAACAGTAATTGCAAGACAACACAAAGAGCCTTGACTCCATGCAGTTCTAGATTTCAGGGTTTATTTAGAACCATCACTATGAAAGCACCGATGGTACATTTAAAATTATATCCACAGGATAAGAGCTTTAAACTTTTCATTGAAAAAAAATGGAAATAATTAAAAAGTTAATGCCCTTTATTAGGAAGGTCCAGGTAACACCATAGTGAATTTTTGTGTGTGCAAAAGAGGAAACCTCTGCTATCTCTCATTCTTATAAGTTCAGGAAAAAGCATATCTTGGAACTTTATGGTCATTTAGTTCTGTTCTGGTAGACTAAAGTAAAGTACAGAAACGAAAAAGACACAATAGTGTTTTACATGTTCTTATTCTAACTAGATTTACAATGTAAATTGAAACAGAGTTTGACAGTGATAGATAAGCATATAATAATAAAAATGTGCCATAATGTATCAGGCTTTGCAAAGTTTATTTTGTTATTGAGAGCATTGTCTGCAAAGAAAAGCAGTATAGAAAAGGGTCTAGTGAATGCCTGCTTAGAAACAATATTGCATTAGCCCTTAAGACCACTTAATCCAATTGGAAACTGGGCAAATTTAAAATATGAGTTTAGATTATTGCCCTTGCCTTTCCAATATTTTTGGATTTAGAGGAGCATCTGTCATACAGAAAAAGAAAAAAAAGTTTCTTCCCTATTTTGGGAAGAAAAACATGAAATAGAAAAGAATGTTTTGTATGCAGGAAAATATTTACACTACTTCTCTGGTAATTCAATGCTGCTGTTATTACACTCCTTGATGACAGGAGAATTTCCTCAGGTTGGCTGATGAAATTCAGGCAACGGCCCCCTGTTCTTATTTCAGTCATTTGGTTTAAACACATTAAATAATAAAGACAGAGATAAGGATCAAAATTTTAAGCTATTTTGGGGGAGCCTTGAAGATGCTGATGCATGCATTTCCCTCTCCAGCCAACGAGCACTGCTCATGAGCTGAGAGAGGAGCCAGAGTCCTACCTTCCTTGCTGTGGTCTTTCCCACACCTTGCACACCCTCTGCGCAGTGCTTGCTTATCTCTGTTTTTTTTTCACCTGCTCTTTTTAACTCTGCAGAGTCCAGTCACTATCTTTTCCTAACAGGATATAGCTGCAGCTTCAGAAAATCATTTTTAGTCAGCTTTTTTAATAATTAATCACCATGTTCATCCTTAATAAGCAATGAAGAGAAACCATACACGTGGGGCAACATTCGTCTGCCAAAAGAGAAATGCTGCAGACTACGCCCCTTCTCCCCCCTCAATACTCTCACTGGTATTGAGAAAGACAGTAAAACTCCCTCCACACAAGTCCTCACACCTTGGCAAAATTATGTTCTCCTAAAAGCATCGGACTTGTAGAGTTTGCAAATTCTCATGAGTGCTTCTGGGGCTGGGGGAAAGCCTTTACAAAACAATCAACACCACTTTCCGATTTGTCCTGTATTAGTTATATTTTGATTTTTGCAGAAATCTAAGTTTTATCTTTCTTTTATTCTTTGGAGATGCCCAAAATGTACCCCCACCCCCACCCCCCCCCAGCAGCCATACACCTAGTTTGGAAACAGAAATAATTTTTGACATTATTGACGCCCCTTCCTGTGAGAACGTGAAAAAAATGCCTGCTAGGATACACAGTATGGTCACTGGTTAATCATATGTGCAATAATTGTACATACAACATATGCATGCTAAGTGCAGTGTCATACGCTACACTACTGCTCAAGCATGTTGCAGTAGTAAAAACTGACCTAATTTCCAAGCTACCCACACAAAATCAAGTGGTTATATCAAACATTACCATCTAATACGCTGACAGACTAGCCATGCTTTACCTGGCTACATATTAATTTAAAAGCCAAACTATCAAACCCTATGATGAAATAAGATAAATATTATAATGAATAAAACATTTTAAAAAACGAAGCCTACAGGGAAATTAGTATATTGTTTAAAATTTCATTGTACAATCCAGTGTTCCAAGAACAAAGCAGACTTTTAAGGTTAATGTAACCTATTTTTATCAGTTTAATGTAACCTATTTTTCACCAAAACGTTGATACAAGAGATTTTGTTTTCCAGATACAAATGAACGGCTTCAGTGGGGCACACTGAATGGGTAGTAATGGTACTCTGCATGCTGAGATTAAGAGCCCTCCACAGTATATAATCCCAAATAATTTTTCGAACAGAAAATACTTATTTCCTAGGAAAGCACATTTAAAAACACTTTAGAAAGCACCTTCAAAACTGTGACACTTTGTTTAAACAAATAAAAATAAAAAAAATCAGAAAGTTTCACTGATGCTCTCTATACTGACAATCTTTTACTGATCCTATTCCCATGTACAGCTTTTAGCAAACCAAGATAATATTTTTCTTCCCAACATATTGCTCCCCTTTCAAGTTGTTCTGAATGGTACCGTATCTTCAGGTATTACCTAGGGGCTAGATAACCCAAAGAACAGACAGCAGAGGGCTGCTCACAAAGGAACACGCCTTAGAAACAGGCACCTTCTTCATCCCTGGAAGTTCCCAGCTTGATAAGACACGGCAAATTGAAGCACAGATGATACCCACCGTCCCTTACTTCCTTTTCTACCCCTATCGCAGACCTTTATCAGCAGATAAACACACTGCATAGAGTACAGATGCACAATATTGATACCTCCAGGTGCTCACAGGGGATTTAAAAGGTAGCAGGTAAGGTAATTAATAGTGAAGTTGGGACTATTACTAAATTAACTTTCCAGGAACAGTGACCGCCGCCCTCCAGGCAGGTGCTTATGGGCAGACACCGGTTCTCGTACGCAAAGAGGGCTCTCACCATACCTTAAGGAGTCTGACTGAGGGGAGGAAGGCGGCATGGCACAGCTTCCGGATGGTCCAGTTGAGTGGCCGGGGAGCCTCGGTCTGGTTCATGACTGTCCACAAATCCCACCGGGAGATCAGCCGCAGACCTGACAGCGCCTACCGCGGAAGCCGCCCTCCGGGGCGCGGGCATCCCACG
>JAHLSL010013433.1:1654962-1771457 GCA_025920805.1 Petroica traversi
ATCTGAGGTTAGGAATTACACATTCAATTTAGCTAGGATTCACTGATCTGCCTTTTTCACATTTCCTTTTAATCCCCATAAAGCAAATATATTTCTCCTATATTTATAATTTATTCTTAGTGTTCTGTCTACATTCTCCAATAAAGCTGAATAATTGTCCAAATGAGGTGCGAGGAGATGAAGACTCCTGTTTCTATTGAACATAGGCATACCAGTCAGCTCTTCTTCACTGTAGCCTCTCAGGAATTGTATAAAGGTTCTTATTCAACGTCAGTGTTGGATTAAAAATTCTTCTGTCCAAAATATAGTCCCAGAACAAAGTGCAAGACTGACTGTGCACCAGAAGAGGTCTCACTTGTTCCACCCCATTGTTCATGGCAGAATGACAGCACCTCAAAGGTACTGGGACTAGACCATGACATGTCTGTAGAATGGAGTGAGTAGGACACTGGGACACATGAGTTAGTGACAAAATTTGTGCAGAAGAATTTCTGGTTGTGACTGAGCAGCTAGTTAAAATTATATATATTTAAATGCCTCCTGTTTGAGCTCTGACTGTATTTCTTTTATGAAAGAAGGAAAAAAACTTTGCACTGATAGTGAAATTAAACTTGAGTAAATAAATATGATTATCTGCAACTGCTTTTTTAAGGCTATATAAATGAGACAAAATTAAACAAATAATAGAAAAATAGAAATAAATAATAATCTTGATTTAAAATAGCATGCACTTTAGAAGACTTAGAGCATGGTAACTTTTTTCAGGTATAAAGGTAATAATATCCAATGATTATGCTTTTGGGGTTCATAGTTAAAAAAAAAAGGACTCAAATCAGAAACAAGAACACACAACATTCAAGATTACAGCTTCCCTCTATCCCACACCACTCAAGTAATGCTTAGAACTTTTTTCAACCTTTGAAGTTCAGGAAAGAGTTTCTTGGGAAGGTACCACACTCATCATTACCTTGTCTCTTTCACGTCCACTTTGCATTTGACATCTGCTATAAAAAAATGTTCAGCCTGTGTGCTTCGCACAAAGAAGACAGAGGAGTCATAGCATGCTGCCCTTCTTTTCAATGAATAGAGTAATAACTCTCTGAAGCTACTAGAGAGCTGAACACAATGAAGAAACATAACAGATAGCTTTAATAAACGAAAAATGGTGAGCTCAATGTATCTTCTATCTTCCACACAGCTTTCTGTCTTTGAGATGAGCTCTATCATTGCCTTCTTCTGCAAACAGTACCTTAGGGATGAGAGCTGTTATATGCTGCAGTGTTTAATGCACACCAACCCTTATTCACATGCCTGTTTTCCATGGCCTTGTACCTTGCCTAATCATTTGTACTTGCGAAAAGTGAGTACAAGAATATGAACCTCTGTCAGTGGCAGTGAGGAAGCTCTGATGGACAGGATGTTACCATGACATAGGAGCTTCACATCCACCAAAAAGTCCTTGGGTATCTTTGCAGACCATTTAAACTGCTTGTCCTTAAGTCTTAATTAGTTTTATTTTTAATGTGTGTTTCTCATCTATAAGTGATATTGGAAAGATTTTGAGGCTATTAAGTGTAAAAATGAGGAAAATTAAGCAAGAAAATTTCTTTGTATTCCCAGTATCCTCCCACTCCCCCACCCCCATTTTTGGAAAGCATAGTTGGGGAAGATTTGCTGGAAAGCTTTTTTTATTTCCCAGAGATTTTGACAATAATAGTAAATAGTAGTGGACAATTAGAAATATGACTGGGGATTTTGTGTGTTTTAGGGGCTTTTATCACTTCAGTGAAAAAGTTAGAGTTTGAATCTTCCATTTCTGTTGGAAAAAGCAAGTGCTCAGATCAGATCAGCTCCTACAATCTGAGACCTATTAGGAGATGCTAAGATGTAGCAGTCCCACTAGAATTTAAGTCTTACTTCACTAGATTTAAAAGACAGAGCTGCCACTTTCATATTAAAACATTTTGTCCTTGAAGAATACTCACTGCACCATCAGTATTCACCTCTAGTTCTTTGTCTCTTGCGAAGAACTACCTTTCGTACCACAGAAAGGCAAAGCAGATAGAAGATAAATTCCATTGCTTTCTGCAATACACAGAGATTTCTACTCTTCTTAAACCTATTGTTCATGGAAAGCATTTTTTTATCACATCTTTTCGAATACCCAAAATCTAACATGACAATAATTCTACACTTAGAAAGCTCTGATAAGCTAAAATTTAATACCTCTGGAAATGCTACAGAATGAAAAGTGTCTGAGAAAAACATTAACATCCAGACTACTCTTCACACATCAGCAATGCCCATCATTTTCAGCCTGACCGCACACCTAAACAAAAAGGTATTATAAGCAAACACTGACACTACTCTCCCATCCTGTCCAAGTAACAATTCCTTTAGGAAATAAGAGATGTTGTGTAAATGAAAGACAGGGCAGGACCAGTAAAACAGAGAGGTGTATTGGTCAGCATGGTAGAAAACCTCTTCTGCCTACCTGTGGTAGAAAACCTCTTTTGTCTACCTCAGGCAGAAGAGTTTTCCCATGATGTTTTTCCCATCTACATCATAGAGCAGACTCATAAAATCATAGAATAGTTTGGTTTGGAAGGGACCTTTAAAAGTCATTTAGTGCAACATTCCTGCAATAAGCAGGGACATCTTGAAGTAAATCTGTCAGAGTCCTGTCCAACCTCACCTTGAGTGTAACCAGAGATTAGGAATAAACCACCTCTCCAGCAACCTGTACTTTACGCCCCTCATTCTAGAAAACTTCTTCCTTATATCTTCCGTAGATTGTTCTCCTTCAGTTTAAAAACCACTGCCACTTTTCCCATCCCAACAGGACATCGTAAAATGTCTGTCCCCATCTTTCCTACAGGCACCCTTCAGGTTTTAGAGGCTGCTGAGGGTCTCCCTGGAGCCTTCTCTTCTTCAGGCTGAATAACAACAGCTCTCTCAGCTTTTCCTCAGGAGAGGTGCTCCAGCCTGCTGATCATCTTATGACTCTCCTCTGTCCTGGTGACCCCAGAGCTGGATGCAGGACTCCAGACGGAGTCTCAAGAGAGCAGAGCAGATGGGCAGAATCCCCTTCCTGGCTTTGCTGGCCATGCTGCTTTTGATGCAGGACACAATTGTTTTTCTGGGCTATGACTGCCCACGGCTGGCTTTTGTCCAGCCTCTCATCCACCAGCACTCCCAAGTCCTCTTTTTTGCAGGGCTGCTTTTGAAATGCTCAATACCCAGCCTGTTTTGATGCTGAGGGTTGCTCTGACCTGGGTGTAAGGCCTTGCACTTGGCCTTGTTAAACATCATGAGATTCCCATAGCCCTACTTCTCAAGCTTGTCCAGGTCCCTCTGGATGGCACCCTGTCCTTCAAGTGTGTCAACTGCAACACTCATCTTGGTGTCATTTGAAAACTTGCTGGAGGTGCACCCAATCCTGCTGTCCATGTCATTGATGAAGACATTAAACAGTGCTGGCGTCACTACAGATCCCTGGAGGAAAATTCTTGTACAGATGTTGGTCAAAAAATTGACCACTACCTTCTAGTTGTGACCATCCAGCCAACTCCTCATTCACCGAACAGTTCGCCCATCAAATTCATATCTCTCAAATTTAGAGAGAAGGATGTTGTAGAGACCATGTCAAAGGCCTCAATACAACCTATATGACAGGGAAGATACATCTTCACAGTGTAGCTGAAGAGCCACTTTGTCAAGGCTTCCTTGCTCTTGGACCAAAAGGCTTGCACTGCCCAGTAGGATAGCAAGTACCAGAAAAAATAGAGCCACCCTTGCATTTAAAAACAGAGTTACCTTTTCTTGCAGTGGCCACCATGGGACTACTACACAAACACACTGATGTGGAGGTGTTAGTTCTTCATAGCAAATTTTGGCCATCTCCTAGGTTTGTGGAGGAAATGGCAGGATGGCTACAGAAAAAGAAATAATTCAGAAGCTCTTGTTTCCAAGTCAGTGCTAACAAATCCTTCCATTGGTATGGTAAATAAGCACAAGTCACCTTAGAATCCAGTCACTTTGCAGGTCTGTAAGCTAAACAAAATTGAAAAGTGCACCAATGAATATAGAAAACTATGTCAATAACAGTAAGAGTGTTTTTTCCAATACACTCGTATTTGAATTTATTTATGTCCATTTCATATGATTTCTTCCAAAAATCAGAGGATATAAAGATAAGTTCATGTTATAAGGTTTGGATAAACTATACTTAATTTTATGCCTGCCATAACTTCTTAAGGGACACAGATTTTATTGACACTTAACGTAACTGATAATTAAATTAATCCACTGCTCCCACATCTTTTCTATTCATTGTTTGCCTGAGGTGTTTTTTTCTGCTGTTTTCTCTGCTAAGGTATTTCACAGGTGTTTTGCCACATGCTCATAATTCCCTCTTCCTCAGACACATATACTAATGTAATGTGTCTATATATTTACCAAGTATTAATTAAATAATTTGTTATAGGTGAAGGCAATTCCATAGATGGTTTCAAGCATATATATAAACTTTATCACATGTAGCTATAAATCATGTCTTTTGGCAGCTGACTGAAAGCCAAAATAAAGGGTATTCTTTCTTTTATTCCAAGTTTTACAGGGATCTGATGAATATCAAATATGATTATTTTAAATGCCTACTACCTTGAGATTTCCTTTAACTGCTCTGTCTGGCTTTTGCCTGGAAAAGCACCTAGATGAGCTCTCAGAGGTATCACAGCACACAATACTGCACACAGGAAAGCAGACTGCTGAGAGAGCAGGTCACCTGGGCAGTGCAGCACACCCAATGCATCCTTATCAGAAGCATTTTCTAGAGACCATGTTCGATTGTTCCCAGTTCAAAAATATGCAAGTGGAGGAGTCTCAAAGTCAGACTGTGGACACAGAAAACGTAAGTTTGAGCAGATAGGTCACAAGGAGCCTTCACCATTATTTGTGGTCTACTTCTGCAGCTACTGATAATTTGCAGCACTTTACCTTCAGCTGCTCTCCAAGTATTTGTAAGCAAACCCTTAAATATTGAAGCTGTATCCTGTATCTTCCTCTTTAATTGCAGGTGAAGCCTTTTATAATTTATCTTTGAAGGAGATGAAGACACATACACATATAACACTTATATTTTGGTACTAGAGATGTCCATGGTTGATTGCTACTTGGGTACAAATACCACATTTTAAATTACAATCTATCTTAGTTTAAATAGAATTTCAAGTGTAGGCAAGCTGTCAGTTCTTTAACCTCTGCAGCATATGATAAAAATAAGGATGCTCATATATTCAGATTTATGTTTATGCTAAAAGTTTCTTTCCATCTTAGCCATCATGTTCTTATCTGCACTGTTTAGCTTTGTGTAAACACTTTCTCAATTTCGACCTGTAACATAATTTTCCTTATCATTTTCCACTCAGATATCAAATTTATTAAGTTATTGTGGTGTAGTGTTCTCTAGTCTTGATTATTTTGCTAGAGAAAATGCAGGAAAAAATACAATAGTTCATGAGTGATTTACCCCGATTATTACATATTTCAATGAAGACCTTGCAGAACAACTCTCTTGCACTTCTGTCCTTCACTCAGACAGATGCAGGATGCAACAAGGGCAACTTCCTCACTTCTCCTCACAGTACTTCAGAACTGGAAGAGAGTTTAATACCCTTTGAAAGTAGCTATGAATTACAAAAATCTAATGCCTTCTGCTATAAAAACCCCCAAGATAAACAAATAATATTTTCCACAGATATTACTGCATTTCTCCACAGCTCACCCTGACAACTTCTGATCTCCTCCCAAAGGCAAAGGCCTTATCCTAGTGCAGACCTCTGATGATGAAGCCTCCTGCAACCACTTGGTTCAGGTGGGTGCAGCACATTTAGTGTTTCATTACTGACACGTCTGCTTTCCTGAGTATTCCCTTTCACTATATTTTTAGTTATTTTCTATATGCATCAGTGCAGACAGCTAGTCCTGCTTTGCCTTCAGCACTTTCCCCAGCTACTTAGTTAGCTGTGTACCACTGTTCATACTGGTTTGATGAACTAATCTGGCCACCAATCCCTTATGATGTAGTGTCTCCCTCAGTAAGTGGTTCAGTCACCAAAACTCAAAAGACCACGGAGGGGCACCCTCACACTTGTGAGGAAACACCTCAGTGGCTGATGGCCCAGAAGAGACACAGCAGGCAGCTTGACAGAAGCAGCTGCAAGGAAGATTGCCAAATCAATCAGGTGTAGGCCTAGCAAATAACAGCAAAAGATCATGGTAAAGAGCTAAAATTATGTTTATTACACAGGTACTATAAATTAACTTTATACTTGAACTTTCACTAGGAGATCCTTCAGAGACATTTCAGCCTCAATGAAAAAACAAAGATTGACTAGAGTTGTATTTTTTCCACACACATTTTGAGCAGCAATGTCTTCTACTAGGCAATGGGAGGACAATTTACAGAGTTGGTGATCCTCTGCATCCCCTGAGCAATTTGTGATTTTCTTTCACAAAAAACCACAAGAAATTGTGAAAGGCTGGGATCTTAATGAAATTAAACAAATGAGGAATGGCAAAATCTGGATAAAGATACTGCAACAAGTACTATTAATCAAAACCACACTTATCTTCTCAAATAGATAAAAATCACTCCAGTGGTCTAGTTTAAAATACAGTTTTAAATGGATAACTTTAACTGGGCCTATTTTCAGCACTTCATGGGTTTTGTTTTGATTTATTTATAAGTCACATACCGAGTCTACATATATTCTTGTTATGTCCTGGACTCACAAACACGTGCAATTTTACACCTACATTTTCTCCGGAACAATTTTAGACAAATCTGGACAGCAACAAACTCCGGATGGTGTTTTCCATGAAGCCTGTTGCTATTATTATATGTGTGCATACAGCATCACACTGGGAAGAAACCAAAGCTTGGGGGTTTTTAGGCTGCTCACTGATCAAAGCTGTAGGAAGAGTACTCAATGTCTTCGGAGACAGTATCTAGTTTCCTAGTCAGACACAACAGATGGGTGACACAAAAAGTGCCAGATGAGGGCATCAGTTAAAAACACATCAATTGTATCAAATAAACTGTAGTCTCAGCTTGCATTTGCCTAACCACTTCCCCAGGCTGTGTAGTTTTTCTTTTTTAAAATCTCTTTTGTTGTTATAGGATTTGGACCCTTTTCCTGCTCAGAGGTAAAGTATAACTTAGTCTTTGCTCAACAGAAACCACAGAAATTAAAAAAAAAACAAACCCAGAAATTAGACCTTCATTGTTACCTTAACATTGTACCACATTTGTTTCACAGTTTAGAGACAAATTAAATCAGTCCATTTGAAAAGCCATCAGTCATACACCAAAAATTCTGCCCACAGTGTTAATTTCTATGACAATTTTTAAATTGTTCGTGAGCCTCCATACTAAGTGAGTAGCAATGACAGTCCCTTATTCATGCAGTTCAATACTCTTAAACCAGACAGCAGAAATATAAAACTGAAATATAAAATTGTGCTGCAGAAGAATCTATTTTTTATTTTGGTACAGTACAACTATAGTACTACTCATGACAGACTAAGTACTAATTTATTTAAGGGGACAAGTTGCCCATATTTCTTCACTTCTCCAGAGAAAATACACATAACTATTGGGACAGAACAGAGCAGATTCCACGGGAACTGAAAACAGAGCAAAAGAAAATGGAAGAAGATTATTTTTTTTTTTTTTTTTAGCGTCACTCAGTTATGCAACTGGTCTTTGCAATAGCCTTTAATTGAGCATTGTCTAACACTGTTCTCATGGCTCCCCTATCACTGCTATAAAATTCTAGCCACTCATACCAATACATAATGGACAGACTCCACTGGCAATATAAAGCTGCTGGAAGGCTTTCCTGGAGGAGCTTTTTTTTGGCTTACCTAGCAAGACTTTGTCAGGTCAATGTCCCCACTGCAGACTGTTCTGTAACATCCAACAGGTGAAAAATGTTTGTTATTTTAAAAATGCTCTGATACTTGAGTCCCATGATTTATACAACTTCACTAATTCTACTGACACTTAAAAATACTTCTAAATAAGATTTTTCAAATCACATGCCGAGACAACACATGTATATTGTATTTTAGTCTCTTCAGTACTAGAATCTGAAAAATAAGTTTGAAAGACAGGAATTTCCTAATGTAGTAATGCCATATTCTGTTTTATCAAACAATGGTTATCCTGCCAGCCTTAACAAATAACAAATTCTCTCCAGGATTGTGTGATTTCACCCTCTCTTTTATGTTTTTATCACTTCCTTAATATGTTAGGTCAGAAATTTTGGCTCTGTGATTTATGGCTTAGTCCCAGAAGGCAAACAAACAGATTCCTCCTGTGCTGTTGGCACAACTTGATGCCTCTATTGTGTTATGTATAAAGAATCTGTTATATCGAGGACACAAGCCACGAATTATTTTTCAGATTCATAACAAAGACTTTCTGATTCATCTATGGCTATGATTTACATATCATTTCACTACAGCAGTTAAGTTGATTTAGAAGAGAAGAAACTGAAAACTTCTGTTGAAGCTGGACAAATATTAGCAAGTTAGAAGTGCTTGGGAGAAAAACCTCCTGGAAAATAATAGTAAACAGGTATTTGTATCAACAACTTTGATAACCATTTTTCAAAATTACTTGATGTCTGACTCCCAAGAAGTCAGTACTTGGGATTATATTTTCATATGTGGAATTTTTAGGTATTTTTGTGAAAAAAACTGCAAAAATGCTAAATACAATCTGAGTTTCTACGAAAGTGCATGCAAAAGCCAGAGATATGAACATTTATGTACTCTTGGGAAAACTGTCATTTTAGGTAATTCATAATATTTTGCATTTATTCTATGGAAATCCTCCATTTTTCCTCTTTAATGGCTTGTGGGTTTTTGTTTTAGTTTATATTAATACACACAAAGTTTCAGACCTCTGAATTAGCATCTTCTCTATTTTCTGTTTAATCAAAATTTACAGATAAAATGTGTTTAAAAATAATTTGTTTCGTATACTTTTATGACTATGAATTACTCCCAGGAATCTATTTTTACTTTTTATATTATTGTTTTCTCTTATAATTTTTTATTAGAGGCTTATAACTTTATGTTTTACAATGACCAGTAACAGAGAATCATGTATGAGGCCATTGCCTCTTGCTGATGCAGCAGAGAGGAGGAAGCAAACATGTGATACCAGAAAGTATCACCTGACTTGAAAGTTCCATGAATTATTTATTTTATCCAGCTACATGTCATAATTACTGTATTTATTTTAACTAATGTGAGAGGTAAGTGCCAGCTGAATGTTTTCCAGTCCTGAAAGCACTGCTTAATGCTGTGCTAGATAAAAACTCTAACTTTCTAACTGGTGGTAAGCAATATACGAATTCCAGTTCAGGCATACTTGGTACAGAGGGGGTAAAACAGGTGAGAGAAAAAGCCCAGGGCCCTTATCAGCCATTCTGACATCCATATAAACCTCCTTGTTAAGAGACATTTTGAGATAATGAAGAAGAAGAAACAGAAGTATATTCAAGAGCAATCAGAATAACCAATGTAATATACTACATCTGGTAATATACTACATCTTTTTTTTATTTTTTGAAAATTTTACTAAAAATAAATTGTCAGACTCCTAACATATTTATAAAGAAAGCCTTCTCATGCGTGTATCCATGACAACCTAGATTTATATTTTGAGCTCTAGAAAGTTGTTACAGCACAGCTTACATAAATTACTTTGAGAATGTAGCAAGATAAGATGGTTTGCTACCTGAGATATTTTATTTGGCATAATATATAATATTTCAACTATACTGAAGCATAAAGGAAAGTAAAAGTATTATGTAGTGGTTTGAAGCCAGTCTTGCCATTTTTAATACAAGGCAAATGCATAAGCACTTTAGGACAAAGAACACTGAAAATTGAAAAAAAAAAATCATGGCAGACTTAGGAATTGAATATTAGCATATTCAATTATTAGGAAAGCAAAGAAAAATAACAGAAATGTGAAGTACACATTGTCTCAAATAAACAAAATGTGTATTTATACGAGTATGCCTCCTACTGGGCTTCCATCTGGACTGCTTTGGGCACACACAACCTATTTTTTTCTCTCTCTTACCTTTGGAAAGGAAACTGCTTTCACTGCACTAAGCATTACTAAAATTGCATTCCTTTTATGCGTGTTTTCTTTTTGCATTTGACTTGAGAGTCATAGTATATAATTTATATAATAGATTTAACTCAGTAGCAATTTCCAAGTACAACATGGAAACAATAGGAATATAGTTTATGAGATTTTTCCAAAACAACTATCAGTGACTTCCCTAGCATTTTATTGTCAAATAAATTCATTACCTACTTTGGGTCGAGAGACACAGTCACTTCAGTAACTGTTCAGTACACTGCTAAGAATTCAAGTGAAGTTAACAACAAAAGCCTCCATGACCTTTTTTTTTCTGCACAGAGCCTACTGCTTTAGATTGCAAGCCAGGAAAGCAACAAAAAGCAGAACAGACAAGTTCATAACAGAGCCTTTCCATGAGCTAGCTGCTAAGGGAAAAAGTTGCGGCCTCAGAGATGCAATGGTTGGGTGGCACACCACCAGGCAGCCTGGCACGGTGTGAATCCCTTATTTCTAGCCCAACACCAGCACCTTGGGGGCTCTGGTCATGGGGCATCTCCAGTGGAGAGGTGTCTAGCTGAGGGCTACTCAACAAGATAAAAGTGAAATTCAACATCTCCATAAAACGCAGCACCACAGTTTTCTTCTGAAAACCCAAGACATGGACTTCAGGGACTGCAACCCAGCCATTATCTACACCTTGCGAACTCTTATGGTGATATACTGTGAGACTAGCTCACTTGGCTTAAGCATATTGTCAAAAACACCAAGGTCGACAGGCCATTCACTGAAGAGCTAGACTTGATGAACTTCGTGGATCCCTTCCAAATCAGAATATCCTGTGATTCTGTGATAGAATAATAGCAGAAATTAAGCTGACATGGGGACAGCATGAGTTTTGCCGCACATGTTCCTAAAGGAGAAGGTAGGACGGATGTTTACCCTGCATGTAAGGGTGACCCAGCATGACCCAGCTGGTCAGTTGTGGTCTTCTCTGGCCTGTTGTCTCCTCTCTCATTTCCTAATTGAAGCAAAAGAATTACTTTGTAAGTCCATTTTCTTGCCTGGAACAATGACCTATATGTGGAATATGATAGTCCTGAGGGTCAGAACTTTTGTTATTTTTTCTTAACTGTAGTAGGGCAACTTGAGGGCTAGTTTTCTGCATGAGCCAAATTTAATTTTAGCCACTTGTATAAATAATTCTGGGAACAGTTTAGGCAATTCAGAAATACCACCAAAGCCTTAGGTAGTCAAAGATAATACTTTTATGGGAAGGATTTAATAACACAACATAATTATAAACATATAAACCTCTCACTCAAATTATTTTTCTTTCATATTACACAACATTATTCTCTACAGTCTAGTACTATGTTTTATGTAGTGAAATGTCACCTATTCCAACCAAAACCTTGCAACCTAATACAGTAAAAATTTGTGTGCCTTCAGTTCTCCATGAAAAGCAGAAAATATGCAGTAGATATGAAATACCTTAATCAAGAACCACCAGCATGAATAATATCTTCTAATATTTTGTTACAATAATGTGCAAGCAAGAAATAGCTCTGATACTTAAGAGAAGGTGCTTGATTTACCAGAGAATGACATTACATTTTAACTAGAAATCTTGGGACTGCAGCTACTTCATATGTGTACAAGATGATCTCAAGACTTATGTCCTGTGCTGCCTAATATAGCTGAAATAGACACCTGTGCCTATAAAGAAAAGTTAATATTTTCTAAAAGGCCTGTAAAAATATATAGAGACTTGTGTTTGAATATAACAGTGTTGGAATATAACACTGTATTTGAATTTGTTATTAGTCAGCTATATTCAAGTGGTAAGTAAATTTACAGTGGTAAAAAGGTTACACATTGCTGTATGTTTGGCAATTTTAGAACATTGTAATTCAACTTCCATTCTTCATATTCTCAAAGGTAGGTTTATCATAACTGATTAAACAATCTATTCCTCTGATAGTAGTTTTCCATGGAAATTAATTTTTGGCCTATTAAATATATTACCTAACATATGCCCATCAATTGATGGCATAAATTGATTTTTAATGCAGACAGCAATGGCTCAAGGGTCATTGTGTATAAATACTTAAGTGAGTTCAAATCAAGAACAGATGCCATGCCACGCAAGTCTGATGCTACATAAAATTCCGTGACATTTAAATGTATTAATTATCAAGAAAACTTATTTGATGTGTTTCTTCTGGTGCTGATTAAAGAGTACCAAGCAATTGTACATTAAGAACTGGAAAATCAGTGTTTTTCCAATATCAAGGTACTAAGAAGTTTCAGTTATATCTCTTGTCTAGAGTTACCCTCTACATTGCAAATGAAGAGCTTTTCCTTTACACTGTTTCAATAATAAGAAAAAATTACCTTGAAAGTTACAATTTTTCAAAGACTGCTTTGAAATATTGTTCCTGTCTAATAGTTCTTACAAAGCAGCCTTGAACAATGCCACATGATAAGAGCTGGTCACAATGAAATGTAAAATAGATTTAAGTGCCATTAGTACAAATTTCAGAGCCCAGTTTTCTTCTTTGGTGCTACTTTTCCCTGTTAATCTCAGTTGGAAAGACCAACTTAGTGAAATAGTTGCTTAGTTACCACTAATCAACTCAAATTAAAGAAGGAAGAAGATTTTTTTCATGTAACACCATAGGAAAACGACGGGTGTATGGAAATTTTGGGGGAAAATACAATTGCTACTCCCAAGTGGAATGCAGTCAGTAGACACCACCTCCCAGACACACCGCAGTCTATGGGGTCTAACTGCAGGGTGGAGCAGAGACACCACAGCCAGGCCCTGTCAAAATCCTTGCAGAAGACGGAACCCTAACCCTAACCCTTTCCAGCTGAAAACTCTCAGAGCACCTTAAAACACAAGAGACATGAAGAGAGATGTTCTGCTCTTGAATCAGCAGCTGTGGGGAGTCACTGCCACAGGTCCCACCCGAGGTTGTCTCAGGTGCCATCCCGAGATTTCTGCCCTCGCCGGGTGAGGTCTCACAGCAGCAGTGGGTGAAGATGTGGGGGTGCAGGAGGGGTCTCTCTGCTGGGGTGTGACCCTGAGCCCCCCTGCAGCCTGGTGAACTGCTCAGGGAAGGGTCCCCACAACAGGATGCTGACCGACTGGTGAGGCACAAGGGCTGAGGCTGTCCTGGGGCGCTGACACATAATCACATACTAAGGGTTTGAGTAAATCTCCCCTTTCCACGTGACAGTAGCACTGCATACGTTAACTTTTATTTTTTAGCATTTAGGAAGACTTTCAAGAAAAAAAATAGAATATTGCTAAATCATACAATTGCTTTTGAAGTATCAATATGCATACATTTCAATATATGGGGAACAATATGAAACTATTATACATCGTTAGACTTGACAAACATAAAAACTTAAATGGGATAGCTTAATTTAATATAGAAAAATCCATATGTCTGATCAACTGGTCAAGCTTTTGATAATTTTCCCAGTCAATTATAATTTGAAAAAAAACTTCATTTTTTTTGCCTTTTTACAAGGGCATGTTGTGCTAGGACAAGGGCAAATGGTTTTAAGCCGAATAAAGGTAGATTTAGATAAAATATTAGGAGCAAATTCTTTACTAAGAGAGTGATAGGCTCTAAAGCAGGTTGCACAGGAAAGTGCGAATGTCCCATCCCTGAAAATATTCAGGCCAGGTTGGATGGGGCTCTGAGTAACCTAGTCTAGTGAACAGAATCACTGTCCATGGAAACTATATGATCATTAAGGTCCCTCGTGGAATCATTTCTGTCATGATTGTTTGGTAAACATTCATTCTCCAAAATGCTCATTTACTGTACAAATAAGCACTGAGTGCACTGAATATACAGGCATAGAGCCAACAGGTTACCCAGGGCTCCATACAGGCAATTCTCAGAGTGCTATCAGACAACTCTCTCTGCCCTGGCACATGCATCCTATCAGTGGCCATGAACTTATGTGTGTCCAATATGTTTAAATGCTTCCTAACTTGAGCCCCAACTGCTAAGGTAATTCTTCTGGACTTTTCTGGACTCTTCCACTGGTCTGGGTGGCCATGGATTCCTTATAGAAAGAACTACCAGTCAAATCTAAAGCAAAGAAAACAGCAAATACGTTTTTCCCAGCTCCTCTGTCATCACATTCTCTGCCGTGCTCACTATTTGGCACATACTTTTTCTCTTCTTCCTTTTTGCAGATATACCCATAAAAGTCTTTCTTGTTACCTTTCAATTTCTTCACCAGATTCAGCTCCAAATGGACTTCTTCTTTCCTAATTCCATCCCTGCATGCTCAGAGTGTCTCCAAATTCCTCCTGGACCACCTGACCTTATTTTTACCTCTTATGAACTTATTTTTTGTGTCTTAGTCAGAAAGAACTTGTTTGTTCATGTTATCTTTGCTTAATTCTGTCATCAAGTTGTCATCAGAGCACTCCAGAAACCTCCTGGATCACTCATGCTTTCTGTGCTGCTCCTCCAGCACATATCAATGTGTTTTGTGTCTCTCCTGAGGACCAATGCCCATGAACATGAATTTTGCACTCAAGTTTGAAGGAGACTCTAAGTGATAAGGTCCAATGTTGAAGGACAAATCTGTTGCTTTTGATGAAGCTGACAGTTTTTACAGGGGGGAAGAGAGTGTTTTCACACCTTCAGAGTCTGTAGATGAATACTTGAAGACAAACATGCACTCTGGCTCACAGAAATAGTGTCTGAGTCCTGGAGTAGTTTGCCTCTTGTCTCCTGCTTCTTGCTGTTGCAGAACCATAAGCTCTAAGACAGGAGAGAGTCAGGTGCATTCACACAAATGAATGCCTGGTTGTTCTTATTTTGCAAATTAAACCCATATTTTGCAACTGGTACACTTTACACCAAGTCCATTGCAATTTGTGATATGTTTTGCATAGGAACATTTTTGGGTATGGCTTGATTTGGTTTGGATTTTGCAACTCGAGATATTCTAAGAGTGTGTTTAGAAAAGTAAGAATGGTCAAATTTTTGACAGTGGCACTTTACTGACCATAAATTTATATTCAGACAAGCTTTTCATCCTGAAAATTAACAAGTCCAGCAAATTCAAATTTAAATTTTTTAAATGCCCTAGTCATCTCATGTCTTTGAAATATAGACTTGTACATAAAACATGAATGACTGCTTCGCATAGCAACTGTATGCCACAGATAGCTAAAGAAAACTAATCCAGCAAATAAATTCTTTTCCATAATCCTTACAATTGGAAGGTAAACAGCATGCAAAGATTCACTCAAGACAGGAATGGTGACAGTAGAGAAACAAGAGATTGCTGTGAAATGTACAAGTAACCTCACAGTAGAACTACTTTTGCCTTACACACTAGGTTTACAAACCTTCTCCTGGAAGACCCTGATTAAAAAAGGATCATTGCAGCCATGCTAAGAGCTTTGATAGGTTTCAATATTAGAGATTGCTGTGGTTTATTAAATAGCAATCAGGTAATAAAGATGAGGAGGATTATATGCACTTAGACTTTTTTGAGGAGAGGAATGAGGATAAATAAATCTAAGTGGAAGCCTGTAAGATTAATGCCATTAAAATTAAGCACCGGTTTAATAAAAATGTAGTGAAAAATAATATTGATCATTTTATTCACATCAGAGCCCTAGCTAACTTATTAAAATTGTAGAGCTTCTTCAGTTGGTAATTTTCATAGTCACTGAGGTGCTTTGAAAAAAGTGGTGGTTTGCCTTGTATATTTTGTATATACATATGTCTTTAATGTTTTCAGAGAAGCAAAAGGTATTCATACTGAAAGACCTACCTAAGAGCTGACCAGTTGTGGAATTATCTTTGGGCTCTGCAGCTTCTGGGGAGCTACAGACTGGTCCTGGTGTATGAACTGTACCTCTAATCAGCAGATGCCATTCCTACACCATTCCCAGTGCTACAGCCTGTGTGACACAGCTGCCAGAGCTTGTACTCCCAAGGACCCACGTGAGCACTCTGTGCCTGCTTACAATATGCCTTCACCCTCTATCATCCTGCAGACTTGACCCAAACCTCCGATTTAGCTCTGGATTGCATTCTACAAGTAAGAATTTAACTGGGAAATTCATGGATGTACTCTTGAGGAAGAGTATGAGCCTTACATTAACGAGAAGTGATCACCAGTAGTAGCACACAGGTTAGTAAATCAGTGTCCATGGATGAGCTAGCTTTGCTGTATTGTTGTGCACAAGGATGGGAGCACATGGAGCACAGTCAGACTCCAGGGTGAGCCTGCAGTTCAGGAAAAAAATCACAGAATCAGCAGTAAATCTATTTAATTTTTCATGATTAAGAAAACTAGGAATGTGCTAAAAGGAGAATTCTGAGTCAACTAAAATTTCCCCAAATAATACCTATTTAGTTCAGTGGATTGATGGTATCTAGCTAGATTAAATAAATTGTGTTCTGAAATATAATTTTTAAGCTTTAGAATTTAAATTAATAGGAATGAGATAAATGATGGTTGTAAGATTAATTCTGTCTCTGTAAAATTAAGCAAAGGAATTTATTTTTATAATTTTTTTTACATCTACAATCTTATTTTTATCTTACCAAGATAGGAAAACTGATTGTGACTTTTTTTTTAGGGAGATCTGTGTATTTAGGAGGTCAAGAAATGTGATAACAGGAGATGAGTGGGTCTACCTCCGATTAGATTCAGTCCTTAAGAAAACAAAGTCTAATGCTGAGGCAGAATGATACAGGAAACCTAGGAGACAAAAATCTATCCTCAGCAGCACACAAGACATTATTCAAAATGTTGGTAGTAAAAAGCTTTCAATAGGTGGCCAAAGTATACTATGATGCAGCTTCCTTGATAAGAAGAGAAAAAAGCAAAAAACTTCATTAAGACAAAGCTGAGAGAAGTCCTCTTTTATCTCTGCACTCAGAGATAAAAGAGGATGCTAGAAGTAAGAGGGCATCTTTAAAAAGCGGAACTATTGTTTGAGGAAGAGTAATAGGAAGGATTATAAACTCTGGCAGATTAAAAACACAAGGCAGCAAAGAGAGAATTTGAGAAGCACTTGCAGAGAGAATCAGTAAGTAAGTAAGTAAGTAAGTAAATAAATAAATCTAAAGACTTCAAGGAGAAGAGGTTTTTTTCCCCCCACACTTTTCTGAAATATCTTTTTCCCATAACTCCAATCAGCTGCCATATGTCTAAGATTAATTGTCCAATTGATTAATTTTGCACTATGTCCATTGACGGAAGCTTTTTAAATTATCAAAATAATATGTATGTGCTGAATAGACAATTTGACTATGCACTCTTTTCCAACTCTGTGTGTTGAGCAGGCATCTTTGACTAAAACCAGTGTGAACACACACTCTTACCTAAAACACTCTGAGAATACTGTGATAGAGAATATGTCAGATTTAAAGGACGACAACAGAAGAGTGGGAATTTTCTGTGAAATCACAGATGGGCATTACAGACTGTGTGGGCACCACATCGATGTGCACACAGATATGAAGAGCATAAGAAAAGAAAGACAGTATGACCAAAATATCCTACATCTGCTAAAGGCATTGCCTATGGAAAAGTGCATTAGGGCAAATACACATAGAGTGGTGAGGGGTGATGGTGTCCTAGAACCCTTATATTTACAGCTTCCTTGATTTGAGGTGGGGCCTAAGTTCTTAGCAACCCTGAAGGTGGCTTCTCTTCTGTGAACTTTATCCAGTCCCCAACAAAACTCATTTAGCCTTTCTATATCATCAGCACCTTTAGAACAAAGTTCTGAAAATACTTAAAAGCGTCAAGGGTCATTTATGTGGAGACACTTAAAAACTCTGACCCTGAGGTCTAATAAGTTTAATCTAGTAACTTAGAAAAGCCTAAACTTTGTGAAAAATGGGAAGAATCTGCAAAGAAAAGCAAATTACTTATACACAGATATGTCTTTACATTAAATACTGTGAAGCATATGTATATTAACTTCCAGAATCACAAATATATTAAAAGGTTATTTTCAACTAAACTTGGAATCTAAATAAAACACCGCAGAATAATAATTATGAGATTCTAGAGAAAAGGAAATTCTTCAGAAGAAACTTCTTTCTTTCTTTGAATATAATTAAGAAGAATTTACAGCAGCTTACCCTTCATCCCACTGCTGATTATATGGTTCCAGAACAACAACAAAAAGATGATAACCAAAGGCCAACCCTAAAGCTTATTGAAGCTGGATGACTACTCCATTCAATTTCAATAGGCATTAGAAAATACTTGGGAGGAGCAGCACAGCTCAGAACATCTGTAATTATATATCCCTCCATAGCTGCATTTTGGAAGGAAAGCTAATTTTCAGTCTGCCCAGGTCCCCTTCAGCAACTTATTTTGATGAGTAAATCGGATAATATTTAAGCTTCTAATGTTTGTGCCCACACCCCATTTCTTCTGGGAGTTATGATTTACAGACATGGTGTCCAACAACATAACACCATTTCTATGTGTAAGGCCTCACTTTCCTTGGTCAAACACCTAGACAATTATCATAGCACTGACTTGTTAAAAATAAACATACTGAAAAATCTGTCATTATTATCAGAATATAAATTAGAATTTGAATGGAAGAGTCTAAAAGAAACCTGCTAACGTGCAAACATTCACATCCAATCTTAATAGCAATATTATGGCTTTTGAAGTCTCCTCAGATCAGAGAATGCAATTCAGATTGCATCTACTGAGAAATTAAAACAGTGCAGAAAATGGGATTACTTCTCCTACAGGAGAAGGATGCTGAAGTGTTCTGGTGCTACCTGGGTGAATTTTAAGAGTGTGATGCATAAAACAGAACAACCTTATACATTACTACTTAGGAGACTCTTCCTTCTCCATGACATATTACCATGAGACATTCAGTTTGCAGGAACCTTTGTATTTCTTTCCCACCTCATGAAGAGAGCTGCAGGCAAAATGTACCATACAAAGCACTCTTTGTCTTGACAACAGGAGCATACTTCACCAAAGGATATTGGAACTTCTGACTCACTGAGTCTCTTCCTGAGAGACTCCTTTTATGGAGTATTTTGCCTTCCTGAGTATCTCTACCATTGGCCATCCAAATGTTCTGAAGCTGTATTAATGCTCAGATGAATAAGGCACCTGAAGAAGCCTTGTAAGCCTATATTAAAGAACTTCAAGCCTTTTAAGTCTCCAGATTACTGATTACCAGGCCTGTGGTAAAGTAATAGGCAAATTACTTTAGCAAGATAAATTTATTTTTTGTGATGACTTCATGGTGTCCAGTCTGATGTTGATGGTATTTACTCGTGTGAGTGCACAAATTGCATTAGCTACCTGGCAATTAATGTATTATACACCACTGAGTGAAAGGGATGCCACAAGACAGCCCCAAACTGCTGCTCTATTCTACAGCTTCTCTTCAGCTCCTTCCTCCTAGCTCAGCATGGACATGGTGAAGAGAAAGAGAGACATAGCAGCTATTTTTGGTCTATAACAAACATGACTGAACCAAGAAAAATGTTCTGCATAATTCTGTACGTCGCATTGGTGTATTCATAGAATTATAGAACCATAGATTATCTCAAGTTGGAGGAGAATTGTAAGAATTATTAAGTCAAATTCTCCATTACTCATAGGACTACTTAAATCTCAACCATATGAGTAACATCATTCAGACACTCCTAATTCACTGTTTCCATTAGATTGGTATTTATTACAGAAACACTGGAGTTGCACTAGTGTAAAACTAGCTTTATTCATACAAATATAGCCCTGAAGGCCTCCACAATGCAAGAAACTTATTGTGTATATGCCACACAAGTTTCACAAGAGCATCATCTAGAAAGATTCAGAGAAAGTTTACTTTCTCTGTACATATTTTGAGATATATGGTACATATATATACACATATATGTATATGTGTATGTGTGTGTGTACCTATATATATATGTGTGTGTGTGTGTGTGTGCGGTGTGTGTGTGTTTTATATCCATTAAAACAAAACAAATACCATTAGGAGTTTGATTTTTTGAAACATGCATGCATGCCAATCACATTTCACTGACTCATGCTGATCAGTGTTATGTGCAAGAACATGGATTGCAGAAACACTTGTCAATTTTAAACATTTCATTGTCCAATAGTAGTTTTTCAATATTCTGTCCGCTCACATAAAAGACTGAATTTTCTCCCTAGCAAATGTTGCAAATAGGCACGCACAAAAAATTAATGAAAGATGCTTGAAAGTGCAGAAACACTTTTGAAAACAGACAAGACAGCTACAATTATGACAGCACAGTTGTCTGGTTGGGTTTTTAAAATAGATAAAGATGGGGTACAGATGCCATGGCAGTTAACACCTTCATAAGAAGTCCACAGAAATGATCCCCTTTGATGCTTGAAGGCACAGTTGGACACTCTATCTGCAACTTTACTAAATTGGATTACCCCCATTAGAATCCTCTGCTCCTAAACACAGGAACAGGAGAGTGGAGAAGCAATGAGTGGCAGGATTTTCCAGCCCGCTGGAGGTACCAGCATGCACTGGACATGACTGATAAAGTATTAATTAACATTTTCATATGCAAGAATGAGAAAGCTTCATTGTATTCTTCTATTCACATGCATTATTTTTCTAGAAAAGTATTCTTGCTTTTCCAAACAATACTCAGGAAAGTGATGAACATCAGTACAGGTAAGAGGGAAACCAAGCAGATTATAACAGAAAGAGATCTGAAAGGTGTCAGACACTGAAAATACATACAAGAGAAATTTTATGTGAGAAAATCATATTACTGGGAATCTACCACTTAGGATCTACATTATCTTCGATCCATCGTGTTTCATATATCAGCTCTAAGCAAGCCACTTTCTCTTCTGTGCATTTACAGTCTTGCTCTCAACAAGAGTTGTCAAAGTAAGTGGATCAAAAGAAATCTTTCAAAAAGGGAAAACAGCAAGTTGCATATAAGTCTCACCACTCCATCATTTCCTTTGTGCTGGCCATCTGAAAGATGTAACACAAATCTTTTCTTATTCTTTTTTAAAAGCCTAGCCTACTTCTGGCACATTACACAAAAATGAAGCATAAAGAAATGCTAGTAGGCTCATCCCTTTATTCAATTTTCATTTGTGCTTGTTAAGAAAAAATATATTTGCATTTTAATGTAAGAAAATTCTGTTTGGAGTCTACTGTGGTTTTTTGTTTTGTTCTGTTTGGGGTTTTTGTTTATTTGGTCTTGGTTTTGATTTGGGGGTTTTTTTTGTGGTGCTGTGCTGATTGTAGCTGGGATACAATTAATTTTCTCCAGAGCAGCTAATCTATGGATCTATGCTTAGAATTTGTGCTAGAAACAGTATTGATAATAGAGGGATGTTTTAGTTACAGCTGAACAGCACTTGCACAGAGCCAAGGCCTTTTATGCCGTTCACCTCCTCACCAGTGAGTGGGCTGGCGGTGCACAAGAAGTTTGGAGGGGATTCAGCTGGGACAGATGATCCACACTGTCCATAGGGATATTCCAGACCATATGGCATCATGCTCAATGTATAAAGCTGGGGGAAGAAGGAGGGGATGTTTGCAGAGTTGGCATTTGTCCTCCCAAGCCACTGCCATGCATGCTGGAGCCCTGCTTTCCTAGGGATGGCTGAACACCTGCCTGCCTATGGAAAGTGGGGAATTAATTCCTTATTTTGCTTTGCTTGCATGCACAGCTTTATCTTTGCCTATTAAACTGCCTTTTATCTCAAGCCACGGGTTTTCCCACTTTCATGCTTCTGATTATCTTCCTTCTCCCACTGGGGAAGACTGAGCGAGGGGCTGGCTGATGTTGAACCATGACAGGCGCCTAAATAGAAGGGAACAAAATAATTTAGGAACACTATTGTGGAACAGAAATTTCAGAGTACTCATCTTTCTCTCTTGATCACTGGGGCTTAGATGACCAACAGTATATGTAATAATACAGACAAGGAAATGTCCTGAAAACACAGAATTAGAAGGGAAAACCACTTGATTTTTATTATGTCAATTTTTATGATAAAGAAGTCCGAGAGAATTTCTGAAAGTAATCTAAAATAACATTTTATTATCAAAGAATTATTTACTTTATTTGTCTAACAGATGTCTTTGACAGACGTCTGTGTAGACTGTCCGTGCAGATTATCTGCAGCTATACAGAAATACAACTTGTTCCAGAGAGGTGTGAAGAAAGCAACACTCTCCTCTGAACTTCCTCTCAATAAGGAAAATTTTCTTTCTATTTCTAGTCTGTTTCTAGTTCAGCTAGCATTTTGTTTGAAGGCCATTTCTTACTTTGTCAGGTCTAGACGGCCTACATTTCCTTTAAATTTTTTAAGAAGAATCTAGCTGAAAGCATTTAATAATTAATATGTTTAACTTTCTTTCATTTGGAGATAGATTTCCATGGCTGACTTAAACAGTGTCACCGTGCTGGCTCTTGAAATACCCAAGCTACAGTGAGAAACAAAAGATATGTAAAAAATTATTGCAAATATCCATGAAAAAGAGCATTCAGATCCAGGTATTTACTTAGAGTCAGTTGCTGAGTCCTGTGAAACAATATTTGTCCACTAATTACAGAAACTGCTCATGAGTTTTTAAGAATATATGGATGATTAAAAGAATGGATAGAAGATAGTTTTTTGGCAAAAAAAGTCTGTTCTCTAAAGGGTTATTTTATTTTCTGAAGAAAAAAATCTTCAAGATACACATTAATCAGTTGTTAGTTCCTTAGTGAAAAGGAGAAGCTGACACAAAAGCAAGAGTCCCACTGTAATAACTTCTGGCTTTTGCCCCCACAGAAAGGTAGGACCTCATTAGTTTTATTGTTTAAGATAAAATCTGTGCAAAATAGCTTACGGCTACTTTGTTCCCAGCTAACATGTGGGAAGTCATGTTCCTGAAAGGAGTAAGAACTTTCATTAGACATGAGCAGGTTATATAAGAGAAATAAGTCTGAACCCGACATCATGATTTTTCCCTGCAGTATTTGAGAAGTTTAACTTTTCACTTTAATTAATGACATCTCACTGATACTGGCTCAAACTAGAACCCAAATATTAACTTGTGAAGTTAGGGAACATTGCACTGCCCACACATTCTGTGGATGAAGTCTACATAAAGGAGAAAGAGATCTCTTTATGCAATGAAAGATTTACAAGTTGACACCAGTGAACAGAAGGCAGTCACTGAAAGATTTTATCAGCCATCCTGGCAAGACACTTGGTGTTTTGCCAAGACTGTGCTTACCACTAAGCACAAGTCACTGTTTCAGATTTTAATGGTAAAGTAGGCAGAAATTAGGGCTACCATATTCATTAGGTGCATGTGTCCCACATAAGCACAACAAAAATACCCCACTGCAATTCTCATGCAATGTACACTGTTTACATCAGAGTGGTGGGATAGAAATTTGACAGGAGTCTGTGTACAAATGCTTTTCCTCAGGGCACCTTGCAGCATTTTGCCAGCTTCAAACTCTGCTTCTCTCTGCCAGCCCCGGCAAGGCAGCTCCAGTGCATCTCAAGCATTGCATGCTTTCCCTGGAGGTTAGGGAAGAGTGTGGCACAGTGAGTCAGAAAACCAAACTAATGTCTGGAAGACAATGGAGCCTGGAACAATAGTAACTGCATCCCAGAGAAATCCATGCCTCTGTTTTTAAGGATGAGTATAGTTAGCTGCTTGTGTTTTTCCATTATGTGCTGTGAATATAACTTTTACAATAAGCTGCTTATACTTGAACATTTTACATGGATTGCCTTTTAATAATGTGACAAGATTGTAATTTCTACAATAGATGCCATACTGATAATTAGATTTTAAAATATGTCTTCTTCTCTATCTTCTCATATAAATTGAATCCAAATTCACAAGAGGAAAAAATGAAAGATGAATACTGAGCCAATAACTCAAAACTAATTTACCTCTGCAACTGTGAACATTTCTGTTTCATTCCAGCTAGAAATAACGTTTTCCTGTCTGTTCTGAAAATCTTTACAATGTGGTTTCCAAACTCTTTTCAGTGAAAAATGTAGGTACTACCTATTTCTATGTATGACAAAGTAGTAAATAAAGAAACATAAAGCTCTCTGATGATCAACTCAAGAGTTCTTTGCAGTTATATTTTCTATTTCCTCTACACATTTCCTTTGCTCTATATGCCTGTTATGAAGTTATAGAACTTAATGCTCAAATTATTGTGGATTATCTTACGTGAAGTTGACTTTAAAGAAGGCTCTACTCTCTACTTTTCCCACTGAAAACATAGTTCAAACCCCAGCATTTCATGACCACCACCAGATAAACGAAAAGTATTGGACAGTCAAGAAAAAGAGTAAGGAATTGACATAAGTAGGCTCCACAGAATTATAGTACAGTTCCATAATGAAAAGTTGTTGTGTACAACAAGATATAGGGCTTCTTTCCACCAAAACCTGCCATGGTGTTTATACTGGTGGTTGGCAGCAAATGGCAGTGAGGAATGCAATTTACTTCTTTAGATGGCTGTGTAATCTCTTAGGTCTAAATACTGATCATGCTAACTGGGATCCTACATAAGTTTGCTTGAGCTTTTTTTTCTTCTTTTTTTTTTTTGGAGAGGGGAGGGGGGAGGAATTTACGCTTCATGGAAAACTGTTTGCAGTATTTCAGTTACGTGTAAAAGAGAAATTATTTGACTAGTTCATATTTCATATTTGACACTCTTCTTCTCCAAAAAAATTACTTCTCTTACTTCTAGAAATATTCTACTCATGTTGTAACAAGTGGTTTACATTTTGAATAGACTTGGGTGCAAGGTGAGAATGGTACATTTTGTACAACTTTTAGAAGGGGAATTAATTTTTCCCCTCTGGTCTTTGTATGAAGTCATGGAGTTCCTGTGGGGTGCCATGTGCCACGTTGTCTTGAAACACAGGTCTACATACATTTATGGTGACAGCATACACTGAAGAAATTCTAATGAAAATAATATAAAAAGTTTCCTAATGCTTTGCTATAAACAAAACCTAATGCATTCATTTTTAAAGCATGAAGACTAATAATGCAGGAGGTTTTTTCCTGCAGGGGAAAATAGTCTTTAAAGCTAAATAACATAATGTGCTAGAAAGAAAGAAAATATTGCTGCAAGCAGTTAGGTATCAGCCTATCTGCAGTGATTTCATCTGCTGGAGCTAGAATTAAATGTACTTCCACATTTTTTATTTAGAGGAAAAACTATTAACTTTGGTCTCAGATGGTGCTGAAATCTGTCCACAACTGAAATTATTTAGCACATTCCTCCATCCATAATGAATCCTTATCCATACCATCTGATTTTCTTGCCTCCTCTAAGCCTCTTTCTGCTTCCCTGTTTTGCTCAGTTTCTAACTTACAGGCCTGAGGTTGTCCTACTCTTCTTTCTGTGGAGATATATTGAAACTAGACATCAGATAATATTCTGTGGTATTTCTATGGTTTGCAACATGCACAATACGTTTGGGATTATGCAAGATTTACCGAGGATAAACACAGGCTTCTGTTATAGTTTCTTAACGAAGATTATCAGTGGAATTTTGGAGAGTTAATAAAACGTTTTTATATTGTTTGTATTCCTGTAAGAATACCCTAATCTCTGGGAAATTTTCTTACTTTACTCCTCCACCCAGATAGCTACAAGAATCCCCTCATGATCTGGAGGGAGCAAGCTGGAATCCCTGCAGAAGGAAGCATTTAAAATTCCGAGTCAGTAAATAAGCAGCTTTGCATGCAACTTTTCAGAATATAAACAATTTGCTATCATTTCCCAATTATGATAGAATTCAGTATTTATCAAAATTATTATTATGACATCTTTGATTTATGAACAGAAGATGATATTGGACTTGGGGATTTAAATATTATCTTCTACCTTTTTTTTGGAGATTATAGTACAGTTCGAATGCTAAATATAGTTTGTCAGATGCTTTCAGTTTTAAATGCATAATTAGATATGAATCTATTGTTATAGCAGTGGTGTTTTCCCTCTGAACATTGATATGAAGGAGGATTACTGTCACTGCTGCAACAGTGTTATATACCCTCACTGAATTCCCACGACTAACACTGTGTGAGACAATCTGACTGCCTAGCTCAGAAATGGCCACTGAGCAGGGAAACTGAATACTCACCAGGGACACTACTCACTAAATGACAAGCATCAAATGCATCAAATATATTTCAAATATTAAGTCAGTATGTTTTGCTTTGCAAATCTTTCTGTACAAGTTTCGGCTACACCTATGACACCGTATTTCATTACTAAATTGGATTTAAAATTGTGATATCCTTCAGCCATCTCCTAAGTAATATGTTGAAGTGACCCTTTAGGCAGAGACTTTTAATCAGAATTACTGCAAATCAAACAAATAAATGCTCTGGACTGTAGTTCCTCTGACCAGTTCTCTGTTCAATCATTTGTTAAATTCAGACATGTGTAAATAGTTAGGTTTTCTTATTTATTTTTAGAGAACACATTCAACATGAGGTTTTGTTACAATGACTGACAATCAATACAGATTGACAATCTGCAGTACCCCCTTACAGCCTGCCCCCAGAATATTGACATTTGTCTTTTGCTAAAAAAATCAGTTATTGACGCTTAAATGCGTGAATTCTGAATTTTATAAATAATTATCTATAAATGAACCGTGTGTGTGTTAGCTACAGATCAAAATAGACTGGCAAATGAAAAGAACACGACTAATGAAAAATTAAGGAAGTATATAGAAAAGGTGCTATCTTCACTCAAGTGTACACTGCTTGAGAAAAATGAGATAAAATGTCTTCATATGTAGAATCCTTTCTTTTCATCAGAGAACACAATTCCTTCAAAGAAAAAAGGCACCTTAGTGATCTAATAAAATCCATGCATTTTTTTCTGTACAGAGTTTAATTTCTTAGACCATTTAGACTACAGCATCTCTAGCACATGGCAAATTGAACCAAAATAATTTTCTTAGCATTTGTAATAAGAAGTAATGCAAACACATCATGTTGCTATTTCTTTATAAATATGTTTCAGTTTAACCAAAAATGAATGCAAGATAAAGGGGTTAGAATCACCTGTGGTTTTGAATTCTAACCAGAGTTTTATTCTGGCCAAGAACTGAACAAAGTAATGGAAAGGTATCTATTCCAATCTGTCACTGTGTTAGGCTATTATAGGTGCTGTTATATTGGATTACACATAAAGCTGAATTTAGGGTCCCACATGACAAAGCAAACAGCTACAAGTACAAATAGCTGCCTTAAGAGATTTATTTCAAGAAAGTGCTAGTAAGAATGAATACCTCCCTGTTGTTAAACATTCCAAGAGGGCAAGACCACCTAACAACAAAACATGTTCTATTACAGAAAGGCTCACCCAAGATATTTAGAGAACAAATTCTAGAATTAAATGTTATATCTAAAGCAGATTGAAACTTTGAAGAAGGACACAGAAAAAAAATACTGTGGCATTTGAAAATACAGGTATTTTTGTCATCCCATTACTTCATTAGGTTATTTCAGCTGCTATTTATCTTTATATAATTTGGATTACTGTCACAATACAAACAAACACCAAGAAACTTCTCCAAATTATTATTTTTCTTCTCTAATAAAATCTCTTTAGTATTCTAAGGGTAAATCCACCAAGTATCAGGACAACTTCCATAGGGAGTTTCTGCTACTGGTATTCTTTGGGCTTGAAAGGAATCCCTTCCCTCTGGTCCTGATTATCAAATTCCTTGTGAACAGCATCTTATGACCAACCATGACCAAAAGAGATCTAGCCAATTTTTACAATACTTTTACTCATGTGCCAGCATTTCTCTCTCTTTTATTCTTCCCCACCATCAGTTCTTTCAGATACAATTGCAGAGTCATGCATTTACATGAAAGATGAGATATGAAAGGAAGAAAGCAGATGATGCAAATGCTAAAAGCCTTAATTTATCATTTTCATTTTTTTCAAGAATGGAGTGCATAGATTTCATTAGCAGCTTTAGAAGGTGGCAGAAGAGGTGTAAGAGGGCAGAGAAAAGCAACAAATTGTATGGGGGATATTGAAATACAGGCTTAATGTGGCAAGGGACAGACTCAGGGAGGTCACAGATGAACTTCCAGTCCACTGTCAATGTCTATCTGTCAGTTCTGCAAGCCTCATCACACTCATATTCTGAAATTTCTCCATACAGGGACTGCATACCTGCTAGCTCTCTGCAAAATCCTGCATTTCTTGCTGTTCTTCATTGCCGAGAGGAAGATCAAGATAAATTAAACATGCACCTGCTAACTTCCAACCATTATACTTTAATAGTTACTCACTCTTGCAAGGCACTTGAGAGCACACTTGTAGCACTCAAAAAAGCAGAATGTCCTGCCTACTGCTTCTGGCATCAGCTGCATTACACTCAAAGCATTTATCATCACTGTGGCTCTTTGATCCTTCCCAGGGTCGAACTTCTCAGTGTGCTGCCCTCCTGCACAAAAACCTCACTTAATCAATACTTAGGCTATGAGAGCTCATGCTGCACCAGTATTATTTTATGGCGAAGGAGACATTTTAAGAATGCACGTAGCAGCTTCAGGGAGGGCTGTTCTACAGCTTAACTTCATTTAAAAATACACCAAGACATCCTAAAATACAAATCTGCATAGCAAAAAAGCATACTACTAAGCATACTAAAGCTTATGCAATATCAACAGCATAAACTGCTTCATAACAGACAAAAAATGGCAGAAAGAGAAACCTAGACACCAATTTAATTACTACCTGTTTAGTGAAGCATGACACTTTTATACAAATCCCAGACCATTTATACCTTGAAAACCTTTCTCTTTTTTTTATAGTATGCATTATAAACCAATCACAGAATTTAAATTAAGAAATCGACCTTTGTCTACCCTTAACCCATTTTTTTCCTGTATTGCATTATTTAATGCACAATTTTCTGAAAAAAAACTTATAAGTGGAAATATTGTACTGGTGCACTGTCAAACTGAAATATAATAACCAAAAATTAGAACAATTAAAAGACAAATATAAAAACAATTATTAAATTTGTAGTTAAACCCTAATGATTTCTGAAAGAATATAGATTTTACTACTTCTTTTTAAAAGAAAATATATCTTTTTTTTTTTTTTTGAAGAAAAAATGACTATTTCAGTGTTTTCTGTGGTTCAGGAAATCAGTTTCTGCTACAATCAAACCATCCTGGCACCCCATGCAGAACGTCATTCCCTGAGAAGGATTTAGACCTAATAAGAGGACTTACTGATCTGTTTCATGACTTGCTTATTTGGCAATTTCTTGAATATTGTAGGAAGATTACATTAGCTTTGCATGTCATAGGGAAAGGATATGCAGAAATGCCCATCAATATTGAACTTAAGAGTATTGTTGAATTTTATGAAGTTCAAAGATCACTTTTTTAATACCTGGGTGAATGATTTGGAAATGGACAGCGAAGACAGCATGAGAGGACTGTAAAAATGCAATTATAATGATACTTAAACCAATAAAAAACATGTTGTGATCGCTTATTGTTAAAAAAAAAAAGAAACAAACCAACCCTAAACATTTCCTCCTTGAGAGACAGTGACATTCATGTCTAGACAAGAGAAATTAGTTTCATCTGTATGTATTTCTCTTCAGCATTTAGCATTTAAGGGCAGTGGAGGCACTCATTACCTCTAAGCCATAGTGCCCTCACTGCTGGAGTATGCTGAGGGGCAGATAAAAACCCCCACTCTGCACACTGGTGTGCAGAAGCAGGGCAAGGCATGTTGTATTCCCACTAGATTGCTCAGTGGGAGGATCAGCGATCTCCAGTTATCGGATGCGGGTCAGCATGGTCTGAAAAAGCAATGGCCCGAGTGCCTGACCATGCTGGGCTGGCTTTCCAGATAAAGCAAATCACACTCTATGAAATAGATGAACAAGTAACACTGCATCTATGCAGTATCATCACATAGCTGTTTACACAAATGAGTTTTTCTCCCATTTCATGAGATATTTTAGCCTGCTGTCGAAATACTCTTGCAAGAATTATCTCACAGTATGTCTGGCTATTCTGCCAACACTATCTTTGGTCAGTATTACTCAAAAAAAACCTTAGCAAAGTAACATAATTTAAGTCTGAAGTATTGTCTCTTTGTTTAGAAACAACAAAAAATTATGCAACTTTAAGCAGCAGCAGATCCCCCAAAGCTTTTTTAATTAGAAAGCCTCTTGCTCTGTATAAAACACTCACATTTTTTCCATCCACAACTCTGGAATAAACAGTGATTTTGTTTATATCTTCTTTAGCTTTTCAGGCAGCAGAATTCCTACGATATTTTCAAATGCTCCATCATTTGAGGCAAGCCTTTTAAATGCAGTACTAGAGTGACCAAGACTACAATTATAGTTTTATTTCATGAAGTCACACTGCAACTTCCTGAGCTTAGAAGTCCATTCATCCTCATTCTTGGAAGGGCTCCTCCAAAAATTTTTGACAGGAAGCTAAAATGACAGCCAAACAATAAAATGGCCCTGTTCCTTCTGGAGCACAAGTTTCACCAGAAGCACATACCAGAAGAGCTATCAGTGGCTGGGGCTAGTGTGTAATTTAATTTGATACAGAAACTTTCAGAACAGAGACTAGCAGTATTTCCTGTCTGCACTCAGCTCTGCTACTACCCTCTGCTTCTGTTTGTGAGACTGTAGTGCTCCAGAACAGGCTGAATGACAGCACAGTAACTGCACGTCACACATGGGCCTCTGACCTGAGTATATCCATTTAAATTAATATCCTTCCGAAGATTTCTGAGATCAATTGCATGTCAAAACAGGTGAGCTCATGGGTATACAAAAATGTACCTAAAGGGCTGGTCATCATAGATGTTGCCATTTTCATTAGGGGTTGTTAGCTCTCACAAGAATTTTGTTTTGAAAACTGCAGACAGATAGGCTTCTGGGGTGAAGTGTTTTGTCCTGAACTGACATTTCCCCAGAACATGCATCTGCAGGGCTGTTCTTTAACTGCACCATTTGGGGTTTGAGTTCTGTTTCCTGGAATCTCTAGAATGTTTTTCATAAGATAGATGGTGAGACCTAGGCTGAGAAATTTCAGAGGAGAGCAAAAGACCAATCCCATAGCAAAGGTGAGATGGAGCTCAATACATGACTTAAACAGAACTCATAAAAGAAGAAGAGCAACCTTCTTATGCAGACAGATAGTGATGGGATAAGGGGAATATTTTAAATTAAAATAAGTAAGATTTATATTAGATTTTGGAAAGAAATTCTTTACTATGTGGGTGGTAAGGCACTGGCACAGATAGCCCAGAGAAGCTCCATCCCTGGAAGTGTTCAAGGCCAGGTTGAATGGGGCTCTGAGCAACCTGGTCCGGTGGTTTGCATTCCTGCTCATGACGTGGGGATTTGAAAGAGATGACCTTTGAGGTCTCTTCCAACTCAAACCTTTCTATGTTTCTATGACTCACTCCAAAATTCAATCAAAATTATTCAGACTCAGTACTTAGGTGGCAAAAGACAAGAAAATTATTTTTAAAAATTATCAGGAAAGGGCATTAACACCTCAATCTTTCCAGGACACTGAAGACTACTAATGGCTGTCATGGTTATAACCAAATATACTTATCACAAATCAAAAGACATATTTTTTGAAAACTATCAAAATCCCTTTCTCATATACATGTGACAATCCATATGGTTCATTTAGGAGTGCAAAGTTTATGCCTGGCTAGGAAATGAGTATAGAATGAGTAGGAGGCTCAGCTGGGATCATTAAAAGCAGTGAGTCAGCCCTGGCTCTCTACAACTCACATGTTTTTCTCCTCTGCTTGACTCAGCCTATTCTAGTTGGCCACTGGAAAACATATAGGATAAGATTTTCAGGAAAACATTAATCTCAGCTACAAATTGCAGCTGGTTATTAAAAAAAATCTCAGTTCCTCTGTCTACATATAGATTCAGATACACTAGACGTCTCTGAATGTTTGTTTTTCTCTAGATTAATTTCACTTACTATACTTTAAAAATGTTTTGCTGCCAGTTTTTCTTTTTTGCTGTAAAAATCAGCCCAACAAGAAGTAAATTAATAATTCAGAAGACAAATAATTTAATAATGTCCTGCCAACTAGAATTGTAAGCAAACAAACAACAAAAAAAAACCAACAACCCCAACCCCCAAAACAAGCAAACCAGCAAGTTATAACTTTTAAAGATCTTAACTAAGATGCAAGAAGTTCCTTAAGACTGGTTACATACAGTAACAGATATAAATAACATCCAGAATATTGGAAAGTTAAGTGAGAAATTGTACAACAATCACAACAATGTTATTGTTTAATAAATACACATTTGCCTAACCCAGACAGAGAAATAATCTGAAAAGGTTTGAAAATATATCATAAAATGAAGGAATTACGGGTTTAAAAGCTCCTTGCTCTTGTTTTGCTAGTAAGTTTTGCTAAAATGTAGAAATTTTGCACATAACAGGCATGATGGCACGAGCTAAAAATGCAAAGGGATTATAGAAAAGTGCTTACATTAATAGGAATCTAAATTACAACTATAGGGTGAAGGAATAATAATAATGATGTGTCAGAAAATATATCACTAACAATTATTTATTTTAAGTATTCCCATAACAAGGTTGCATTGCATAATTAAACTCATTTAAGTGTTTGAAAATTCACCTATGGAAGCTATTAAAAAACTAGATGACTACAGAATTCCCAGTTAAAAAAACCCCAAACAAACTAATCAAACAAAACCCCGAAAAACCCAAATGTTAAAAATGGTAAAGAATGCAAATGCAGTAGGCAAGGCCACTTTTTGGTGAATGGCCATAGCAGTTCTTATTATGTTCCGTGTGAATATTTCTGTTGACAGCACAACTAGCAGCAATGGGAACAGCAACAGAACAAAAGAATACTTTATTTATCCCTAATTCTGCCCAATGCAACATTTTCTTTTAAGGGATAGAAAGCAACAAAGCAGCAACTTATTTTAAATTAAGAAAGGAAGTAAAAACGGTACATTAGCAATAACATGAGCTGGGTGCCATATCTCAGCAGACAACTTTGGCTCTCTTTGCAGCCAATGAGAAAAAAGCTGTGTTTTCTAACATGGGAAAAATGAGAGATTGGAGGATTTCCCCACAATGTGCATTAGATGCTTTCCAACTATATAACAGCAGTAGAGTCTCCTGCTCTATACAGTATTGATTATGCATGTGCAAATTTTTAAAATCTGCAGCTCTCTGTATCTACATATTATAATAAAATGGTTTCAGAAGTCAGTTTTTTTCTGTGTAAAGTTCGTTAGAAACAAAAAAGACCGGTGACTCAAGTCTTTTAGGGACCATGTTAAGACATAACAAGTCTTTATTCCTAAGTCTCAGGCAATTGGCTGATGTCAAGACATCTCTCAAAAAAATAACACCAATTGCTAGTGACATTTCATCTTGCTGTATATAAATACCTCATGGCCACCTTCTTCTAAACACTAGCCTGTGTTTAAATATTATTATTATTACTATTATTATTATTAATAATAATAATAATAATAATAATAAATCCCTCAAAACCTCATTATGTAAGATGGCATTTTAACAAAATTTATTTTTTTAAATCCATTTTGACATAGTTTGCCTAATTTTTTTTCCCAGTTCTTAAACCCCATCCACCAGGATCAACTCCCATACTGATGTCTTTCAGAGGCACAGTATAAAGTGGTGGTTGATTTCAACACAAGTCTCCTAGCACACTTCATTGTTCTCTTCCTGTCCTAGAGAGATGGAAGAGATGATGATGATGATACCTTTAACCACACTGTCCTCCTTCTACATTGTGCAGAGTCAAACAGCTTGTGCTTTGAAGCATGTCAAAGGATCTTCTTGGTGAAATGCTGTGACTTTTTTTCCCCCCCAAAAAGGCCTCTCTCACTGCATGTTTTATCCTATAGTCTGAACCAGAATGATTATTTCATGGGACATTCAGCTTTGTCTTGATAAACCTTTGATTTTCCCCTCAGACATAAGTACTTTAATCCATTGTGTCTCTGTTTTTTAACTTCATTTAAATTTCAAAGCTTATTGCTTATATTTTAGGGAAAATTCCTCAAGTATTCTTCTTAGTTTGAACTGAACACCCGCATAGGTGCCAATACCATAGAAACTATCACTACTGATTGTTTTTCCTTCAGACTAAAGGATTCCAGCATCCAGCATCATGGCATTCTGGGGAGACTTCCAAATTAGAAGAAGTTTAGAATTTGCACCTATCTTTCATTGAACATTTTTCCATTTCATTTTGGTCTGGGCAGCTTGTACTATTCAGACCTTTGAAAAGCAAACAGACAGATCTAAAAATCTAAAAGGTGGACCAGTAAGAAGAAAAAGCATGGAACTATGTGAAACAGGTGTTGAAGAAACCTCAGTGCCTACAATAACATGTCAACCATTTTACCATTCCAGTGGGATGCTAGGAACGTTTACTGGACTATGTGGCTCTCACATAGAATTCATCTCTGTACTTCCCTATTCTATGCATCCACTTCTTACCCTGACTTTCTCTGGAAGAGTAGAGGATAAAATACTCCCTAAATTCACCTTGAAAATAAAATAATCACAAATTAGAACCAGGAAAACAGGAATTACACTAATAACTAGCTCTCTCAAAAGTTGTTCTGCTTCTCATATGACTTGAAGTGTTTTCTATCTTTTAAAAATAATTATGCATACTGTTTCTATGACAACCGACCCAGATTCCTAATGAGCTTCCCTTGGTACTACTACTACTACTACTACTACATGGAAGAATAATAATTTCCTGTGGGTAGATTTCCCATGTCTGTGCTCTAATTCAAAGCCTGACCTGAGTGTCCTGTATTACATACTGTATGCCAAAAGCCTCAAGCTTTGGAGAGTTTTTTTCTTGCCAAATCCTTTCTCTCCCTCTGGTTTGGAAAGAGATTGGCAGCTGAGAGATGCTGCAGCAGCATGGAAAGCAGCTAGATGACAGCCATAAGCTGATGTTATTTGGGTTCAACAGGAAAATTAATTCTAATCATGTGATCAAACATTTATGGATCCTAAGGGAAAAATCAATATTTCCACAAGACATAGTTCCTGTGTGTCTGCATGATTACTTCCTCCAAGGTCTTGTGTATTACTAGGACAACTTCAGCATCACTGTTTTATTTTATTTTTCGCCAAAAAACATTCAGCAACTTTGAAGAGTTTGAGCTCCAATGCGGTAACACAAATCTACACAGTTCTATATAAAGTCCTTCAATCTCTTGTGATAAGCTTGTTTAATCTTTGCTTATTCAACGATAACATTAAAATTTCATTATTTATGCTTAACTAGACAAGACTACTTTGTTGCTGGGTTGTGGTGTTGTTTTTGTTTGAACTTTTCTTTTAGAAAGAAAATCAAATTAATTAGAAGAAATGTGATGAAGTTTTAAAAAGTGAAAACTCAGTAATTATCAAGTAAACACTATTGGACAGTGAATTTCACCAAAGTATGAGTGGTCTCACTAGAAAATGTATA
This sequence comes from Petroica traversi, assembly GCA_025920805.1. Taxonomy (NCBI): domain Eukaryota; kingdom Metazoa; phylum Chordata; class Aves; order Passeriformes; family Petroicidae; genus Petroica; species Petroica traversi. The sequence goes on from JAHLSL010013433.1 coordinate 1,690,744, forward strand.
GAAACCTGGTAGCCTAGATGACCTCTTGCTGTATCTTTTCTCCTGCTTCTGAAGTCTGTGATGGTAGGCTGAACTCTTCCTGTGAGAGACCTATGAAACATCACTGATCTCTTATACTCTCTCTCAAGTTTTTGATGCAACAACTCCACTGAAGTCGTGATGCAAAAAATGAATTCTGAGCAGCTTTCAAAAAACTCCAGATAACTCCCTCATGCTTTCTTGTTGACTTTTTCCCCAAATGATTGTTTTTGCATATGATACATCTAGGAACACATATTTTTCATTTAGGGGTTTCATGGTGAATGGAGGTGAATTTTGGTGCGTGCTTCACAATTAGCAAGTTCCACTTTCCTAATTCGATCATCAGCTTTGCATCAATTTATATTCGTTCCTAAATCGTGAAATACTTCAGAGATTATACGATGTGAATTATGACTGGCATAAAAATCAAGGCACTCAATGAAATTTTAGAAATAAAATCTCTAAAATTATTTCACTTTTTTATACTTCTAAATGATCTTAAGCACTGCTGCTATTTAAAACCAACACATGCTGTTCTCTAGGCTTAGACTATACTTTCCCCAGGTCCATCCAGAAATATGTTGCACTTTATAGTACAACTTGTATTCCATATTTCAGGGTTCTTCACAACCTGTGCAGTTCTCCCATCACCACTACTGCTATAGTGTCTTGCTTTTGGCCAAGGACAGGGTTATTTTCTTGCCAAAGCCATGAGGGGGCAGAACCTGGAGCAAGTCAGAGTGGGATGGTGCTGGCTGCGAGTCAGGCTGGGCTCAGTGACATTTCCCATGCAGGTCTCAGTGTTCCCTAAAACTTTGGTGACATTTGCATGCACTATTTCAAAAGCATGACTCCAGCTTCACTGCACTCAAGAAATACTCATGGACACCCATTAGTGCTCTCAGTTGTTCAATGACTTTTATGAAAGTATAAATTAACAAATTAACCTAGCATCATCATCAAGAAATTTTAACTTTAAAAAGCCAACTCTTTTTTTTGCAAATTCTTGGAATAATAGATTATTATTTGGTGAAGAAGTCACCAGTTTATATAGTCTAAACCAACTTCAAATAGGTTTTCTTGTGGGATGCTTCATGTAATTAGGATTTGATTCGTCATGCTAAAAATGTTAGCACATCTTACTTGGAAATTAATAGTTATTTTTGTACAACTATCTTTAAATCTTAGCCTGGCTCTTGTAAAATGAAACATCATTCCTTCTGATGGTGGTGCATCCAAGCATTTTGAAAACCTTGAATCTGACTCATGACAGTATAGCATCAGATCAGATGTGTTTTCTGGAAAAGAAGTAATGATACTCATTTAACAAGTCCATTTAACCTGTATGCATGAGCTGTGTCCCCAAGGTTTGCTGTGAGCTCAAAAGGACACAGTTTGCAATTACTGAAAGCTTCCATCTGACTTCACATATACCAGCAGTGCATTCTTTTCCACAGTGCCTGGTTCACAGATAAACCAGTGACGTGCTTAGTCTGAGCTGTTAAAACCAAACATCTTTCACACATTCCTCGCACTTGGGGGTTTGGTTTTGACGCTTGAGAAAGACATTTGCTGCCTTTGCACAGTAGTCTTTTCTACTTCAGCTTGAGAAAAAAGTATTACCTTCTGTCTATCTAAAAGTAGCAAAAATAAGTGCTTGAACAGGAGGCTTCAGGATATAGTGTTAATTAAAGCAGTATGTTAAAAAAATTAGTGGCACAATATCAACGCCTACTAAAAGAGAAAACAAGAGTTTGTGAACACCATTTCCCCTTTTCTTTCTGGAGCTCATTTGCAGCCTGATTTTCAGCTGCAACTTCAAATGCAGCTCATAAGCACTGAAAGCTGCAGCTGTGTTTTCAGCATGCTTGAAAATAAGGCAGAAAGCAGCTTCCTGGTGCTCTGTTTCGTTACTTACTCTGAAATCTAGGCCTGCTGCCACTGCCCTTTTTACTTCTTTGAGCAAGTGCATTTTAAAGACAAATCTCTAGAAATTCATTAAATATGTATTTCTTGGATGGGTTCAATAATTGAGCTTAAGAGCAATTTTGACACAAAATTCTTAGAAAGGTCTCTCAAAATCCTTACCAGTGGCTTAAATGCTTTTTTTCCTGCTTAGGGGTCTTATTTTAGGCTGAAATACATCGAAGTATTTTAAACTATGTAATATTTTGTAAATTATGTCATTCACAAATATTACATAGTAAAAAAAGGCTTTGGGGCAAAATGACTACTACTATTATTATTTTTTTCACATATTGTCTGATTATTTATTTTTGGCGAGACAAAAATAAACTCTTCATATTCCTAAAATATTTTCTAGCATTTACCTCCTCTAGGGGTGAGAGGTGGTGGAGTGAGTAGGCAATAGGTGCAGGAGCAAACTGTATTAAAATTTCATGTCAGAAGAGTAACAAAAAGAGAAGGAAGAAAAGTACTTTAAAAAGTAAAACCAAATCTTGCCCACATCTAAAACATCTGCTGACTAGTAGTTTCTTAGTAGTGAAAACTACTTACAAAAATCAATGCATTTTATTTTTGTATTATTTGAAAAAAATCAGGTTATTTGCTTTCAGCATGTTAACAAAATGGTTTTCCATGTTACGACACATTATTTCCCCTTTTTTTAATACATACCTTTGACAAGATTCTAAGGAATCTTGCAGTGCCTGTCATAATAATAATAATTCTAAATTCTGCAAAATCTCCCAATTTATAATTTAGCTACTTATTATTCATTATCATTCTACTTCAGAATCAACATGAAAGTCATAAGGCAAGGGATTTACTATTCAAAACATTATAGCTCCATAATAGGGCCACTGCACTCTAATGAACTTGTACATCAACTCTGAGATTTATTTTAAGAAGCTGAAAGTAACAGTAACAATCATCACCATAAATGCATCATTCATTCAGTGTGAACACTTTGGAATATCTTAGGTCTGTACCCATGAAGTATACCCATTAATATTCTATTTCAATGTTTAGCAAAAGTACAAGTTGTACTATAGGGTACCAGGAGCCAGTTTAAAAAAAGAAATTTCACTAAGACTGCAACACAAAGCCCATATCAAGAAAGGATCAACATTTTCCTGAACCTACTGCAGGGAAAACCAACAAACTTGGTTTAAATTTACTGAAAATTTTCAGTCTGCCTAAAAGGTATTTCACAAAAAAATTCCTTAACCTACTTTATTGCTGCATAGACATCTACAGAAATAATAATGACGATGAGTAAAGGCTTCAACGGTTTTAATTCTTGTTGAAATAAGTATCTGATTAGATGAGAAGGATTACCATAAGTCTTAGACTTTAAACTGCAATTTGGATTTGTAAACACAGCTGTCTTGTATGTCTGCCATGAGTTAAAATGAAAATAACAATGCTCAGATACTACTATATTTTTTCAAGCATTAAAAATAGGAAACTCCACAGTCTTCCCAGGAAGACTGTAAATGCAGGACAACTTTGCTATAATGCAGTGACTATTGATACACAGGAATCAGAAAGAAGAAGTGGGCTCTAATGGCCAGAAATGCAGGAGAAGACAAAAATATAGATTTTTCATTAGCAAAAAAAAATCTTTTAGCGTACAAAATAATTGTCAAGACAGTAAAAATAACTATTGCTTACTATCAATAACCCACAAAGAGGGAGAATGGTCTAATTTGAATCTTTATCAGACAGGCCTTTTACAAAGTGCCTCCCCTGTAACAGAATCCCTGGTAATCACATAATCCTTCATCAAGGCAATTTTCCCTTCCTCTTTCTTAGAGCAGCTGAGCATATATGAGAAAATGAAACCTAAAAAAAAGAGGAAGCAATCTAAGGAATTTCACATTTTATATTAGTGCAGGGCAGGCACCCTTGATAATTACTGTCAGAAAGGTCTTGCCTGAAGAACTTCCTTGAATTAAAAAAATTACAGAACACTACTACAAGAAAGAATATAATAAGTGAACTGTCAAATTCATATTTTCAACACCTTTATTTCCTGTTACTCCTTTTTTAAACCAATTTAATTTTTTTTGCCACTTTCATATGGAATGTCTAACCAAGCTGTAGGTTTTCCATACAAATTCATAAAATCCTATGAGAACAACAATAGGCAAACAATACCAAGATGCATCAGTATTTTTTTCCTAACTTCTTTATTTCCAGTGCAGTATCCACTGACCACTTCAACTCCCTACCACTTTCCCCCCCTCCTTTGCACCAAGACACTCAAGCACCTTCAGTCATTACACAGGAATTCAGGTATTTTAAAGTGGGAAACATGAAACTCAACAGAACCCTTAGCATGGGGCAAAAAAAAACCAAAAACATGGGAAGCTTCACAGCATCATGGGGGAGCTTTAAACAGCACCAATAATCAGGAAGTGAACATTGCATGTGCTCCTTAAAAAATTATAAAGAATTTGGGAAGGAAAAGTCTCTTGCATATAAGACAAACTTAGGCATGAAAGCAGGTGAGAGTTTCAGACTAGTACCTTCCTGAACTTACACTCTTCCATAAAATGTCACACTGACCCACACTACCTAGCCCAACATCCTTTCTCATTGGGAGATATGAAGACCCTCAGAAGAGTTGGCATTTACATGTTTCTCTTAAGGATCTTTCAATCTTCTCTCTGCAGTCAAGATCAACAGTGTTCTGAGCTGGACATAATTTAAGATGTTCTCTGTAAATATTTAATTCCACTATGCTCTTAGGGAAAGACATCCCTACAACCACTGACCATCATGCCTGAAATCTGGGAGCTTGGAGTTTGGTTTTCCCAATTTCTTGTAATCCAGTTGCTTCCAGCTCAACACAAACTGACTTTCTCACACCAATAAACCTTTCATATCCAGGTAGCTCCTATCCAATAGTGGTACCTTAAGCACAGCATAACATTGCTATGCTCATGACCTGACCCTTTTTTTATATTTAGGGGGTCAAACACATGCATTTATGCTCAAAGACTTAAGGCTCAAAAGTTTAAATCAGCTCTTGCTTCCTTCAGAATTATCTTTTTGTAAAGAAGAAATATGTCTGTCAATTACTTCTTATTATCTTTTCTTAAGATTTCCCTATTTAAAAACCTACTAACTTGGTCTGTTTAAAGTAGTAATTTCCACACCCCTCCCTTTTTTTTACTCAAAACATCATTTCTCTGAAATTTCACGCAATATTGAGTGAAATCAGAAGAAATCAATACTATTTATTTGCTTGTTAGCTGCACCTGACATGAAGAGTTAGAATATAAATGGAGCACTCTGTATTCAGTAGTTAAAAGATATTTTACTTGACAATACAAATACAGACTACATAATACACATTATTGTCAGTATATACACCAAACTTATTCAATTCAATGGGGTTCAATGTTACAATTAACGTCTTCAGACAAACTCTCAGTCTTGAAAACAAGCGAAATGGCTGGGTTTCTGAGTCTTGTCAGAAATTGAGGAGGAGCTACTGGTACTTTGCATCCCTGGGAAGAAGCTAGATTATCTCTACCATATTAAACACTCGTGTTTCTTGTGTGCTGGTCCACTCACAGGCTTTCACTGCCTGCTGCATAAACTTAACAGACTTTGATCTCTTGATCTCCCTCAAGGTGCTAGACTTCTCTCTCCATTGCATAACCCTTCAGTCATTTTTTCTATTCTTTGCTGCTTTGCAAACATGGACATAACTTCTTCCTAACAAGAACAACTTCTCCCTACTCTAAAGCTTCCTTATTGGGCTCTTTAAATATGCCCTTACACTCTCCTCTGCCTACCCTAACTGCATTTGTTTCATTATTACTCTAGGTTTCCCTCATCCCACTCCCCCGCTTTTTTTTTTTAATAGTAAATTCTATTAATTCCACTTCATTATTTCACTCAATTTTTTCATTTGTTAACTCATTATTATAGCTTCAACACATTTCACATTTCCCTTTTGTGGTGTTTGGACTGGGGGTGGGGATGGAACAACATGTTGGCATGTATTTGAATCATTAATACCAAGATCTGTTAATGCAGATTTTAAGCAACAACCTAATAGAAATGCAACAAAGTGAAAGCAGGACAGTGGGAAAGATAGTACTGACACAAATCAGCAAAAAAATAAATAGGACAAAAATCAAAGGAAGTCGGGAAGATCTTCAGGGTATTCAGGGTAGAAAGAAACAAGATATAATACCAAAACTCCTATTCCCATATGTTGTTAATTCTCCTATTAAGAAAATTAAAAGAGAAACAAACTGTATTTTGTTTTCAGTACAAAAATAAATGAAATTTAGTATTGCTTCTTTTAAGACAAAAACAGCTCTAATGGCACAACTGCAGCATAGAGATCTGTATTTTCTTATTTATCCACAGGTACATGGATGGAAAGGATTATAAAGTACAGCCTAAGTTTACAATAAGGACATTTATCCATGAAATAACTCCTCCTCCTGCTCCTCCTCTTTTATGATCTGAAGAGGAAATCTGGCCACATCGTGGCTTTTTTATCTCTGCCTGTTCTTTAGAGTATCTTAAACATATTTTCTAGCTCAGAGTATTATTTTACACCAGCAAAAAACCAGGTGAACAGTCTAATTGGACCTATCCAAATAATAGAGAGACAAGAACATTGTTCCAATTCCTGTCTGGGCAGTTCTCAGCCCTTCTGCCCTAACACAGATTTTTTCTACTAAACTTGTGGTATTTACTTCATCTTTTATGTACCCTGCAAACAGAATGCAAATGTGATATGTTCTCACTTATCTTGACAATAGTGATACATGGACAATAGATACAGATACACCACATTCATGTAATGCTCCATCTTTTCCTGAAACAATGCATCACTTTGTTTGGAGACTGCCATGTTTCTTAACTTGGTGGTTCATCATTCAGAATCTATATGTAGAGTGCAGCAGACATTCTGCTGGCACAAAATCTGACACTTACCTGGTGGAAGTTCATGCTTCGCTATCAACACAAAATTTGTTTTCAATAATTCTGTTAAAAAGGGGACAAATTATTTCATAGGTTGGTTGCAAAATAGAGTAGACCTGTCATTCAGCTGAAAGTATGCTAAAGGATGTACCCACCCACTGTGATCCTGATAGAGCTTCTTGATTCATGAGAAAAACTCTATGCTGCAAATTTCAGAGTCCAACAGGTTTCTGTGAGGACTGTAGATGGGATCCATCTCTGCATTGTATCATTTCCCTCCTTCTGCTGAGAGAGATGTACATCTCATATTACATAATTAAATCAGTAAAGCACCATTAAATCAGGACCTTAATATCCATAAATATGTTCAGTGGACAGGGACACTGAACACACTTGACCTCTACTGTTTTGGGAGCTGAGAAAGAAACATGATTAGCACCATGAAGACACCATGCTGGAGAAATCAGGTTTTATGGACGTGCTCCACCTGAAGACTGAGATGAAATTATTTCTATTACATAAGAGCTCCTGTATGTTGCTTACTTTTATATGTTCTCAGTTTTCTCCTGGATATATAACAGTGCCCTAGTGTTCCAGCCATAGAATAGAAGTAATTTTATAATGACCAGCAGAACAATTAAAACAATTAATTTAATTTATTTGATGTAAAAAGAATGCTTTGGGTCCTTTTTCCCCCCATTTTTAACTTCACAGCATTTTTATGACTTACTCTATCAGTATTTCAATGTCCAATAAAAGTAAAAAACCACATGCGATGAGAGGGATCTAGAGTACTGAAAAAGCATGAATATGACATTTTTAACAGTCATTTTTAAACAACTAATTCGCTGCTCAGCATCATCTCATTCCTCTCATTCATACAATAAATGCAAGCATCAAATATGTTAATGTGATAAAATGGAGAAAAAGGGACAAATTAGCAAGAATAGTCACAGTTATGAAGAATCTCTAACTACTTTAAGAGACTTTCCTGTTCACCTAGCCCCAGTAACATATATAATAACAAATGCCCATTTTTTTTTTCACATGGAAGCCACATGTTAATAAAAACTGTCTGTTTCTTTAACAAAGTGTTTTATAGCAGTTCATGCTGGTAAGAAGTGTATTGATAGCAAAGACATGAAATTCTGTACAATTTATAGAGCATCATGAATCCCAATGTCTTCCAAACCATTTCTGCTTTCCTGATCCCCACCAACAGATGAATCCTGGTATCATACTGTACTTAAAGTAACCTTGATATTAATTTGCTACTAGGAACACTGCAGTCCCTTGGTCACTAATAATATTCAAACAGAAAACAGTAAGTAGGTATTAAAAATCCTACACAGAAACAGCATTCACTCAGCATTTCAGTCACTAGCTCTTTGCATCAGTAAATTCAATTTTAAGATCTCATACTGTGTCAGTTTCTTTCTTCTGGTTGTTTCATCTTATATTTTGAAAATAAAATCTTAGTGGCAACTGAAATGTAATTAACACATTTCAGCATCTAAGGAAAACATAAAACAGCTGACTAGAATGTAGATGCTTAAATAAATCCATCTCATTGCAAGGGATTCAAGGTATACATAGAGTTCAGCTTTTCAGAAAACTTAGCCAAATCCACCTTAGCACCAGTGACCAGAAAGACAGCACATTATCCATGAGGAGAAACATTTTAAAATGCAGAATACTTGGGGCATGTGGAATACGTTTTGTTTTGGTTGGGGTTTTTCTTGTTTTGTTTTGAACACAAAAAATAGTTTCTTTTACCTTCAGAGTAAAAAGTTGCAGTAAACAACTTTAAAAAATCACAAAGTGAAAACCATGAGCCAAAACAGATAATGAGTTCATTAAACTAGCCACATCCCTTAAGTATTTATGAAACTTGAGGAGAAGCATAAGTTTGTTTTTTAAAAAAAAACCTTTCCCATAGCTTGTGATTCCTAATGGGATGGTCTGTCATTCTTGTGCATAAATAAATAATGCTAATATATTACTTTAGCCCCTGAAAAGGGCCAGGAAAATACAATTATCTCAGCAAACGCTGTAGCATATGTAACAAATAGTTACATGCAACCTGGACACATCCACTATAATTTTAGATTTCCCATAAGTTATCTATTGTAGCTTTATTCAGCCTTGATATTTTCTAAGATTCAGAAAACAGAAATTTAAATAAATTCAGAACCCTCTTGAAAATAAAATCAGACCCACAAGTGTCATTAATTGAACATCAAAATACACACTTAAACTTTTCAGAAGTTGGCTCATCTCCCAAAGTTTGACACTTGCAAATTTGAACAATTTTAAATCTACACTTCAGCAAAAATTTGTTCATAAACATTTATAAACAATGTGAAAGACGTGTATAGCATATTCATTATTAACATAAATGCCCTGTGCAGTCCTAATGGTAGAGATACTAACAAAAAAAAGGGAACTTCTGAGCGATATAGAGTATCTTGTATTACAACAGTTTTCTCAGTGACTGGCAGGATCTGTCCTGACAGCATCCTGTGTGTGATGACTTCCCCCAAAACAACTCTCCTACTCATAAAACAATGCCCATAAGAACATGAGAAGAAAACGAGTCCTGTCAATGCATAAGTATCTCAACTTATGGGGCTGAATCCCATCCAGAGAGGGAAAAGCGGGCAATGATAGTAATTTTATGTGCAATTATTGAAAACAACCAGTATTGCACCAGTGCCTTGCTGTTCAGAGAGATTCATGCTGCATTTAGAAATGTCAGAAAAGGATATTCCATTCAATTTCCTGTATGTAGCTATTTCTTGAATGAATCACTGCTTCCTGGAAATGCATGTATGACATAAACATCTATTTCTGTTTTTAAAATTGTCAGCAGAGTAGCTTCTGGAAGCTTTTATATTTTGCAATGGGTGGTGCTCTGATTGTTCCAAAGATGTGTTTTTATTAGGTGAAAGCTTGCCATCTTTTCACCAAAACTCCTGGCATATTTGCCTGTTAGAACATAACATCTTACTAAGATTTTCCTGGCATTTGTCAAATCACCTCCTAACTTTGCTCTTTAAGGAGCTGCTGGATTGAGCTTTGTAAGATGACTGCATGACATTGTGTATTCAGAGTCTTTAATGTCACTTTATATTCTGGCATGGGGGAAAAATCCTTTAGAAGAAACAATAGCTATTTTTGACAAGGTATTTTAGTTCTTAGTTGGGTTGGTACAGTGTTTGTGTATATCACTCTCATATTAGATTTTGCTCCTCTATTTTTAACTGCATTAAAAGTGCATAAAACCTGCACTGCAGTTAAATTATGGAACCAGAAAGCAAAGTCTCAATTGAAAGGGACACTTCCCAAACCTCATGAGGGCAGCTACTCAAAACAGTCTGTACGAAGTAAATTTTTGTCACTGGTTTTGAGAGCATTTACCCACAAATCCTGACAGCTGCCAATACTGAAGCTAAGCTTCAGCACACATCCTTGGAGCATCATACAAACACTGCCTTTTCAGTATTGCAACAAAATGCATTTATGTGGGAAAAGAAAACTATAATGTGAGGAAGGCATTGAATATATGAAATTCCTCAAAAGAAAGCAGGAAATTCTTGCAAAAGAGCCACATAAAAACCCAAGCAGCCCAGGCACCCGTAAGATTCATTACAGAAATGTAAGGTGCATAAACTCAATCCATACATGTAAAAACAAAAGATCTTTGGGACAGGGATGATGTTTTTCTGACTCTAAGTACAGTCACACAAAGCCCTTCAATAAGTGCAAGTTATCATAAATTAACAACACTGTCTCAGGCTGCTAAATGTAAAGTCTTAGATGTATTCCTAAAGGTATAAAAGCAGTCAGACAATGTATGCATCTAAGAAAGTCTTTTAATTTCAGAAAGGAAATGGCCTTCTGCAAATACGCACTCCTGGTGTCCAGCATTAGGTCTCCTACAGCATTACTTATGCAGATTTTGTAAAAAGGTGTGTTCACTGAATTCAAAATGGAGTAAGATACTGAACAGACAAAACTTACTTATATAGCAGATAATGACCTAGTAAGATATTCATCTGAGGATAGTGTTTCAGTGCCCTCTGTAAAAAGACCTTCTGATACATAGATCCAGATTTCTTTTCTAGGTCCCTATGCACAGGGGGCTCTCAACTAATTCCTCTTAATGAAACCTGAAGTGTTCATTTTTATTTATAAACTTCCGATGATTCATATTTTTGCATTGTGAGATTGTATTAAAAATACTTATGCATTTTAACCCCTCACAGTGGATGGGAATTCAGTACACATAAAGGTTTCCCAAAGATATTGGAGTATAATTTAAATCCTTGCACTTTCCTTAAAAATCTTATGGGGTAGGAGAGTTCGGAAAGGCTAAGACCAGGTCCTAGGTTTGCCATTAAAAGGCAGTCTCGGAAGTGACCTGTGCTACAGGAAGCAATAGTTTCCTTCCTGGGAAACAGAACCAGAAAGCAGCTAGTTTTGAGTATTGATAGATATGCAGACCGGTTGAAAGTAGTTCCGCCTTCAGCCAAAAAACCTCTTATTTAAGAGTGGGACACTGGGGAAAAGGCCCTTTTATCCTGTTCCTTCCTTTATATCTGTTATCCTCTTTGGGGCAGAGGAAGAGGGGGGTTTGGAGCTGCAGCTGAGCCCTTCAGGGTTCAGACAGAGCTGGGCTGTAAATTCCAGCCATGGCCAGGCAGGGCCGAGCCCTTGCTCTCCTTCTCCTCAGCTTGGACACTGAAATTCCACACTCGAATGGCACTGGCAGAGACAACATGACCATTGCAAGTCCCTAGAGAGAGATTAACCCTCTCAGTGCCTGGTTAAAACTTGCAGACTTTCACCCTCCCCTGCACAGAGAGAGAAGGAGTGAGCACACTTACATAAGTACAGCACAGAGACTCTAAAGTCAGTGAGGGAAGCAGAACTGATGCTCTGGGAGGGAGAATGAGGGGTGCTTCAAGGTGGAAGCTGAAAATTCTTTTGTGAAGCCATGGTTGGGACTAAGCTAATAGTCCCATAATATATGAGGAAATGGTCCAAAGGGGGGATAGGATGTTCTAACTGCAGCTGTGAGCCAAGGCACCTGTGTCGAGATGAGCAGATAATGAAGTAATGGTGGCCTGATGAGAAGCTTGAGCAGAGACAGAGAAGCTGTGACCCAGTCTCTCGCCCCCAGGATGGTAAAGAGGACTTAAGTTGCCAATAATAGAAGAAGATTTCTTTGCTGCTGCAGTAGAACCACTCATGCTTAAAAGAGTACTTCATAGACCGTCACAGCCCATCATAATATCTGTGGGAAGGCTACTAGTGTGGGAAGGATCTTCCACATCAAGAAGATTTTTCCTACAAGGTGGCTGCTTGTTGTGAGGCTGGACCATAAAAACTGTATTTTTCCTGTGGAAAAGTCCATTGTATAAGCAAGGGAAACCTTATCTCCATAAATGAACTGAGAAAAGACTATTTTAGGGGTGATAACTGACTGAGGTCAAAGAGTTGTCTTTTCGTGTTGTCAGTGGGAAGGAGATGGAGAGGTGAAGGGAGGAAAGAGGTTCTGAGGGTTTTGTTCTGGTTCTTGTTTTTTTCCATTTTAGGTCTGTTTATAAACTTTCTTTGTATTCTTCAACGTTTGAGCCTGCTTTGCCTACTCCCAACCCTTATCTCAGAACAAAATTGGGTAAATTTTGGTAAGTGTGCTGGCATTTGGCCAGAAAATCAGATGGACAAACTCAAACCACTACAGACCACCTCATAAAATCCCAGATTTTAAATATAGCTCTTTTATCCCCAACTACTACTTCTGTGTTTTTCTTTATGGAAAAATAGCAGATCAGTCGCAGAACAACTTCAAGAAAAAAGAAAAAGCTGCAAAAACACAGGAAATAGATTTCCACAGAGAACTCAGTTATTAAGTTCAATGCACTGACTAGTATCTGTATCTCAACAGAAGTGTTACTTTCTATTGTATTTACTGTTTATTACCTAGTAAAAATAAAGCAAAACAGATAAAATTCTGGTCTCTTCTGAATTTTTTTGGAAACTCAGCATTTCCTCTTGAAATCTCTATTCAATTTCTGAAAAAAAGAAATCTACCATCTAAAAATGGCAGTGAAAAACTATATACAATTTTATTGAGTACAAAGAAAGTTTTAGAAACATGCAGAGGAAGAGAATAAAGAGCAGATTGCATTTACCTGTGCTGAACGATCAGCAGCAGAAAAAAAAAAGAGTTTGTTACAGAGAGCTCTCATCAGTCCCAAGACACCTCGGTAATGTCAAAGAAGCAGGCAGGAAGGCCTTGGCCTTCAGTCCAAAATCAGCTTGCTATATACAGCACCTGCAACAATGGGAATGGGGTTCCTGAGTGCTGCAGCAACCCAGCCAGGAGGAGCAGGAGAAGGAGAAGTGAACGATCCAGCGGTGTAATTCCTGGAGACTGCCCAGTGCAACACTATCTCTGCCTGTCACTGCATAGAGGGCTGCACAGAGGGATAGAAGCCATAGCTGGGCTGGAGGGGCAGGGAATGGGCATGGAATAGCTGAACATAGTAAAAGAAGCTAAGGAGTAATTCTTGCCACAAAGGAAATTTCCAGGTTATGGCGCAAAATGTTCCGCAATGGAGAATGCAACCAGCCTAACATAAAGTAAGTCCCTTTAGATTTAGTAAGAGATTGGATTAGCAAAAACTTGCTCAATTGTTTGAAAACTGGAAATGATGCAGATACTACACTACAGTCCATAAATTAATGGATTAAGCTACTCTTTACTCTGACTAAAATGATCAGTGACTGAACTGCTGATTCAGTCCGCTTGTTTAACTTTTCATTAATTAATGCACTCAATTTATTGAAATGTTTTGCTTGAAAGTATTCCACTGAGACTTCATAATATTCCTCTGATTTCCTCAGGTATTCTCAATTATGTTGGCTGCTCAAACATGAAGAGATGCACTTGACAGGTTCATACCTCTCCCATTAAGTACACCAATGTCTTCTTGTTAATAATTAAGGATAACTGCATTCCTCTGCTTCTAGGTGTAACACACAAATCATTGCAGAACAGACCATGCTTTAACTCCTAGGGTAAGGAAGTCACAGCCATGATCACTCTATGGAAAAAAAAATCTAGTTTCCAGAAACAAGGATTGCTTGTGGGTTAAAGTGCATTTTATTTAGTGCCTGAAAGGAGTTCCTCTGTTCTGTTTCTTAAAGGCAGGTGATCAAAAACCAAGGTCTTACACCAGATTTACAGATTACCTTACCCTTACAGACTACAAAGCCGTACAAGGCGGTTTTTTTCAATTAATTCTAGTATTTTTCCAATTGTATTTCCAATTCTAAGCCCCTAGCTAGCTAAATATACTTTACATACAGGTGGACCTAAAGACACTTGACACAACAGTGTGGGCTAGAAAACATCAAGTGTTTTTGGGCTTGTTCAAGAGATAAAAAGCCAACAGACTACAGACCTATGCCAATTTACAGCAGCCTGTATGTTTTATTTCAGCTTCAATAGTTATTTTTTTTTTGTGTGTGTGTAAGGAGAAGTCCCTGAAAGCAAACTGCATATGACACTTTTAACACACTTATTTACTTAGAATACCTACCTTGAGTAGCTATCAACATGAACTTCTAAAGAAGATTAATTTCACATTGGAAATGAAATTGCTTAGTATTTCAGAGACATTTTAAAAGTACACTTAAAGCAGTGCATATGTGAAGGCAAGTGATAAGTTGAATTTCTGTCTTTGGAGGAAAGGGTTTTTACGTTTCCCTGCAGGTAAATGAAGGAAATACTGATGTATAACTAATAGAATCTGTGAATTTGAATTTTAAAAAGCCAGGCTGAATTTAGGACTGTAGCCCATGGGGCTTGTTAAAATCTGTGTGAAGACCTAAGCATCATCTTCCCCTATCTCAATGGGCTTTAGAGTTGCTCTGATCTAATATTAAACAATGAATAAAATGATTCTTTAACACAAGAGTATTACAAAAATAACTCTATAAGCAGACCTGAGCTTTGAGATAAAAGCAGTGCACACCCCTCTTGTACACCTTTGCTAGGAGTCAGAGCCCATCAGTGTAAATGGCTTGTGCTCACAGGTATGAAAGAGGTGTCCTCCTGTCTCCAGCTTTAGAAAAGGTTCTTGCAAAGCTGCTGCTACTGAAGAACAACAGACCCTGGAAAGATCCTGTGTGCAATGTGGCAAAACTTCAGCCAGTTAGAGTTAACATACAGTCAAACATAACAAGGGAGCAGCAAGATTACCAGGAAAGCCAAGGCAAGGGAAGACAATTCCTTGCTGCCTCTCAACATTAGCACAGATGGGCTTCACTTGTGTATGTGAAGGACACCAACCATCTCTCAGCTGCAGGGGACTGTCAGGCACCATCAGCTCACCTGCCCACGCAGCCAGAGCAAGATGTTCCACCCAGAGCTGGGGACAGTAGATCTCATCACTCTGGCCATGGCCAGACAGTGCTGCAGCTGGGAGACTGCAGGGTCTTACTCTCCTGGTCGGTTTGTTAGTTACACGTGAGGTTGCAGGAAATCAGGAAAGTGAGGACAGTGAGAAGAAATGAAGGAAATAGATGTGAAGGGATCCACCCTTGAAAAATCCTAGACCCTTCAACAAAACCAAACCTAAATGCTTTTTCAAATGTTTCTGTTGCTCAAAAGCTACACTTGTAAAACAGCCTTTGCCTTCTTACCTGTTCTACTACTAAAGAGGTTTTATTACACCTACTGTTCAAGGTAAATGGCAAATAAGCAAACACACAGATGTTTTTCACACCAGAGTAAGCACAGTACACTGCATACTCTTTTCAATAAACAGGAAATTTCTCTGCTAGGCTCAGAGAATTCTTCAGACACAATGTCCCTGACCCTCACAGACTCTGAAATACAAAAAACAGAAGAAACCTCCCCTCAAGCAAGACTACTCTATAGCTATTGAAACGTATATCTTCCCTGTTCTCTTCTGAATATTATCTTTTCTGACCTCATTAAAAATCTCAAATTCAAACACTCTTACTTGTTGTTGCTGTCTGCAAACAGAACACAGGCTTTTAGAGACACCGTGGCATTAAATGAAATATTAAAATAATCTGCTTTGTGTGAATCTGATATTTAAAATCCTTGCACCTGAAATCAATGGTAAGATGCCATCCAGTGGCTGAAGGCAGCACAGAATTAGAATAAAACCGGCGGGAGTGTTCACCTACAATGACATCTAGTGGTAAGACATCAAATCGACTGAACAAGTTTCGACAATGCAAGTTAAAAAAAAAAAAGACTGTTTCAATAATACTTACTTTTAAATTTAACTCAAGTACAGGTTATTCCACTGTATGACCTAAAATGCACTCTGGTAATTCTGTTGTATCTTGTTTCTCTTTCATTAAAAAACACGGCTTAGAATGTCATCCAGAATTATTTGGAATTTGGACTATATATTACTTGCAAAATAAAGCAAAAATAATAATTAAAAAATAATTCTAATAGCCATACTAGAAGGAGAATTGCTTGTAAAGCTAAGTGTCATATAAGCCAGTTAAAGGTAACTTACTTGGTTTATGAGTCCCCTGGGGTCTCACCAGAATCTTTCTTTGCAGAATGCAAGTTATTGGAGGCTTTAGATTCCCTTTAAAAATACTTTTAAGAATTGGTATACTGTATAAAGTACAATCCTATAGGATCATATTTCTTGCATTTTTATATTGTTCCTTTCATATTATTTCTTCCATTGCATACATTTTATTCTAATAAAATTTCTAATTTCTAATAAAAGCCTGAGAAGAGGCTGAGTTGATGCCATGCCAGTGTTGCCTATTGGGGGAGTATCATACTCACTCAAAGTTCATTTTTTGTGTAAGAGGGAAAGAAGTAAACAAAACCCTTTACAAAAGCTCCCTTATGACACAAGGCTTAGATCCTACTTACTTTAAGTATAAAATATCAATACTGATTATATTTTACAGCAGCACAAAAGAGACCTGACAGATACTGATCCTAGAGGAATGATAAATAAGGGCTTGCATTTTGAAAAACCTATTAGTCAAGTGCCAAAATATGCTGAAAAGCATTTTTAAAGAGAAATACTAACTGAAGAAGAAAGTGCTAGGTTTTCTGTTTGCTTATAGATATTACCTTGTGCACAAACTATGTACGTGTTGTATTAACCACTATACGTCTCTGAACTGAAGATCCGGTTCATTACCAATAAGAATTATAGTTCAAATATTACACAGCTGAAACACTGTGCAAATAAAGAAATTATAATGAGGAAGTCTATGCTTTCTTGCCAGAGATACAACATCACTGTTGGCAGTCCCCAGTGACCCAGTGGTGTAAACACAGACCAGTTCTGCAGGTGCACTGATTTTCATTTTGGAACATGGGAGATGGAAAGAACAGCACAGTTTATGAACCAAGTCCTGTAGGAGTCATGTCGTTTCAGGCTTGAGTGTCAAGTTTGTAAAAGCACATAAGAGAAAGAATCTTGTTGAAAAATAACAAGATGAGTGATCTGAAGAATAACAGATAACCAGTCATTGATGTTCACTCTGAAAAAATAATATTCATACACATAATTTTTTCCTTTGAATTTAGTCCTCAACAAACTGCATATATAATAAACCCAGGAAAAAGACCCAACAAACCATCAAAAACACACACAAAAAAACAATGGGGAAAAAGATGGACATAAGAACAAAGGAGTACCAGGGCTAAGGAGGATAAAAAGTACAAAAATCATAATTTTTAGCACATCCTACAGTTTGGCCATCCTAATTACCTGGTATCAAACAGTTCCATTATAATAAACAGGGGTTTGTTTAGCTAAGCTTTATCTGGCTTACACACCCACAGTTCAACACAGCTAATATTTTAGGAGATTTGAAGATGTTTTATTAAATTAATTAATCACCATTCTATAAAAACAATCCCACTTGTCCTGGTTTAGGGCAAATACTTAGGAGGAAACCTCTGGGGGGGGTCTCCTCTAGGGAGAGCCGATTCCAATCGCCCCTCCCCCTACAGGTCCGGGAAGAATTTCCTTAGAGAAAAGTGGAAAAAACTATTTATTTAACAAATAGAATATTCACAAGCATAGAAAACAAATTTGGATAATATGAAAACAATGAAACCTCTCCTTCCTCTGAAGAGATGGTAGATTCAGAGTCCGTCTGAGTCCGGTTCAGTTCTCCAGTGGGGGGGGCCGATTGCCGGGCCCGGCTGTAGAAGTCGGCGAGGATGGGGGGGGGGCCCCCCGGGGGTTCCCTGGTGTCCTGGGCCCACGCGATACCAGCCAGTCCCAGGAAGAGGAAAAACGGAAAAAAAAATACCCAGCAAAAGAAACAAAGTCTCTCCCTGCAAAAAGCCGGGAAAAATTCCAGGAAAAACCCTCTGCTTTGAGCTCTTCCAGCACCCACACCAGAGAGAGTAAAAAAAAAAACCAAAAAACCAAAGAGATAACACTGTCCGCTGGAATGCAGCCTTGCTTCGTAGGCGTGTTTTTTTTTTTCCTCCACTTTCACTCTTTCTGGGACAACTTAAACCTGCAGAACTTAAGGTCCAGCATAAGCAAGAGGACGACTGGGGATACAAACAGGTCATATGGCCAACCCAGGACACCACTAAAATGTGGTTCTTTTGTAAGGGGCTCAACTTTAATACAAATGCTTAATGATAGCACTTGAGACTCTGTATCTAACTGGAACTGCACTGCACAACATGGTTCACGGGTAAAAAAACTGAAGCCGTCTTAAAGAGGTTAACAGCATAAAAAGTTGCAGAAGGAACCTGATGCTAGACCCCTTCCATCATCTAAAAACATTTATGTGGGCCAGTCTTTGATTGTGGTAGATGTTTCAATCTGCCAGAACAAAATTTCTTAATAAAAGGTAAAACCATATATAAATAAGATAGAAATCTGAACATCAGCTGAATCAACTTTCTTCAAAAAAGCAGAGGTAGTTTTTTTTTATATTAAACTATTAGTCTTACTTATTTAAAGAAATATTCAAGCCTAAGTACTATAAATGTAAAGAAATAAAGGGAAGATATGAGAAGAGCAGCTGCTGGCTTTGTGTAAGGCATTTGACATTGTCCTACCTGACCCCCTTATCTGAAGCATGAATTCATGGATGGACCACTCAGTGTTTAAGGAATGGGTAGGATGGTTGCATTTAGAGACTTGGCTCTGCCTCTAAATGGAGAGTAGTGATGAGCAGTGCTCCTCAGGGGATGGAACTGTGCTGGTTCAGTTTAACATCTTTGTCAGCAGTCTGGACAGCAGGAACTCTGTAGCGTGATCCTCACCACAGGAAAGGAGGGACAGGATGCTATTCACAGGGACCTTGACAGGCTCGAGGGACAGGTCTGTGTGAACCTCGTGAAGCTTAACAAGACCAAGCACAAGGTCCTGCACTCAGGCTGAGGCAATTCCAAGTACAGTTATAGGCAAGGCAGAGAACAGATTTAAAGTGTCCTAAGCAGAAGGACTTGGGTGGTTTTGATGGCCAAAAAGCTTGGCCAGTCTCAACGATGTGCATTCACTGCCCAAAAAGCCAACTGTATCCTGGGCTGCAGCATGAGCAGTGTGGCCAGCAGGATGAGGCAGATGACTCTGCCCATCCTGCTCTGCCCTGCTGGAATGCTGCATCCAGTTCGGAGAATCCTGACACAGAAGGATGTGGACCTGCTCGAGTGAGTCCAGAGCAGGTTAACAAGGATGCTCACAGGGCTGCAGCACCTTTCCTACCAAGGCACGCTGAGAGCCAGAGTTCTTCAACCTGGAGCAGAGAAGGCTCTGAGAGCCTCAGAGCAACTGCCAGTAACTAAAGGGGGCTACAAGAGAGCTGGAGAGGGACTTTTAAAAGGGCTCACAGAGATAGGACAAGGGGAGAACAGCTTTGAGCTGTAGCAGGGTAGATTTGTGTTAGATACTGGGAAGAAATTCTTTACTGTGAGGCAGTGGCACATCCACAGAGAAGCTGTCTATGCTCCATTCCTGGGAGTATTCAAGGCCAGTTTGGGGGTTTGGCCAACCTAGTGTAAATGATGTCCCTGCTCATTGCAACTAGCAGCATATTTCCAAAGTCATTCCTGAGCTCCAGTTTGTGAGTCAAAGTACATTAAACATATTTTCCAGACAGAAAAGCTTAATTTTATTTCTGTAGTTATGAATATGGAAATTAAAATATCAAGAAAATTGATATAGAAAGAATAATTTAGCACTATTGATCGTTCTAAATATATTTCAGTATAGTAAATTGTCATAGCTGTAAAATTTTCCATAAACATACACTAGTTACTTCTTAAATCTTTCACCACACAGTGTTGTTATCAATTGATCTACAACTCATTACCACACACAGATATTTTTGCCACATGCACACACAATATGAGGGGGTAAATATCATAAAAATCTTGGGAAAAGTTTAGCAGAGAGTGGGTGTATTTTTTTCTGACCGAAGCTTAGAATAGGAAGATAAAATCTGGTTGTGAAGCATTTTGTCAAAAAGCAAAATTGCATTTGCATGATAACAGAACAAGTTGTTCCTTCTGCCTAACATGCAACACCTACCCAAGTCTCTCATATGGAAACTGATTTCATATTTCACTTCAGTATGAATTTAGCAAAAGCCGATTTTGAATTTTATTTATGTAGAAGCTAGAAACTGCCCCAATATCACTGTTTTTTTCATTCAGCATGACTGATTTTTTTCTGAAAAATATAAGTCACATAAATTATTTCGATTTCTTTGGGAAAAAAAACCTTGAGTGTTGAAAGGAGTTGGTAATTATGTTGCTGAAGTGTTGTCCTAAAAATAACAACAAAACTAAAAAAACCTCTAGGACAAAAACCCCGAAAAATTCCAATGAGAGATTAACCTGGGAAAGCAGTTTATGCGCCCTACCTTCTGATGAGAACCTCAGGTTTTTAAAAGAACAGAACTAGACACTGCTGAATTTTGCTTAAATTTTGATATGTGGGCAAAACCAAAAAAATAATTGATTTGCACTGAAGATTTTCATATTCATGACAATGAATGTTATTTTACCAGTTTAATAGGAAAAAGTGTTAAAAAAGTTTAGGCATCAGAACAAAAGCATTTGCACTACACAGGAGAAAATGATTTTGAAAGATCACATTTTGCATAGGTAAGTTCTTCAGAATGTACTGAAGCATGCCTTTTATCAAATGAACATAAGATCTCAAACAGAGATACAAACTGATTGAAGATCTAAATGCTTGATTTTATAATCACAGTACTACCAGCTGTTTAACAAAACAGTGATTCCCATGGAATACAGTAACGTGCCTGTGTTGCCTGCAGTACAGTAATCCATGAAACCATGACCAGTGAATTCCAATTTTAAAGGAAGGATCAGTATGGTTAATAGCCTTAGTCAAATTTTCTTCTACATTTCCCAAGCTAGTGTGTGTTAATGTTAAATAGCTACTTCTCTGGTAACACTGTTTTAAATGCTGCTGAAGGGATCCTTACACACTCATTTCGTTTTGTAAGAAATCCAACTGCTAATGTCAGTTTTCTGAAATATTCAAATAAAAGCTGTAGTAAAGTTAATAGAAGTTAACAAAAGCAACATTAAAAAATAGTTCAAGTGAAAAAAAGGCAGTCTAAATCCACATATTTTAATGAAATACTGGTGACTGAACCAAGACCATGCTGTGTCAAGTGAGTCATGATTGTTTCGATGACTTGGATATTCCTCAGTGTTTTTATTTTCTGTACTCTCAGCACTTCTCTGTCATATCCAGAAATTTTTTAAAGTTTTCTACATTCAGTTATCTCATCTCAAAAACCTATTTCCTTGATCATGGTCTCTGCCAACTGTAAAAATAAGTTAGTAGTTCTTAAGCTGTCTAAAATATCTTTCAACCTCAGCCCAAGAACAACAGAGAGTCAAATATGACAAAAGCATGGAAAACAGATTAACACTTAGAAACACCACCTTAGAAGTTGGTGGTGCATTAAGAAGTTGTATTGTACACAGAGAAATATTATTTACACAACAGTCATGCTATTCAGAGTTCAGAGTTTCAGAGCATGCCAAATTTTGCAGGAACTCAGCATTCATTTTCCAATACTAATTCTTCCACAGAAGAATAAGTTCAACCTCACTGTAAATATTCAGGACAACAGAAATGAAATATATCATGTCTACACTTCCACAGAATGAGATACAAAAGATAAGAAAACAAAATAGAACAGCAGACCAAAAATACACTTTGCTAGCAGGATATAGGCTTTTCCCCAGGCAAAATAAAATGTAAAATCATCAGGGACCTGTTTTCAGACTGTAGCTTGAATTGGGTGGAGAAAGAGGAGGAAAAAGGGGAATGGGAGACAAAACTCACACAATCCCTTTCTAATTTCCATTTCCCCAGGAGCCCACTACCAATTAAACAGAAATTCAGTATGACCAGGCACCAAATATTTTTTGCTTGCTTGGTTTTATCCTATGTTTTTCTCAATAACTTAGCTGCTTACTTATCAGAAGATTTTCAAAATCTACAGAAGAAATTGCACAAATGAAAAAATCTTTGTGGAAGATTGTGAGAAGTGGCAGGAAGGAGAAAAACAGAATCTTGAAAATTATTGAATTACTGGGAATAATTCAGAGTTGAAAAAAATCAATGTTTAAGGCAGAAGAGGCCATTTTCAAAAATTTCTGTTATTCTCAGACAAGTAGAAATATCCCTAGAAATATAGTTAGCGGCTTTGAGAAAAAAAAGAAATTAATTTAATTCTAATAAATAAAATTCTTCCTTTTTAACAGCATATGGTTTTGTGATTCAGTTATTACTGTTTGGATGGATAACCTCTCTTGGAAATAGATCCCTTCCATCCCTTTTTTTATTAACACTCATATGAGAAAAGCTCCTTCTCTTTGTTTTAAGCAGCCTATCTGTATAAACTACTTTCTCAATAAGTTCGCCCTGAAAGTAGTTGTTGATTTGGGCCTTATGTGGAAATTTACATATTACTAATATATAGTAACTGTGATTATTATACTGAATTATGACCAATGGGAATGATTCAGAGAAAACAGAAAAAATATGGTCTGGTTACTGTAAGAGGAATGAGCATTGGGAACCAACATCTTCAGTGTACGAATAAGAGGGGTTTTATCTTGTCTTTCTTAACCACAGCTCTGAAAAAGTTTTAGAATATGCTGAACATATTACTGTCATAAGGTTTTCTTTTGTATCCTTATTTGCAGCACCACTGCAGGTGGGGAGAATTTCCAAATGGGATAAGGAGGGGAGAGAGTAGCAGGAGGGGCCTGCAGGAGAACCATGACATTCTCTGCTAATTCAAATGACATGAAACATTTCAACAACAGATTCATCAAAGTATCCTCTGAGCCACCACTGCAAACACACCAGGAAGGAGCCTCAGCCAAAAGACTTAGCGGCTGACAAGCAATTCTTGTCCAGATTTTTGACCTCTAAGGAATCTTCTAGGGATTTATGCTTTGACTCTGCAGCTGAGACAGGTGATAGGTCAAGAAAATGAAAATGACAGAGCCAGCAATGCCAGAACATTCAATAAAGTGTGACTATATCAGGATGGTTTCTGAAATACTGTTCCCAAGTCAACCAGATACACACATGCTGCCAAGTCGTTTTCTGTTAGAAAAGAGATTTTTCAACATCAGCATATCAAAACTAATGTTTCCAAAAACATTTTACTCAAGAAATCAGCACAAAATATAGATGAGATCTCTGAATATTTATCTTCTTTATGCAATACACATGGAGGGGAAAAGAAAAAACAAAGCAAATTTTAAAAAAAGCAGCTCACATGTCATTAAACCAGCCATGGTACTGACTTTAAAAAGTATATTTGTTTGTAAAGGTTAGTGTTAACTAAAAACAATATACATAAGATAGACAAGATACATAAGATATTTTAAATACACTCTGAAGAAAATGAAAAACTGTAACTAATTGTGTGTGTTAGCACAAGCAGTTTCTAAGGATACCATTCTCTTCTCTAAATCTCAAAATAGATAACATGGACATCTAATTTCTGGAAATAGTTTTCATGATATCACATAAGGACTTTCCAGAAAAAGTTTATCTGCCATTGTGTTTGATAAGCATAAAGCTCTGCAATTTCAAGTACTGTAGGTTTTCAAGGACAGGTAACTAGGCTGTTGTAGTATGGCACAGAAATACTGGCACAGTATGATAAATTAAAAGTTTTATCTTAAAATGTAGAAACATTTTAAGCCATTTCTGGGGAAAAAAAATATAACTTCTGGAGGAGCCTTTCTAGGAGCTATACCAGGAGTTTACTACCATAGCACATCTGCTGAGTACAGGAGGGAAAGCATCATTTATACAGCTTCACAAAGGAGGTCTCCTGCTGACAGATCCTCTCTCAAGGGCACATGGATTTAACTTTGAATACAACTTCCAACAAGTTTATTCTATGAGAAAAAATAAAAATAATGGGCTCTGCACATTGTAAGATTAAAAGTTCAATTTACTGACTCATGGGCTCCCCAACCCAGCAGGGAAGAGATGAGCATGTAGCAAACACCTCCTCCAGAAAATCTTCTGGTTTTCTTTCCTTCTTTCCCACCTTTTAATTTATACATCTTCTTTAAATGGCTCAACCTTTTTCTTAAGGCTTAGATTTAGCAAGGTTGTCAGAGACCTGAAAATCAAATATCTCTTTGTCTTGTCTCCTAGTGAATCATCCTGCTGGAGTTTTGACCAGGAAAGCTCAGGCACTGGTAGATCCGTGGCAGAACACTAATAAATAAAATAATGCATTGTGAGTTGTTTTGACTTGCAAACTAATTTGCAGGTACACACAGTTTTCAAAAGATTTAACAGGCAGATGGTAAGTATTCCTCAAGAAAAGTTATTTTTACTTACACCTGCACTTAGAATGCAACCAGGCAGCAAGGTGAAGATCACAAAAGCACTTTAAACACTAAGAAAAATTATGTGTCTGTGTGGCAGCATCCCAAACCCAACTAGGATTCATGTTTTTCACATATATCTATATTCAGATAGATAGGTGGATCTCATAGGGCAGATTTGCATTTGGGTAGCATCTCCAGTATAAAATGCTCTTAGTTAATGATGCTGTCAAGAAGGTATAATAGTCTAGGCATTATTACCTTTATAAAGAATGAAAATGTCTCTATTACCATATAGAGAAAGATACACATTTTTCCAGAATCAATTTTCCAAGAATAGCTGTACAGACAAGTAGGACACACATCGCCTATGAATGTACTCTTTTTACTTCAATAATTTTTCATGGAAAAATGTGAAGAAATATATTCTTTCAGTACATAATGTGATGCCAATGCAGGGAAGAATTCATTCTTTGCAAGAGAAAATGCAAAGGAAAAAGAGGGTCTTTTCTGACAAGTTGAGACTTAAATTGTAATTTATTTTTTTCTTTAACATAACATCAAGGCTTTTCTCTACATAACTTCAAATCTCAGCTGACAAGGAGAAACGCAAATTAATTTGCCAGCTTGCATGCTAGGTTCATGCATGCTTGCATGGAACATTTAAAAGTTTAATGACATTAAGCCAATGCACTTCTTAGCTATTCTAGTCATAGTTGCATACAGCTTCATATGCAAAATTCTTCCAACATCTGAAACACATACCCATTTCTGTAGTTACAAAGGAATTTGTTTTCTTTAAATGAGATTACTTAGTTTTCAAAACTTAATATATCTGCAACATTTCCAAAGCATTATGTTGGAGAAAACACAGGGAAAGAGAAATCAAACCCAACAACAACCAAAAAAACCCCCAAGAAAACAAAACACACCAAAGCAAATACACATAAAAACCAAACTAAAGAAAAAAAAAAAAGAAAGAAGAAGAAAAATTAGAAAAATACTTTAATCTCTATTAAAAAAAATCTTTATCTACATAAGGGTAAAGAGTGATATGAAGTCTAAAAATATCATCTAAGATGAAAGTGAAAAATCCTTTAATGAGCATGTCATACTTTGGAGTTCCTTACTTGAAAGTAAAATAAAACTAAATTGTTGTCCTTTGCAGAACTCTAGTTAATTGTGTAGTCAAATCAGAAGTGATCTGGTAATAACGAAAATTTCCCTAGGTCTTACACTTCTGGTTTAAGAGGACCTAACAAGGAACATCAGACAATATATCAAAGCTTCAACAAGAGAAGAAAATAGATTACTAAGTGACTGGCTTGTTGGCTTCTTAAGGTTTGAAACAATGTTTTTTCTTTTGTTTGTTCAGGGGTTTTTAACCATCAGCTTTGACCCTATGACTACTCTCTCTGCTTCCATTTGCTACATGCCATTTTGATAGCCATTCACCACAAATTCCTTCAGTACTGTGTTCTTTATACTGTCATATCTCATAATCTCAATCACTGTTTTGTCTTAGAACACCAAAGAAGCATGCTTGTACCCAGCCAGTGATGCTTTCACAGGATTCTGAGCTTTCTGCACATTTTTCTCTACACCTACTTATTGAGTTTGCTCTACACATAGAGAGTAAATTCTAGAGTGAAGAGTTACACTCTGGCTATAAAAATCACTAACAAAATAACAAAAAAGAAAATGGATTAAAAAAAAAGGGGGGGGGTTTAGTTCTGAAGTTACCCAAATTTATAAATACAGACACTTATCTTTATGTGTCTAAGCAATCTTCAAGTTCAGAGGCACAACCTCTGTTTTGGCAAGGTGAACAATTTTGATTTTAATTAAATGATGCAGTTTTAAAGTGAATGTATTGTGCATATGATTTGGAGATGTGCTATCCCCCCTGTGCCAGGGTCACACTGGGCCAGCAGGGCCAGGGTACAGACAGCAGATGGGACTGCTGACAGGTGCCTCCTCCTCCAGCACAGAGAATACATGTGGGAAGTTCTACCTGCCAACACAGGTACCACAACGCCTACCGGGAGCCATTCTGGTCTACTAAATAAGCTTTATCCAGCCTACAAGATGTGCAGAATTGAACTATATTTAGCTGAATTAGTCATTTATGAAAGAGAACAAATCGAAACATATTTGGAATTTTGGACTCTAGTCTGAACTTTTATCATTACATCAGATGGAAAAAATCACATTGTGGGAAACCTGTTCAGTGAATGGAAAACAGTCTGCTTTACCAGTCTCTGAAGGAATCTTTGACAGATTGTTTTTGAAGTGTTCCTGGAATATTTTGCCATGGTATTTAACCTTCCACTGATGTTATAGGCAAGTTGTCTCTATTTCTGCTAAGTTAGTCAGTAAGATGTAAAGTAGCAACAAAAATAATTTATAAACATAAATCAACTTTCACCTTGCCTGTATAGATCAGTGTCTCTCCACAATACAAGTTGTGCCAAAAAAAAACAACCCAAAAGTGCTTCCGTATTTATCGACATATGTAGAAAACTTCAAAGCAGAATCACAAGTTTAGAAGCCATTGGCAGGAGACATATGTTGTACCATCTGCACAAAAATTGAAGCTATAAATCCACCTTTCTGAAGCAGAGCATTTATCTTCCTTTTAGGCCTTGCAAATCCTTAAATCTTAGTCAGTGATAATTACAGCTCACCATAAAATATAATTTTAACCCAATTGTTAAAAGCACATTTTAATGACATGGTGAAGAAGCAGTTTGAGTAGATTATAGTAGCATTGATGTGACAACACTTTCTGAGTATAGATTCTACTAAAGGTAACCACAATGTAATAGCTAGAAGCAGAAACAAAAAAAATAAATAAGAAATAAACAAGCGGATTGCAGCAGTTTCCCTAAGCCTGAATTTTCTTTCTGTATTGTCATCTGCAGCCTCCCTGTAGAAACCCTTGAAGTATCAGGAAGAAATTTAAGTCCTCAGAAAAAAAGCAACCAGAAAGGTGAGTAAAATTAAAATAGCATTAAGCTGAAACTACAATAAATGTTTGTTGTGCTGAAAAAAATCAGATATTTTACAGAAAACACTAAAAGAAGAAGGATTTGTGAAATCAATGTCTTTATGAAAGGCTACATCATCAGTTATGGACAAGCTAAGAAGGAAATACATCCAGTTCATCCATGAAGAAAAAGGTTGTCCACCCAAACTAATATATTGATACACCATGCCAAAAGGCATATAAATGAAGACTTCTAGGAGATTAAGAGAGGTACTAAATCTTTATATTTCTCACTAGTTATGAACAACTACTCCTTACAGTCGCAAGTCAAAAACTATTGCACTCTTCTAGACACAGGGAAGCTTTCCAAGGAACAGAGAAAATAGAATAACATACGAGAATTCATTAAAAAGGCAATATTGATAAACTCATCATTAAAAGCTGGGAAATTAAGTTTGTATGTCAGTGCTGCAGCTGATGTGCAAGGAAACAGATAAAGCTTTGGTTACCAAAGTGAACATCAGAAGAAATCCTGTTTATAAGTTCCTGGCTGCTCCCACGTCCAGTTTATAATTGGATTAGAACTAAACTGTTCAGCTAGAAAACACAGCAGACAACAACAGATAATTTAAAGTGTGTAGACCACTGTTGCCATAGCCACACCAAACTGCAGATAAATCCATGTCTTTTTTGGTCTCTTAAAAAAAACCTAAACCAAACAAAAAAGCTCCAACCATACCCAAACAAACCATAAAACAAAGTTTTATGTATTGCTGCCCATCTAAAATCACACCAAATCACATAAAGAACTGTGCCTGCCAGTGAAGAGCTACCAAGCAGTATTTTTATTTCCTCTTGGCTTCTCTGTGCCGTTATAAAAGCAAATGTATTATTAGATCTAGCTTCAGCACCTGGCCTGTCACCAGTCTTCATATCAGACCTGCTTTTGAGCTGGCAAGCAACAATCTATCAGCCACCAGTTCCTAAAAAAATGACAAAACACTGTTGACAGTGATGAAGTTACAAGAATCTTAAGCAACTCAATAAGACTGCTAATGAAGGATTGTCACTGAACCGAGCTCATTAAGGTTATGATAAAGAAATTAATGTAAGCACAAAATTGCTATTCGACATATTCTAGGATATTTCCTGTAAGTGGAAAGAAGTCTTACACTGGAAAGTTGTGACATAATGAGCCTGTGAATTGCAAAAGATAAACTGCATCTCTTAAGTTCATTTAGCTTGTCCAAGTAGCAGATAAAAGTAAATAAGCTGACAGTACCTCTAAATCCAGAAAGGGGCCCCTAATTTTGCTGGGTTTGCTTGTTCTGAGCTTTTTTCCGAAAGAGACTGGTAAGGAGTTTAGGGGTATTTTAGCAATATTTTTTGTATTAATATTATTTATTATGAAGCATAAGTTTAGCATTATTTTGGACCAAAAAGTGGGAAAAGAACAATGAGAAGGGTACTATTTAACTGACCAATTTTCATCCTAGCAAAACAAAGAACTCTGTTTCTCTTCATCAACAGCAGAGAGTTGTCTCAGCTCTCCACAGCAAGTACAGTGTTCCTCAGGACTTTTTGTACTGTGCAAAACTGAAACAATTTCTGGATGAAAGTTAAAGTTAACCAAAATGACAAAATCAAATGCCAGCACCTGAAGTCTGTCATTCGTATTTTCTGACAAAACGTGGATAAAGATTTATCATCAACCTCACAAAGCAGCCCTTTATGTGGTAAGATACTTAGAAATGAAGCAGTACTGCTAAAAGTACACAAAGAGAAAGACATTACTTGAGTTTTTCTAATAATCAGAACTGATTGATGAATGAAGATGGATTTCATTGTGTCCTCACCATTCAGAGAATTGTTTGAAGTGACAACAGCCTATTCCAGTGCTTAATTGTTTTCATGGAAAAGACCTATTACTCATACCCAGACAGAATATCCCCTTAAACAATTTGTGCTTGATATCCTTTGTGCAGGCAGAGTCCAGGTGAGAAAATATACATTTGATAGCATCTTACATACCCAAAGACTTTGAAGGTATAAACCCTCACATTTTTGGCTAGCCAAACTCATTAAAATAATTTCTCACTTAGGACCCTCAGAAATATATATTACAGGTTATATAAACTACAGGAATTACACTAGTTATTACTCTGAAGAGCTGGCATATAAGGTAAATCCAAAGAGGGGCTGACCTCTTTGCCAAACTACAGGTTTTCCTTGCAGCATTATGACTGGTAATGACTGGATAAAGCAAAACTTTCAAGTACTTCAGGATGTAAACTTTATTATTTTTGCAGACAGATTAAGAAATATATCTGCACAGATGTTCTCTCAGGCATAAGGAGAAGATGGAGATATGTGCAGTGGGACACTAGGTTTTGAAGTCTGCCTTGAAGTGGCCATGGGGGGAACACAAACATGAGCCCTGCTGCAGCAGAAGCAGGTTACACTGGCCTGCTGCATGGAAGAGTGTGCAGCTGACACATTTTGTACATTACAAGTATATGATTTTTTTTTTATTTATTCTGTGAAGCAATCTGTATTGTATCACTAAAATAAAAAGTGAAAAAAAAAGTGAATTTGAGATCTGAGGTAATGTCTGTTTGCAATTACAGTTACTTAGAAAGGTCAGTCAAATAAACTTGCAACTTTTCAATTTTCTCAAAGTAAATAAGTAAATGGACAAAATCAATTCATTCAAAACAAAATTGAAAGTTCTAATTATATATCAGTGTTAATTTTGATATTATGACCTTTTGCATTTGTTCCTTGCAGTGCTACTCCAGTAACATCTAATGCAAGTTTCAGCTTTGTACAATTAATTACCTGTTCGCTAGGTTGGGGTTTTCTTTTCGTTTTAACCACTAGATGTCTCTAGCTCTATTCATGATAAATGCAAATTAGCACCTAAATCTGCTTGAAAACACTAGAGCTGTAAAAGCAGAATCCCACAAGTTTCTTGCTATGACTCCAAAAGAAAGTCTGTGTTCTTTATGCAAGGTGATCCTGTGGTTTTAAAACAGAAAAGGAAATTTTAAATACTCTGGCTGCAGAATAATTTTTAGCTGTTAGTAAAAAACTATGAACAAGTATGTCCTGCAAACCGAGCAAAAACTCCAAGGCCATGACTAATTCAATTTGGCTTTCAAAGTGAATGATCAATGGGAATATGAATGGGAGACTAGATCACAAAATTTCCAACTAAATTATTTTTGCTTCCAAAATATATAAAACATGAATACTGCCAGTTAGATTGTTATCAGGTACCACAGTCAACCTCCTATCTAAAATGTGAAGCATTAAGCATTGGAGGAGCTGTTCAGAATGACATTTAAGTTAAAAACAGCCTGATGGTGCCAATTTGTGGAATATTTGTGGCAAACAGGACATTCAACTTAATTGTTAGATGTATGAAATCACTATACACAGAAAACTCCTTGCCATTACTCTGATTATCCTGAAAGGAGGACTTTCTCAAGAAAAAAAAATTGAGACCAACAGATGAAAATTTTGTTTAACTGTTACCACAAGAGAATAAAAAATAAATCATTAGCTGAGTAAACGGATCATGTACCAGTAGATGAAAATTGATTTAAATTCATTTTAAAAAATCAAACCATCAAGCAAAGCCCCCCAAAATCCAAAACCAAATGAAAATGCTCAAATAAATGAAAAACCTCAAAACCCAAATCTGACTCTCAAAACTGCCTTGTCCTTCCTTTTTTTCAGTCAGCAGTTGAGGCATGAATTTTCAGTGCCTTCGCATATAACTCTGTTTATACTTCAGAAAAGCCTTGAGACAACACCGAAGTGAACAGACTAAATGCTCAGAATATTCCCCCTAACTATCCTTGGTTTTGAACAGAACTTGTCTCATTTAATGGTGCTACTTTTTGACACAGCATGGGCATGGAGAAAAGCATGTTTTTAACCCTGGATCCAACAGCTACAGGTTTGTCACATCATTAAGTGTGTTTTGGTTTTGAACTTTTTCAGTTCCAAATCAGATTATTTCCATTTTGAAGTAACTTTAGATCTGTTAGTATGTGCACAGGTAATAAAAAAAAATCAATAAATAATTTTTGAAAATAGGGCAAACTGGCGCTGTATATTTTTGTCATAATTATTGAAGAAGCAACAACAAATTATATGCAACAATGAAGTTATGCTATAAACAGAAAAACAACATAAAATTTACAAAGCCTCTGGGAAACATCTTCATGATTTTTACGGTGCAGCCAAGCACTGTCTGGGAACAATGGTATTCAAACAATGAACTGAATTTTGCTATAACGTACTCAGATTTTATTTTGAAAACCAGAGAAAGTGAACTCATGTATTTCTACCAGGCATTATTATGCAGAAGAAAATGGATAATTTCTTTTGGATTTGAAAGTTTTGTTCTAACAATAAATAGAGGAATATTTCTTAAATTAAGTGGGGTCATCACTTAATGCTAATGTTTCATCAGTTAAATCAAGGGAATTACTCCAGTGTACTAATGAATAATTCAGACTATTAGCTTGCTAAAAATTGACCAGTACTTATCTGTGCTTTTAATCTGTCCATCACTAATATTTACTTACTTTTAGTAGCAGAATACTAAATTTTAATCTAGATAAATACAACAAAATTTTTAACTGATTTTAGAAAAAGCAAAAGAAATTAAATTCCATTCATGTTTATCTTTATGTAAGATTGCACAAACCCTCAAACCACCCAAAAGCCTTCACAACAGGAGCAGACTTTCCAAGCTTAAACCTTTAATTTAATTACAGCATTATGAATGATCATATCAGAGAGCAATGTACAATTAAATGTAGTGCATAGCAAATAAGAACATTTTAAAGCATATCAGTGTTGTTAACAAAATAACACCCCATGCCACAAAACTTATGCAAATATTTTCTTACATAAAATTAGTTGCTGAACACTCAGCGTGAGGATGATTCACTTCTGGCAGGTATGACACTGCAGAACAAAGATGATGTCCTCAAAGGCAGTAAATTCCCTCCATGTGGTAATTTCATATAATGGTAATTTTAAAGCAGCTTTAAAATATAAAAGTACAGCCTTCTCACAGATTACATGGGGGCAAAGATCACTGTTGTAGAAGCAAGTTTCACTGATCTTGCGTATATTTACACGTCCATTGCTGCCTGAAGAAGCAGAAAAAAAGAAATCTAAAGAATGTAACAATGTCATCTGCTAATAAAGTCTGTTCTCAAGGTATGTCTGAGATTTCCTTAAACACAGAGCATGAACACCTTGAGTATTTCTTTTGCTGTGTTTTAAAATACAGCTACTGCTGTGAAACTGTCAGAAAAAGTCTTGCCCAGCAATTTTTAAGAGTAACAGCATGCAAAGCTACCCCTCTGCTTGATGGATGTCTTCAAAGACACCTATGGAAAGTCACAGCAGTCAGACAAAGCCCCAAATGTTTGGAGAAAAGGGAACATTGCATCCAATTTTAAAAGGGTAAGAGGACCCTGGGAACTATTGACAACCTCAGAGACCGATTAAATCACGGAACAGATCTTCCTGGAATATTTGATAAACATATGGAAGAGAGGGAGGTGACTAGAGAAAGTCTACATGGCCTCACCACTGGCAAATGACATCTGACTAACTGACTGCACTCTATGATGGACTGACTGCATCAGAGGACAATGAATCATCTACATGGACTGCTGAAAGACACACAACATTATTGCTGCTAAATTAAGAGAGCTATGGATTTGATGGTGCATTATTAGAGACATAAGTAACTGACTGAATGGCCACATCCAACAAGTTGCAGTAAATGGTTCCATGTCCAAATGGAAATTGGTAATGAGTGCTCCTCAAGGGTCCATACTGACACCAAAGCTTTTTAAAATTTTCATCAATGACATGGACAGCGTGACTGAGCTGCCTCAGCCTCAGCAAGCATGCAGATGACACAAAGCTGAGCTGGCACAGTTGATAGGTTTGAGCAGAGGGACAACATTGGGTGGATCTTGGCAGGCCTGAAAAGAGAAACCATGTGACCCTTGAGAAGTCAATCAAGGCCAAGTGCAATGTCCTTGGTATCTGGGTCAGAGTAATCACCAGTTTTAATACAAACTGGGGAATGAATGGATTGACAGCAGCCCTGCAGAGATGGACTCAGGGATACTGCCAGATGAAAAGTTAGAGATGAGCCAGCAATGTGCTCTTGCAGCCTGGAAAGCAAACCTTATCCTGGGCTGCACAAAAAGGGAAATGCGGCCAGCAGGCTGAGAGAGGTGAATCTGCTCTTCTACTATGCAGTCATGAGACTCCAGGTGGAGTACTGAATCATCCTCTGGACTTCTCAGTACAAGAAAGACATCTGTTAGTTAAGATCTACCTGTTGGAATAAAAAGCTATGACCACTCCCCCAAGAAGAGAGAGTTGGGGTTATTCAGCCTGGAAAGAGAAGGATTAATGTGGCCTTTAAAATATAAGAGGGAGCATAAAAGAAGGACAGAGAAAGACATTTACCAAGCCCTGTAGTGATGGGATAACAGGGAATGGCTTCAAACTGAAAGAGGTCAGGTTTACATAAGATATGGGGAAGATCGTTTTCTACAAGAGTGGTGAGGCACTGGCACCGGTTGCCCAGAAAAACTGCAGATGCCCCACCCCTGGAAGTGCTCAAGGCCAGACTGAATGGGGCTCTGAGCATCCTGGTCTAGTGGAAAGTGCCTGTCATAGGGGTTAGACTCTATGGTCTTCAAAGGTACCTTCTAGTCCATATAATTTCATGATCCTAATTACCCCACAGATTTTACATGAATCGTCAGCAGCCCTTTAACTCCACATTTAGGGGAATAAATCAACTAGATGTCAGTGACTATGCAAAATTCTACTTTTTGTCTAGAAATCACTATTACCTGAAGTTATCTGAAGTACAGAAAACTCTTCTGTCCCTACCCTAATAGAAAGTTCTAAGTAAGTAGAAACAACTGTTACAGTGGCACGAAATTTGTTGACATATATCTAATACTTCAAGAAAACTGTTGAGAAAAGTATACTGGAATTCCACATTCAAAATACAAATGAGTTTGAAGAGCTTGATTAAAGTCAAGCTCTTTATATGTTATTTCTCTTCTAATAACGTAAGTGTTCAGATCACTGACTAGGTTTAAAATGAAATTTAAATAAGATATATTTTCTTATACTCTAGATATTTGCTTGAAAACACATAATTATGTTTTCACCAGGAAAGAAACAGAAGCACAGCAAGTGCCTGCACATTAACTATAATAACATATAACTTAAATTCAATTGATTATTCAAATATTCATAAATGACCAACGAGCTTCTAGTCAATGAGTACCTCTTACACATCCCAATACAAATCTCACAGGACATTAAAACTCTACTGTGCCATTTAAGAAAAAATCTTCCATGTGAGAATTGTAGATCACATCTATATTTTAATCTAAAGATTTAAGTAAAATTTCTCTTTATTTCAGCTAAGATTTTAAGCGAGATTAGGTGTCATGCTCTAGCTTTAACTCAAACGAATTTACTTCAGCAAACAAAGGAACAAGAGTACTTTGACAATAAATGTGTTGCTGTGCTCTGTAAATTGAACTAACGAATGACACATGGGGAATAAAAAGAGCTAAAAACATTGTAAGGAAAGTTTCAATTTCAAAAATCCAGTGAGATTAAGCAAGAAGGGGCAACAGGGTTCCACAGTGTGGTGAGATAATTAATTCCTTGGGATTTGAAGTCCAGCCAACTGTTTCTGTTTATCTTGAGATATCCCCAGGACAAAATTTTTCTTTATTTCCATTACAGTAAATCTTCATGGAATGGCTGAAGATAAATTCTTTGCACTAAAATCCACTATTAAATTCTAATGCTTATTTTGTCTGTGCTGTAAACATGGATCAAGCCACTCAGCCCGAATTTAAAGTCAATCATGGTGTTCTGGTTCTCTAACATATTAAAACACAGACACCACAGTCACTTTAAATATTTCACTTTCAAACTGCTGTCTTAAGACCATATTTCCAATGAATTGCTTATGGATAAGGACACAGGGTAAGGCTAATACTGTTCATAATACTTTGGTTATCTCTGACTAGCTACAAGGGCTTTAGGGGAGGAATGCAGCTGGAATCAACTACATAGCACTTTTTGCCCTTACCTTCCTTGAAGTACACATCAGTTCCTGCAGTGTCTTTGTTTTACTTTTGCCTTTTAGGGTAGATGCTCTTGAACAAGTGGGAAGTAAGAAATGTGGCTTTTGTTATACTATGCTGTTCTGTGAAATGCATGAAGAAATAAAATGAAAAAAAGTAGGAAAATAAACGCTTTTCAGTCACAGTGACAGTAAATACTTATACAAGTAATAAGAGCAAAGGAGTCAAATGAAAATGAATCGATGTACCTCTAGGTATCTGGCCTAGTCCACATGTTAGATTGTATGATTTCTCCCTCACTAGATTGCAATATACATCACTACAATTTTTCACACTCAGAGGACACAACCCCATTAAAAATGGTGCTACTTCACTGAGACCTTCCCAAACAATTAACATCCTTTATTACAAAATCAGTACATCCACAACATTATGAATTCAATTTTACCAAGGCATGCATGCCTAAAGCACAGAGCTGATAATCAGTAGACTTTGGACTTGTTCTGCTTTAATATTTGAAGATGTAAAATTTGAATTATATGGGCTGCCAAATTTCCAAATCTAGGCAACAATAAAAATTTTTAACACCCCCAATACCAACAGGTAGAATAATATTTAAATTATTGTGCATTCACCACTCTCTAGGCCCCCTACTACCTGTGTGACCCACATAGGGAAGGAGATCAGGAGTAAAGTTCAGCCCAATAAAAAGGGAGGGATGGGGGAAAGGTATTTTTAAGATTTGTTTTTATTATTCATTATTCTACTCTGATTTGATTAGTATTAAATTAAACTAATTTCTCCTATTCTAATCTGTTTTGCACATGAGAGTTACTGGTGACTGATCTCTCCTGGTCCTTGAATTGCCCCTTGAGCCTTTGATTATATTTTCTTTCCCCTACCCAGCTGAGGAGCAGGAGTGATAGAGCAGTTTTGGTGGGTACCTGGCATCCAGCAATTTCAGAAATAAAGTTTTTTCAGTTCAAGTGAAATGTTCTTTTGCTGTTTTCTACTAGTGTAGTTACTAAGGGGATCTACAGCCTATTAGGATTTAAGGCAAATCAGCATCTGTCAGAAGCAAGTCGTATCTGTTGCATAACATTTAAATAAAGCTGCAAGATGTCTGTCTTTTGATAACATGTATTTTGGATGCAATTTGCTACACACACTTCTTTTTGAGATAAAATTCAGTTAAAAAATGCCAGCTTATACAGATATTCAAAGCTGAGACTTTTCGTTTTCCTAATTTAGTTTATCTGCTGCTTTTTCAACAATCTAGAAGGGAAGGGAAAAGTACAATGTAGTACAAAGTAAGAATTATATTCATTAACTTATCAGTTGAAGACAGAACTATTATTACAAGACTTAGACCAATTCCTAACCAAGACATCAACCTAATAACTCCAGTATAAGATATGAGTCATAGAGTCCTTGAGTCATAAAACACCCTGAGTTGGAAGGGACCCATAGCCCCTTCCATGAAAGTTGGACTCCTGGCCCTGCACAGGACTACCCCAAAACTCACATCAGGTGCCTGAGAGTGTTGTCCATACACTTCTTGAGCTCTGCCAGGCTTGATGCTGTAACCATTTCCCTGGTTGGGCCTGTTCCAGTGCCCAACATCATCTGGGTAAAGTACCTTTTCCTAATATCCAACCTAACCTGACAGATACAGCTTCAGGCCATTTCCTCTGGTCCTACCACTGATCACTATGAGGAAGAGATCAGGGTCTGACCCTCCTCTGCCCCTCTTGAGGCAGATGTAGACTGTGACTGTGTAGACTCCTCTTCTCCAGACTGAAAAAGTGACCTCAGCCAAATCCCTACTCCCTTGACTTGGGTTTAAAAACCATTAGCTGCTCTTCCAAGAGCTGCTCACATTTACTGAGGCAGATTTCTGTCTTAGGTAAGACCTAGCAGTTCTCTGTACTCTTTCTCTGAGTTTGGCTGTGGTGATTCAGTTTTGGAAGAACCAGACTACTGCAGATGTCCAGGGCTCTGAACTCAAACCCATCTCAGTGAAATTGATGTTAAATTGGGGTGGTCATCTGACATTGGTGGCAGGAAATGCCATTCGTTTGTTGTTTAACAAGTTAAACCAATTTTTTTTAACAACCAATAGGCTCTAAGTTGATCACTTTTGTCAATCCTTTTTCTTCTCTGTCAAATTCACCCAGGCCACTCAATCCCACAATTTCTTTGTAGATATTTAAACTCATATTTTCACAGTGGAAATTATTCATGTCATTAAAACTCTCTTCTGTCTCTTGTGTTCATACCTCATTGGAACTATGACAGATGGTGTTAACACCAGGCTAGCACTATGTTGTTTCAAATCCAGAAAGAAGGGAAACACATTGGGGTCACAGAAATACAAATTCAGACCATTTGCAAGTCAGAAATAACACAGGGAATGAATACTTGTATGGTACAGGCCTCAGAGAGCTTGAGACAGGTATCAGATATATTTAGACTGTCTTCTGGATGCTAGAGAGAGTGATTGCACTGAAATATGAAAAAATCTTACTTTCCAGTAAAATTTCCTGCAGTACCAGATGCCTCATCAAGTGAGAGATGGTGCTTGTGACTTTGGTTAATGTAAATAGCTGTGAGTCACACTAGAGGCTAGAACATCATCAAGAAAAAAACATAATAAAGCAGCACCTTCAACTTATTTGTTTGATGTTTGGTAATTTTAACTAAAAAAAAAAAAAAAGGTCTTTGAGATAAATACCACAGCAACATCTCTGTTTTCTCTTCAAATAATAGAAATATCATTTTTTTTTTGTAAAATTGTTCTCTTTTTTTGTTTTTTGCTACCTCAAAAATAACCAAAATCCAAAAAAGCCTGAACCAAATCCCCCACCAAACAAAAAAGAAAACCATGAAAAACCCACAAAAGTACACAAAAAGAAAACCAACACAAAACTAAAAATGTCCTTATCATCTAGACTGGAATGTTGCAAATTACTTTAAAATTCAAAATGTTTGGGGAATGCTATTCTTGGAGGAGGAGAAGCTCTGTTTGCATATAATTTTCCACCTGTGCATGGTCTCCTGTTAAGTAGTGCTTATAATTTCAATTAATACATGGAACACAGCAGCTGTAGCTCTCAATATCCAATTTTAATTAAATACATTAGATGCAACCTTATTATAAAAGCTGCCATATTGTGGTTAGTTCAAATGTATTAGCTAAACCAATTAATTTGCTGAATGATTACCTAAATTTATCAAATCCGCCAAAAATCTTGTAAGTGGATTACATTGTCCGAGCTGCAGAATTTGTCATAAGGAAAAAAAACCAACAACCCAGAGAAAATAAGAATGATAAC
This sequence comes from Petroica traversi, assembly GCA_025920805.1. Lineage (NCBI taxonomy): Eukaryota > Metazoa > Chordata > Aves > Passeriformes > Petroicidae > Petroica > Petroica traversi. The sequence continues at coordinate 1,730,095 of JAHLSL010013433.1, forward strand.
AGATTAAGTTCTAGAAAGAAGAAGGGATAAGTTGTTTCAGACTCTTCATTTTGTTTATATACAAAGAATGGCTTTATTTGAAGACAGCAAGAATGAGCAAAAGCAGCAGGGTTCTGGTACCTCTACCAAAAGATATTTGCATGCAGTTGACAATTCTGTAAAAAAAGTCTTAATTCTTCTATGCAATGGTGGAAAACTGTATCTGCTTCAGTGTTGACCATATAATAATTACTCAAAGACTTGTTTTTTCATATTTAACAAGCTTAATTGGTGTACTTAAAGGTTCTCCCTAGCTGTAAAATAAAATATTCTTTAAATAGTGATATCTGTGTCTCAAGAGCTAAATAAACTAGGTGATTCCTCTCAGAGCTGTTCTGTTAGGCTGTTGTCTGTAAGCTCACAAATATATTTAGTCCATTTATATTTAAAACATGTGTTTTATTACTATAAATATTGCAAAGTTTTTTGTGTTTGTTTCTAGATAGCACTTTCCTCCCTATTAATTATTAGTCCATATGATGCTAATGAATACTCTGCCTCAAAGAGGGCTTCATTATTTTTATCAAGAAAAAGGTTTATCAGCCCTGCTTTGTTGGTCCCAAATGAAAACTTAACCATTGTATATAATCACTCCAAGAGTTATTAGTCAGGATAATAACTCTTGCTATAGTAATATATTCACAAGAATCTACCTTATATTCACAGACATCTACATTAAATAAATAAAATTATTCTGTTTTTACAAACTCTCTCCAGGCTTTTTTTTTTCTTTCAGCTATTCAATATGAGACAGAAATCAGCTCAAACTCTTTTTCTCATTTTTCATTAAGAGTTTTGACAGACTCCATAACGTATAATTGAAGAAAAATTATGCTCCAGCATACACTTCAGGATGTTTAATTCTATTATATATTGATAAGAGTGTCTGGATTTTCTCTTCATTTAGTACCCATGCACTTTCAATACACCCATAATTCCTCTGCTCCACCAGCTATGGATGATACATAAAACAGCAGATCCCATCCAAGAGGCTCAGAAAACTTTTTGAAACAAGATACAGTTCTGCTCTTTCAGTGTCTCTCCTGCATTTTTATAACTTGTCTTCCCTAATGCCTCCTCAGTCAAAAATACCCAGCTGTCATCAAAATGGAACTTCATGTGACAACTCAAAAATCCAAAACATGCCATTATGGATTCACCTAAAAGTCTTAAATTTGCTATCTGAAAAGAGGCAAGAGGGAAGAGCATTAAACTCCTTAAAGGCATAGCTGGGTGTTTCCAGAGCAACAACAGTAATTATTGGCTGAGGCATAGATGCAGCTACATCTCCTCTGTCCTAGGAGAAGCCACAGAAGCATGAAATGAATGAAAAGTAATTGCACCTATATTTCCTTAGTAAATCTATTTAGGGAACAAATATATTTTACATTACAAAGCCAACATTTCTATGGAAAAATCTAAATTCCCTACTCAAGTTTGGAAATCTTTTTTAATTCTCAAAGATAATGAGCAATTCCAGACAGAATTAATTTAAATATCTCATTTTCATACCCATATGTACATGAGCTATTAAATGTTTATGATAAAGAGAGAACAAATCTACATCATCAGGTTATGGTTTTGCTCTTAAATGCCTAACTTCAACACAACATAGTTATTCATGGGTTATTGCACTCTCAGTGTAACTGGCATCAGGGGCAATATTGTGTGGCTAGCTCTGATTGATTCAGCAGGGATGAGGTATCCAAAGAAAGAGACAGGATTTCAACTCACTGCAAAATTTAACAACCATGAGCCATACAAATCCAGCTCCCTCAGTTATAACACTCCATGGGCAGCTAAAATCCTGCTGGGATTTTACAAACCTACTCCATGTGTCAACATCGTAAAGAAAAACAATAATGAATACTGATATTGAAGGACACGTTTTTTTTTATGGCCATGAAGCAGCATACAAAAAATTTCCCCTCAGCACCAGCCTGGTGCTGGCTATGACCTGGGCTCACCTATGAAGGGATAGCCTGCCTGCCAGGAAAGGCTGTTCTGATGGTAGGAGGGTTTCTGGTTTTTTACTGCTGAGGTTTGATACTGGCCCAACACCAGGCACCCATGAGAGTTGCTTGCTCACCCTCTCCTGCCACAGCTGGGCAGAGGAGAGAAAAATTAATGAAGGGTTCACAAGTTGAGATAAGGACTGGGAGAAAACACTTCAAGGAAAAACAGGCTCAGCTTAGAGGTACAAAGTGAATTTATTACTAACTGAGTCAGAGGAAGATAATGAGAAGTAAAATAAGCCCTTAAACCTTTTCTTTCCCCAACCCCTCCCTCTGTCTACTGAAGGTGCAGGTGGGGGTTTGGTCAGTTTGTCACCTGAGGTTTTCTTCTGCTGCTAAAGGAGAGGAGTCCTTCCCCTGCTAAGCCGTGGGGTCCCTCCCATGGGAGACAGTTCCTCATGAGCTTCTCCAGCATGGGTACCACACCTGCTGCAACGTGAATTCTCCCCACGGGCACACAGTCCTCCCAAAACTCCTCTGGTGTGGGTCTCTCCATGGGCTGCAGTCATCCAAGGACATGCTTCTCCAGTCTGGAAGCAGGGGCCCCTCTCTCCATGGGGTCTCTCACTGGATCACAGTCTCCCCCAGGCATCCATCCCCTCTGGCATGAGCACATCCCTCATGGATCCCCATGGGCTGTGGGGGGATCTCTGCATCCCATGTGGATCCCCATGGGCTGCAGGGGCACAGCTGCTTCACCATGGTCCTCACCATGGCCTGCAGAGGAACCTTGGCTCTGGTGCCTCGAGCACCTCCTGCTCCTCTTTCTCCACTGGCCTCGGTGTCTCCATCTCGTTTCCATTGCATGTTCTTACCTCCTCCTCTTCTCTGACTAGAAGAAAAATAGTGTAACTTTGTTTTTATTTTCTTCATACATCTATCATCACAGAGGCTTTACTGACCTCTCTCCTAGACTCAGCCTTGGCCAGCAGCTTGTCCATCTCCAGAGCCATCCGGAATTGGCTCTGCTGGACACGGTGGAAGCTTCCAGCAGCTTCTCACAGGAGCCACCTCTGTGGACCCCCACTACCAAAAACCAGGCTATGCAAAATCAACACATTCACCCATCCCATGTGTCACCTATTCATAGACTATAGGAGTCTACATCTCCAGGGGCAGACAGCCATGGAATATATTTATGAAATCAAAGTATTCTACAAGAGGCTAAGTAAGGAATAAATTACCAAAATGATCAAGAGGGGAAACGTTTTATCTAAAAGATGCTTTGTAGGGAATCGATTGCATCTAAAGGAACTACTGCTGAAAGCTGTTAGATGAAACTATTAAAAACTGTTAATGTAAAAAGTACTGTCTCTCACATTAGCACTTTGTGATATAAAGCCTAAGTATTCAGTACATTACGTCACTCCACAAGAATGTCAGTGAATGTAATGAAGGCACACTTCAGTTATAGTTGTAGAAATTAAAATTCTACAAATTAAAATTTTATAGCCATTTACCAAAGAAACCCACATATTTGCACTTTTCACAATATATACTAAGTTTGACATCTGTATCACAGAATTATTCAAATACAAGAAATTCACATTTTAGCTTGTACTCCTTTAGAACAAGGATTTAACTTTTTTTTTCTGGGATTATATGAATTGTGCAATTTAGAGTCAAGGGAGACCTTAAAACTAAGAGAATCACTTTCTTCCTCTGAAAATACTGAATTCCTCAAAACAACCATGAGAGAACAACCATCAGTGCAAACTCTAAGGAAGAAAAAATTGGAAGCCAACTCAAAACAGAGTAAAAAGACTTGATATCCAAAGTAAATAAGAAATTTATTCAAATTAATGGACTCCTACAATTAAAATTTTCTGTGTTCTAGAAAAATACTCCAAAATTTTGCTTTCCTTTTATCCATATATATCATTAATACTGAAGCTGTTGCTCTTTTTTCTGACTTCAGCACTTCAATCTGATCATGATATCATGTCTTTGCTGACATGGAAGGAAAACTCAAAACAAAAAGCTTAAAAGAAAAAAAATGTGGACTATTACTCCAGGTAGAACCGAAAAACTATATTTAAAACTATGTGAAGTACTTATACAGGGAAAAATTGTCTATATTTATTCTAAACTTTAGAACCTAACCCATCAACAAACACTATCAGTTTAGGACTAGCTCACCAGTTGCAATAAAATAAAACAGGGCTGGTGCCCTGATTTTGTCTGGGATAGAGAAAGTTTTTTCTTAATAGCTGGTACAGTGCTGTGCTTTGGATTCAGTAGGAGAATTGAATTTAATTGAATGAGAATTAAAATGAATTTCAATGAGAATTGAAAGCACAGTGATGTTTTGGTTGTTGCTAAGCTGTGTTTATTCTAAGTCAAGAAGTTTTTCAATGTCTCATATTCTGCAAGTGAGGAGCTTCACAAAAAGTTGGGAGAGAACATCACCAGGGCAGGTGACCTGAGCTGGCCAAAGAGACACTCCACACCATAGAATGTAATGCCCAGTATATAAACTGGAGGAGTTACCCAGAAGGTGTGCGGATTACAGTCGGGACAGGCCTGGCATCACTTGGGGAGTAGCAGCTGTAGTAGTTTTGCACAATTCTTTGCATCAGAGATTTTCTCTCTCTGTCCCTGTTTTTATTATCATTTTCAGCAGCGGCACCATTACTACTGTATTTTATTTTGTTTCAATTACTGAATTGAATCATTAAATTATTCTTACCTCAATCCTTGAGTTATACACTTTTTTTTTTTTTAAATTCTCCTCCCCATCCCTCTGGAGTGAGGGGGAAGCGAGTGAGAGGTTGTGTGACACTGAGTTGCTGCGGTTAATCCACAACAGTTGGATCAGTCATCTTTCCAGTCTGTGAGCCTGTCCGATTATATTGGATCAGAATAGTTTAATTTTCAGACCCTGGTCTGTTCCCAGCATTGCAACAAGTGCAGCAAGGGTCACATTCTTTGCAGCTGTAAGATGGAGCATGCAGTGTGTCATGGCACCGTGGCCTCACAGCTCCCACTTCACTCTACCAACCTTGCAGAACATAGCAAGACAGTGGTATCTGCCTCAGACATTACTTAAATTAAAGCTAGGAAGAACACTTAACAGCTTTATTGCACACTCACCACAAAACAGAAGTTCTCTAAAGTTTGTAAGACCCTAATCATACTGGCATGTGTTTGCCAGACAACAAACACGCCATCTGTAATACAACACCGAGCATTTAAGTATGAGATTAAAAAGGTAATTTTCCAGCTGCTCTTCGCTTCCAGGTATTTGCATATAAAAATTACATGGATGATAAAGAAATGAGATTTATTGAGAAAGATCAATTTGCTTATTTACAGAGATTGGAGACTCAAATTATAGGAAATTATTACCCTGGAGTTCATGTTCCTTCACAGTTGGTTATATTCTGTAATGTGAACAACACGAATTCACTTTAAAATATAGTTTTGCTGATTTTAACTTAAATAGTTGATTAGGTCTTTTGCATTAAAAAAAACCCCAACCTGAAATACACGAGGGAAGAGGAGGTTGTTTTAGAATGCTTACCATTACAACACTGAATATCCTCATGGCTCACCCCTGTGCTATGAGTTTATATTATGCGAGTAGATTAACTTTTCCACCTCTTCAGCCCACTTTTTTATTATTAGTCTTCAGTATTCTGCACTCTGTGGCCCTTCAGAGGTGTCAAAAGCAGTGATTTTTAATAATTTCTGTTTCATAATCTGTTACTGCAATACTAAATGATTTCACAGTGTCCTACTATGTGATTTTCAGATAGTTCCAATTAATCCTATCTCAAAACACAGATTCTGGAGAAAGACTTCAGAATACTAATCTAGCTAAGCTTGTATCTCTTCATCAACTGATTTACCACCATGCAATTGTACTGTAATCCATTACTGACTTAAAATAAAGACAAATTCAGTATTTTCCTCAGACTTAACTTGCATATCATGGAACTACATAGTTTCTTTAAATAATGGAAAGAAGGAAGAGCAGGAAGTGTATAAAGTAATGGAAAGCTACATCACATTGGGAACTCCAAAGAATAAAGTATGAGACAAAACACAGTGAAGCTTATAAATTTCAAGTTTGTCATTGACCCCTAAATTGCCTGAGAGCTGAATGGAGAAGTACTTCTAGAAATTTGTTATTTAACCCAGAATTTTGGGGATTATGTAGGTTTTTTTTTAAAGCTATATGAAAACAAACAAAAAAGCTTATGAGGCTGTTATAACTATTTCTATAATTTAAGACTATGAAATGATAAATTTAATTTGAATTGAATTTTGGAGGAGATATATATGGGCGATATGTATAGGAGATATTAATGATCCAACAGACGTTCAAAGAGTATATACATCTATAATTAAAACATCACCTCAAAATTAATCCATTCAAAGCAGGTTGATTTATATAAAATTCTTACTAATATTAAAACAAAACCAAGAGATCTTTGTGTAAATAGAATTCTTTCTATTGCTTTTGTGTTATAGTGGAAACAAGTTATACTCTTGTAGGTTTTTATTTTTCTAATTTTCAGTCTACAGGGATGTTCTCCAGAATAAAAAAAATTCAGGGTATATAAAGAGAAAATTTTTGATTAGGGTGTCACTGGGGAAAAGCGGATGATTTATGTATGCATGCCAGAACCTTCATTAGAAAATCCAGCACAAAACATTTACAATATCACTAGCAGCTGCTATTGAAATGGCTGTCAATCACAAAACAAAACATTTTGGACTTCAAAGAAATCATTATACTACAAGACCAAAAGTGGACTTCAAAGCAATCATTACACAACTAAAAAGACCAAAGAGAAAAATCCTAATAGATTCAGTGCACCAGACATATTTTTCTTTCAGCACAGTCAGCTTCTCTCCATGTACAAAAGAAACTTTTGATCTGGTTATCAGCAGGTTACCCAAAATCTCTAATAAGCTAATAAGACAATACCTTATTGTGATGTGGCTCTTTCAAAGATGAATCTCCCAGACTGCCCTAGAGTAGGCCAGTAAGGTTTTTCTGTCAACAGACAGGTCTCATCCTTCGTAAGACCTCACTGCCCCTTTGCAGACAAAGAACACCTCTGCTGTAGTAAAGCAGGTAAATGCTAACTTGGCTTGTCTTTCTTCCAGAGACGTCACCAGCTACAATGAAGTACAGTAGACCTTCCAGAAACTCTAGTCAGACTGGCAAAAGAATCCCAGGTGTATATCTTCATTTTCAAACAATTCCTATGGAATAGTCATGCAAACACTTGGCTTCAAATTTTCAAGAGATTTTGTACAAACATTTTAAAAACTGTGTTTTCTAATTCAGTGAAGAAATTGGAGTAGAAGATAGATAATATTTTCAAATAGTGAAGGCGTGGGATGCGGCATACATGCACGTACATTCCACATTTCAAATGCAATCACTTGTTTTCAAAACAGCATCAATTGATACAGAATTTTGAAAATCCCAAGGCATTTCAGTAGGTATCTATGGAAGATTTGTTTTTGAAACATTTTGGAAATTCAGTTATTTATCTACCCAGACAGACTGTGAAACTGATGAGTAAGAGCCCTACTTATTTTTCTGTTTAGACATGTTTAAAGGGAATAAAAAGCACATCTAAACATAATATTAAGTATATATGCCACATGTTGAGACACGTACCTAGCTGTCTATGAAGGAGGGAGGGAAGAGGAGGAAAAATAACATACGGAACAAAAAGGCAAGATGGCTAAATGTTTGCGCTTACACACTTGTGGAGGTAGCTTCTCAGACAACAGGAGGAAAGTGGGTGGATAAAAATGTCAGTCAAGGCCCAGGATAAAGTATAAAACAGCATAATCAAAGGAGAGCAAGAGTATTAGGGGGCCTTTGAATTTTAACAAGAAAAGGCAGAGAAACAAAAGGTGAGTATTTAATAAGGCTTGTTAAAACTGGATAGGGCAACAGATCTGTGGGTGAGCCACAAGCAAGAGCATCTGGTGAGCTACTTGTATGCCTACCCAACAGCTGAAAAGCCTGAAAGTCTGGCAGAATGGGCAGGATATGAAGACTGGCATAGGGAACAGGCAGTAGTAAGGAGCAAGGGTATAAATATTGATTACTCTGAAAGATTCTGACTACAGGAGCAGCTGCTTGTGCATTGAAGAGAGTGGTAAGAAGATCAGGAAGAGGTACAGGACAGAATGTAAAGAAAAAGACAGCAAAATGAAAATGTGACTTGAGAAAAATAAGATGCTTTTTGGTACAGAATAAATATAAACTCCTCTGAACCCTATACATAAAGACCCTGTAAAATTCTGCAAGATTTTTGTAAGAAAATCACTTAATCATAAGTCTACAGAGCGTTAATAGTTTAATTCTCATTTAGTACAAGAAAATTATATTCTTAGAAGTCAAATTTTACTAGAGAGAGCTATCAAAGTATTAATACATTCTTATGTAAACAATGAGTACTCCATGCCACTGTAACATAGCCAAATAATAGGAGGAGTTTCCTCTCTCTGGACAAGCCATAAGCACAATTAACATGATACAATATCAATAATTGTCTCTTGTCTTATATAACATAAGAGTTGTTGTTCTAGAGCTTGAAACTGAACTGAACAGGCAAAGACGCATACCATAAGAACTTCTCCAGCTGTTTGTTTTTACAGAATTCCATTGCAACTTTCTATAAAATGACTGGATTTCAATTTTTTCTTCTGATAAATACATATTCAAAAGTGCTGTTAAGATCCAAGATCTTGCTTTTTTCTGTATGCAGGACACCATTTTAGACAGTCTGACCTTCATCAAATTACTTAAGTTACACAGCTTATGTAATGATATAACCAGTGCTTTACTTAGGTTTAAAGACACTTGTCTCACAGTGACAGCCTGCTCAAAGCAAAACTAGCTTTAAGGCTATATCAGGTAGCCTGGAGACTTGCATCATCAGATTTCTTCTACTTAGATATTCACAAAATTGATGAGGGATAGTTGAAACTCCCATTTTTAACCCTTACATCACACCTATGTCAAAAGATGGGGAAGGTATGTAATCATGAGAGCTGCAAAGGAACTACCTACAACAGTATAAAACCTTGAGAGGCACTCCTAACAGAAGCAGAGATGTCTTGGGAGAGACAGGGGTGCTTCTTGCCAAGAAGTGCTGCCTGCAGGCAGTGTGAGCTCATGGCTCCTTTCAGAACTGAGTGATTACCAGAAGACAACACTGCCATAACTGACCACCATTTCTGTGCTTGATTTTCAGCATGCTATGATTTCTTTAAGAATCTGCATTTCTCCCTTTTCCTGCACAGGCCTCTAATTCCCCTGACTTGCCACAAGGGTTTCCCACCACATGCCAAGAAACACACAGGAAGTTCCAGGGCAGGAAGTCCTGCATGAGCTTTTCCACTGTATCAGCTACACTAAGAAAACTGACAAGCAACTCAAGATACCCAGTCACTAAACCTCAAACAGTGACAACTTCATACTAAGAACTTAGTTTTAGCATCACTAAGCATGTGCCACCTCACAGGTCTCAATCAAATTTATTTTATAAAAACAAGTCTGAATCAGATTTTTTTCCCCAGTAAGTTTCATGCTTTTAAATCTCTGATAAGAAATGTAATATAGTGATTAGAATATTCCCAACATTCTTTCTGAGCTCATGTTTCCATCCAAATTCTTAAGCAGAAAAAAACGCTATATAGTAGAACAGAATTTTCAGGGCACAAAATGTAAAGCTATTCTTTCTTCACGGTCTATGACCATTGGGTTTGTTGTCTTGACTTGTATCCTCAATTGATTATTTTTGCTCATTTTCCTTCTTAATATGCTTGTTCTCTCTAAAATTGAATCACTATGCCAGCTGTGGTAAGTACCCAGCTTGCTCTGCATAGCATATAGATTTTTACAGATATGAATAATTTTAAGCTTAGTATTTAAAAACAGTACTTGTCTGTTCAAAAATAGCTCATGGTTGACTTGCAGATAGGCCACAGAATCAGTGAATGGTGTGATATTTCATCTAAGAAATCTTTTGAGATAAAACCCCCAACATATTAACTCCTGGAAAAGGACTATGACTTTGAAGTTTAAATTTTATTGAAATGCAGACTGCATTTCCTATTAATCTAATAGAACTCCATAATTTTGGGACTGATAAAGCAAACTGAATTTCTGCCCTACTAGGTGAGACTAAGGAGGGTAGAACTGTTCCGTTTATAATGGAGCAAGCTGAGAGCACATCTGGGACTTACAAAATCATAACATCTGCGGATGCAAAACATGCCCTTGATGACTGGAGAGTGCGCCTTGCTTGTAGCTTCTCTCTGGCCAGCCTTTTCAACTGCAAGGGACAGAAAGGGACCTGCTGGAGAGCAGCTCTGGGGAGAAGGACCCCGGCTCCTGGTGGACAACAAATTGTCCATGAGCCAGAAGTGTGTGACCTTGTGGCCAGTGAGGTCACATCAGTGCTGTGTCCAGTTCTGGGCTCCTCAGGACAAAAGAGGCATGGAGCTTCTGGAGAGAGTCCAGCAGAGGGCAACAAAAATTATTAAGGGACTGGAGCATTTGACAAGGAAAAGCTTAACAGTTGATGATCTTAGACGTTTTCTCCAGCCTAAAGGATTCTACAGTTCTGTGGAAGGCTGAGAGTTGGGTCTGTTTAGCCTGGATCACAGAGAGGGTGTTATCAATATCCACAAGGGGAAGATGTCAGGATGGAGCCAGGCTCTTCTTGGTGGTACCAAGTAAGAGGACAAAACACAACAGGCAAAAAAGGATGCACAGAACATGAAGAGGAACATGAAGAACTTCTTTACCGTGCAGGGGAGAAGTAATAGGAGTCAAAAGAATAATTACCTTCAATATTCAAAAAAGAATTGAATTTTTTATGCAATAAGTGACAGAAATGTAGCAAATGTTCATTAGGAAAACAAGTAATTTTTTAGAAGTAGAGGTAGCAGATTTTAAGCAGATGCTCGTAATTGCACTGAAAACTACGGTATCATCTGAGAATTAAACAAATAATGAAAACTGAGAAATTATATAGAGATTGATTAAAACTTGAATTTGCAGAAGATGCAGTATCTGTAATACAGCAACATATACATACATTTAGCCAGCAGCACAATTTTTCCTTTTTAATAGTCTTACTTAATCAGGACTTTGAATATACTTCTGTAATCCACTTCACAACACTTCAACCAGAGGACAGAAGGTTCTAAAAACTTACCAAAGGTTAAACCTTCCAACAACTTTGGGATGATATTCACATATTGGTAAACCAGGGCGGACTCTCAAAATTGTCCTGACTGATCTCTGCTGTCCAGTGACATCCCCCCTCTGCTGTACCAGATGTGTGCTAGACAGGTGGGAACTCAAAGGGTGATTGTGACAGTAGCAGAGGCCTTTTGGAGATTAACAAAATTCAGATAAACTGTACACTAGGAGGACAGTGTTTGCAATGACCTATTAGGAAGACCAACTTTGGAAATTGAGAATGAGCAATTCAAGTGGCAGAAGAATTAAGTTTCGCTTTTATTTCTTGCAGCAGAATGCTATGACTCACCAATTAATGTTGATTATTGCTCCTAAAAAGCTAAGAACATACTTTGCTCCTACATTTAAGGAGGAGAAACAAGAACACCAGCGAGGCAGTGATATTTAAATAGTAGGTTAAAGACCCACCAATGCCTGAGGGAACACATCCTAGCACATTTCCTGCACTAGACAAAACAGAAAATTTCATCAAAATGATCTCTCAATGAGATCTCACAATTAATTTTCATTACAAATAGGTCCATCTCCTGAATATAGTCATTAAAGTCACCACTGATTTTAACAAAGGTGTTGACAAGCATCACTCAAAAAACTCAAAACACTCTGGGTTGCAACTTATCTATTCATATTTTAGGGGTAAAAGATCAAACCCAAAACTGTTATTGTCACACTATTGGAACAAGCTGCTTGTATTTACTTGAACTGCTGAACAGGATTCAATTCCCTTACAGTACTTAGATGGTCTGTTCTCAACCTTGTCACATTTTTGAAAAATCACCACTGAAAACAGGTGCTTTTCTTTCACTGGCTTAATCAGTTAGACATGCAGAGACGTCTCCATTAAAATTCTTTTTTTTTCCCACTGCATCAGCTAATTCCTTCCACATTTGTTCTACTGAGTTTTTATATAATTTTTCCTAAGTATTATTACAGTTATTGTGGGCTATTGAAGCATAATATAGGAAATATAGGAAAATAACTCTTTCTGTCAGTTTCATTAAGATGTGGCAATTTGTGATAAATAAGATTGACAATTATTATCGTTCTTCAAGATACTTAATAGGTATTTTTGCTCTCAGTGTTTTCCAGCTGTGAATATTTGCTTTGCAATTTTCTACTGAAATTACATAATCCACTAGAATGAAGACTTTGGAATTCAAACACACTATTTCTGCTAAGCAGAAAAGAACATTGAAAGAAAAAGATAAATTTGAAATTATGTTTTATATTCTTTGAAAAATAATGGATTTTTTAACAGTCTAGAGTGTGGTCTTCGAAATATGAAATTTCCTTCTCTGTAAATAAAGCGCACTTGACCTTAGCTTTTCTGATCTTGGCCCTCCAGCATCTGCAGGAGCTGACAACATAACAACATGAATCTTGGCCAACCCAAGACAGGGTCTGCATTTCCTCTTGGTCTTCAATCCTGTCAATCACACCCCAGTAGGCTACTTTGATTGATGCAAGAATGTGAACTGTATTCTCTGGCAGAGCAGGGATTTCCTCTCCTACAATGGAGTTCCTGACTTCTTTTAGTTTCCATGGGTGCTGGAAATTAATTTCAAAACTCCATCCTCTGCACTGTCTATTTTTCCCATGCCGAAATACCTTCTCCAAAGCAGGAACTAATCTAGCAGTCACATTAAAATACCTATTCCTACATGCCCAGAATTTGAAAATGATCTCAGGAAAGCTAAAACCAAAATTAATCCAAATCAGCTTTTTTTTTTTTTTTCCAAAAGTGGTCTCTGTTAGACATGGACCACTCCATGGCTTTAATGGAAGTATTCAATATTTTCAACCAGAACTGTGTGATAAGAAATTGTCTTCGCCTGTAAAAATATGCATTTAAATGTATAACATGAATACTACAACATTTCTTTGAGGGCAGCTTTGCAAAGTTAGTGTTATCAGAGTTACATTCTGACTATATTGCTTTAATGTTTAAGTGCCTTGTGTCCCTGCATACTTTGGAAAAAATAGAAAATGGATTTAGTTAAACTGTAGGTGCTTGGCACCAGATTTCTCTCTTATGTGCAGGCACTGCCAAGCACATATTTATTTTTAAAACCCCAGAATACCAAATATTGTACAAATACTAGAGGGCTAATTTGTTCTTCCTCACAGAACATATGCTCAGAGGGAAATCCAAGAAATGGTAGGAAACAAAGAGTTATATCATTTAAATAAATAAAAGTAGGCATCGATCTGTCTAAGTATCTGTAAAGATCCAGATGGAGAACCACATATAGAGTTAACTTCAGTTAAGTCTGAATGCCTGAGGACTACTCTGCTAAACTAAGAAGAATGTTTTAGCTACTGTGCTCACAGGCAGAGGCAGGGAAACGTTAGTAGGAGAAACTGCTTGTGAAATCCTCATTCATGGTGTGAAGAGGCAAGAATGATAAAAAGTAAGCCGGTGAAATAGGAAGTTAGAAAAATTTGTGCATGAACTTGGAGGTGGTTCATTTAAGCATAAAGAAGTAGTGGCAAATATTGGCAAACTCCCTCTCCCCCTCCAATTAAGCAGTGGAACTACATATGAACTGAAAAGCAAGAATGGTGTGAAATCTGAGTAATTCAGAAGGTGCCAGGATAATGAAATATAGAATAGGAAGTGCTGAAAGCAGAAAATACACCAAAACTTTGGCATTATTTCTGAGGAGAAGAATGGGATTAGCTTGTGCAATAAGGGAAACCTTTTGCATTACAGTCCCAAAAAAGAACATGACGTCATTCACAAAGCTTCCCAAGTTTCTCAAATTGTCAAAATAAAGAATTAACCTGTTATTTTAACCTAAGCAGACTGCACTGGGGCAAAGAAATAGAATGAACAATTTTCACTGCTGAGCAGTAGGATCAATTTCCTAGTTACAGGTGTTCTTAAATAAAATGACAAACACTACTGAAAACAAAACACTATAATTACTACATTTATAATGGAACTGAATATATATTTCCAGACAAATGTGGTATTTTTCCCTGAAGATGCAAGTAAAAAAAAAACAACCTAGCAAAAGCAATCTAAATATGCAGGAAAGCGTAGGTTTTTAATAAATTATGTAGTGTGTATGCCTATTTTAATATAATTCCCCTTTATAACACAAGCAATTTTTACCAGACAAATACTACAATATAGTCTAACTATAAAATTAACAATGTGTTATAATGGAAAATTAGAACAAATTCCTGGTGTGGCTGTACAGGGGTGAAACTCCTCTACGCTTATTATAAATGTATACTTATTAAGTGTAATGAAGTAATTTGTCTTGTTATCTGACATGAAAGTACCATTTATAGCAGTTGTCAAAGCAACTTTTTATATTTTCCACATACACTGTTTTCAGTAGCTTTCATTTACACAATATTCATTTAATAATATGTGATTATATTCCTGATTATGCTATAACCTCACACAAATTAATTAACAAAGTCATCACTATAAGAGCACACACTGACATTATAGTCTATGAGCACTTTGGAGTTCCATTCCTCCCTCAAAACACAAAGGAAAAAAATTGTCTTTTCACCTCTTGCTCAAATTTCCAAAAAGACATGCTGTTTCAAATCACCTCAATATTCACCTGTAGCATTTAATAATACAGTGCAATCCAGTTTTACAAAATCCACCCATAACAGAGGTTGAATACACCCAGCATTTCCCAAGAGGACATTCCCCAGTCTGCCTGTAAGGCATAAGGGCTTTGCACTGCAAAAGGGACATATATATGTATAAATATATTCATGTACACAACATCACCTCCTGCTGAAGCTGATGCTAAGCAAACATCAGGAAACAATAGTCCTTTCCTTTACAAGACTGAGTCATTTTTCAATGCTAATGATATGTTTCCTCTGCAAAGAATTATATTTTAAAAGATATTTTAGCCATCCCACTGTTCTCTTCAAGATATTAAATTATAGTTGAAGGTTGGTTGGAATTATTTTAGTTACTAGTTTCATTGAATTTTACTCAACTATAGATGAAATCTGAACTTTTTCTCTGTATTCAACATACCTACAATTTTTATTTTCTACTTCTCCGTGTTTAAAATTAGAAGAATAATTTTTCCCCCATGTATTTAAAATGGAAGTGGTTTTACCCAATGCCTTACTCAGTATCTATATCACTGCATAGCACAGTTTTCCAGAATAGCAATGACAACTGAAGGAAAAAAAAAATCAAGCCTTTTGAGAAAGGAACAGGTAAATAAGAAGCTGTTTTTAATTAAATACTATTGTGGCTAGCTTTCTTTTGGCATCTTACCACAAAATCAGCCTGGAGGACAAGAGTGTAGCTATGCATAGATGAGCTGTGTTACAGGGACTTTCCTGCTTTTATCAAAAAGGAACATGGAGGCTTGGAGCTCTATGTAACCATTAACATATGTAGAGATTAAGGACAGGGTATACACACAATATTCTAGGGGGAAGGGGAGAATACATCACTGTGCTTAGAAAAGTGATTAGCAACATCTTTTCATTACCAGTCAGATACTTGCGTATTACAAAAATAAAAAAGCAATTGGGGGCTCCCTGCTGTGACTTACATAAGATACTCTTTCCCCTATTTCAGTAGCTTTCCAGTATCCAGTGAAGCACAGCAGTATCCTATCACAGCAATACTGAAGGGAAGACAGCAAGCAGACAACTAATTTTCTTTGCACATAAACCAAAGTAAATATTTTCTGGCAGTTCTGAAATTCCATTTGCTTCAGACACCCTATACCTCCTTTAAAAGCAAAACACATCAGCTTCCCCATCAAGATGCTACTGTCTGTCTCTCAAAAACACAGTGAGAAGTGAAGATAGAATCTATATATTATTAAAGCAGTAACTTTTAAAATATGAGGTTCAATTGAAGTGAAGCCTTAAATAAGATTAGAAAGTGACTAATCTTCCACTCTGATTGTATAAATACCCAAGACACATCCTTCACAGTCTTCCTCTGGTGTTTTGTGTTGATGTTTTGTTTTATAAGCACTTTCATATCAATTACAGACCCTGGCTCACAACTGTACTATGAAGACAAGCTCCCCCTCAGCTGACATCAAAATGAAGCAATTGCAGAAAGAGGAATAAACTGCACCATTTCAGCACAGACAGGATATGATTTTCTCAACAGAAAATGTATCACCTAAGTAGAGGTGCACAAAGGAGAGGCAAAACCTGCCAGTGATCTCGGAGAGCATACCATATTTTAGTCCTGGGTGTCTTGGCATATAGCCACTTGTACACACTCACAGCTCCAGGTTTAGGCTGCTCCTAGGAAAGCTACCCTAGAACTCTGCTCTGACACCAAAGTACTGATACAGTAAATCCTCAAAATAAACTCCCCAAAAACAAACACAAAACCACAAAAACCAAACCAAAAAACAAACAAACAAACTACAAAACAAAAAAAGCCCCAGTCATTTAGTGTTAAATGTTAGATAACTTAAACAAGTAATTTTCTGTGAATCAGAGAGGAATGCTTCTAGCCATCTTGATTCAGGGCTTGCAAAAATTGGAAAACCAGCATTGGAAAAGCACCTTATATGTCCCAGACAGAGCAAGTGCTAGCAAGCTGCACAATGTCTTTTCAACATACATTGTGGCTAATATATTTGAAACATCCTGAACTGCATTTTAAAAAAAACCTAAGTTTTTCAGTTGAGAATCCTAGGTGGTCTGAATCATCACTGCCACCTCCAGAAGATGGCACCAGTACCTTTATTATATTTCAGAAGAATACGTTTTCACTTACTACTGTCTTCACTTCATTAATGCACACAAAACCTGTCTGTCATCTTCACTGACTCATTTGCTTTTGAAGAAACTAAGTAGGCTGCAAATAGTTTTCCCAACTTACATCTGCTTTGTAATGGTTTACTTGTTTTGTAGCATTATACTTTTATCACTAAAATGTATAATATCTTAACTGACATCACAAATTTTTTTTGCAATAATGTAATTATAAAAACAGAATAAACCAATTATCTCCTAAAAGTATGTGTATTTTGTTAGAGAAGATAAAAAATAATTATATTAAACATCATAATACAACCATAACACTACTAGAAAAATATTTGCTTTGCCTTTATGAAAAATATGCTGTATAAAACATCACTGGATTCAAAAGATACTATTTCCCCCACAGATTGCAGCACATTGCCCATAATTCTGAGTATTGCTTCTAAACCAGAGATAGAATATCATTATTAAAGTAATGACAATGACATTCCTTTGTGGGATTATTTTTGAAATATCTTGATCTTTTTGCTGGATAGAAAGGGCACTGCAATTATTATTTTGGGGTCACATTTGCAATTCTCACTTATATCAAGTGAGGATCATACATGACCTTTGAGTCTATGCATATCTGGGAACATCCCACTGAAAAAAATCTTTGCAAAAGTAACTACACATATGTAGAAAAATGTATATAAACCTGCAAATTTTTAAACTTGGAAAAACATTCCTTTATTCACTAATTGTTATCTGAATTCAATACAGCCACAATTTTATTTTTTCCTTAATTTCTCCTCTCTGCTTATAGCACAGGGATACAGCAGGGCTACAAGCCCCAGCCTGTTACAGTAACAACTCTTTACCCTGCTTGCACTGTTGTATTCAATCTTCTCCTTTGTTCCAAGACTTACTGCTGTAAGCTTTCAACATTTTTAACCAGCATAGAAAAGACCTGTCAACAAAGTCTAACACTTAAATACATGCTAAATGAAGTTGCCAACACCTACTGATACTCAGAAAGATTCAAGAAATACTTGCAGTTTAGTACATTTTGTTTGGGTTCATTAAGACCCATTTATCCATTCATTGCTCACTAGTGCACAGATTAACATGGCAAATACTATTTTCTCTCCACTCTTCTACTCCACATTTCAAACTGATTTATTGGGTCTTTTGTTTGTTTATTTGTTTCTGCATTACCCATTAACACACCACTGTCATCACAGCCATTAGAAGCCCCTGACTGAGTAGGTTTCTTTTTCCCCTTGTTTCTCCTGGAGACCTGCCAGCCAGCAGGTTCCAGTACTTCATTTGAAAAAAGCCAATGAAGTCACGTTTTTCATTTGTGCAAAGGCCCCTGAAGAAGCTGAAAGATGTGTTTGGTTCCCCGCTGTAAATACCATGCCCAGGGCACACTCTCAGTCTGCAATGCCAAGCAGGCTCCAGACCTCTCAGGAGTTGCACAGGGTAGCTCCTTTCAGAGTCAAGATGTTTCCTCAAAGACATCCAAAGAGAAGGAGCACAGAGGGAGGGGAAGGGGCTGCAGGGCTCCCCTGAGGGCTGGAGAGGTGGGTCATAGTGTAATCCAGCAGGAGACCTGCAGGGGCCCTGAACAGGATTGGGAGTGGCTCTTCAGCAGCAACATTCGCTGCAGGCTGGCTGCAGTGGCCAATTGAGGCAGAGTGGTCTGCTCTGTTGGAAAGCTAACACCAGTTCTGCAAGACTGGTTATATCTAAAATCTTACTTTGTGGTATACTGAATTTGCAATGTGTCTTTTGTGAAAGGAAAAATGCCATGCGGTGCATACAAGCAAGCATTGAGTATAAAAGTAGCCAGACGTTTCCAGGCAATTTCATTTAGCTTTGAAATAATCCTGCAATCAAAGATCAGTACAAGGAGAAGGTAATTTAAATGACAGGATTTACTTAAAACTGCCTAGTCTAATTTCACATACACTTGTGCAAATTACTGCTATTCAATGCAATAAAATATTTTCTTTTCTTCTCCAGGAGTAAGAATCACTGAGTATTAGAATCTTACTTTTATTTTCAAAGAATGATAACTCATAATACAATATTTCTCATCTTGAAAAGAAAGAAAGGATGTAACCTAAAGACTTCTCTGGAGCATATCCCAAGAATTTGCAATGAATCTTTCACTGCAATTTAGTTGAATTGGTTTAGAAGTGCTTATTTGAAATTAAGAGGAGCAGACTTTGACTTCTAAGAAGAAAGAAAAATAAGGGCTGCTAAGAAAAGTTTATATTAAAAACCTCTCATACTGAATTACAACATACTCTTCAGCATAAATTACTGCTAGACATGTTTTCTTCATTTCCCCTTGCATGAGTAATATAAAAAACCCCTGAATATCCTTCATCAAAATCCACAGATTTGATTATATTTAAGGACATACCACAAAAAGAGCGTTATTCCACTGTTAACTAAAAAAAAAAATTCAAATCACATTTACATCAAATGTTTTCATACCATATAATTATGAATGAAGGCTGCTTCAAGGCAAATAAAGAAGATAAAGCCTAGCTATTTCATATAGCCTTATGTAGTTTAAAAAGCAATCAAATTTTGGAAAGCAGGTATTGCACTGGCATGCTACTGTCCAGAGAGAAGAAACCTCCTCCCTAGCCTGTAACCTATAGGCTCTGAGAGCTCAGAAATTGGGCAGGTCTGATAATGGGGACATCTGATCAGATGATTAATCTCCTGGAACCCCTGAATACCATTTATAATTTCAGATGTTAACCAACTGTTTCAATTACATATTCAAAGACTTCTGAGCTGACAGCAGATATAGGATTTGTCCTTCTCAGTATGGAAAGTGGTAGTATCCGACAGAGATGAAGGTATTGACAAAATTAATTCACAGAATCACACTAGTAACATCATAAAATGAAACATTTTGAGGCGTTTGGAGAAAGGAAACAAAGTCATTTTCATGCAGCAATTTAGAGCAAGACAACCAGATTTTTCTGCACAGACCTATTTGCGATCAGGCATGCAGATGACACAAAGGTGCAATGAGTGGCTGACAGAACAAATGGGGGTGTTGCAAGCAAGAGGGACCCCAACAAGTGGAAAAACAGGCTGACAGTAGCCTCAGTTTGTTCAGCAAAGTACCAAGTCCTGTCCCAGGTGAGGAATAGCTTCAGGCTCCAACATAGGCTGACTAACTGGAGTGTGCCTTGTCAGAAAATGTTGTGGCGGCTCCAGTGGACAACAAAGCAAAGACCAAGTGATGCTGAGTGCATTAGGAAGATCACCGCCAGCAAGTGAAGGGACATGGTCCTTCACCTCTACTCAGCACTGGCGAGGCTGCATCTGGAGTGCCCTGTTCCACTCTGGACTCCCCACGACAAGAGAGACATGGAACCACTGGGGACAGTCCAGCAAAGAGCCATGAATATGGTGAAGGGCTTGTCATATGAGGAGGTGCTGAGAGGGCTGGATTGGAGAAGAGAAAGCTCAGAGTGATTTTATCCACATGTGTAAGTACCTGGTGAGGGGAGAAAAGAATGGGGGTGAAGGTTTTCTAAGTGGTTCACAGTGACAGGACAAGAGGCAAGGGGCACACATTGAGTTATAGGAAATTTCACTTAAAAAGAAGGAGAAGTCTTTTCAGTGGTAATGATGGCTATGAACTGGCACAACTTGTCCCAAGAAGTCCTGTGGTGTGTCCATCCCTGAAGAGACTCACAATGAAGTGATCATGGCTCTAAGCAACCTGCTGCAGGGGGCCTGTTCTGACCAGAGGGTTGGACGGATCAACTTCCCCAACACCACTGAGGGATCTCTCATGATGACTTTGGTGCCATTTCATGATTAATTACTAATGATTAGGAACAAAGATTGTTTGTAGATAAATCTTTTGAAGGTCCTTCTGCAAACTTTTAATTAGGAAGCATATTGTAAGAAGTTCAGTATTGTGACGTTAGGCCAAGGTAAAGTTGACTGGGACCTCAACAACAGAACAATTTATTCAAAGAATTTTTCTAGACACCACAAAATCAAAAACTCTGTCTCTAAAATGACAAAATTCTTCATACTGTGTTTAGAAAATGTGTCCAAAATTCAATTTACATTATGTAAAAGCTATTTTAAAAGTCATTAAACAGAGATCATCTTTTTCTTTTCAGGAAAGAAAACTGCTCTAATCTGGTTGTGTTAGCCTAAAACACCTGTCTTCTCTGCCTTTATTGTGAGTCTGGTGTTTTGAGACATGAAACAGCAAAAAAGATTAGGAAAAGAATTTCACTATGCTCCAAGTACAATGAGTTCATAAAAAATAAAAGCACGAAGGGGCCTGTTATCTCCCTTAATATGGTCCTTTGACCCAGAGATCCTTGGATGGTCAACAGAGGAAGCCCATGCTTGAGCACACGTCACTGCAGCACAGCTCAAAGTAACCCTTCCATGAATCCTTCATGGGGGAAACAGCACATAAATTTACAACAGGGAGTTTGGTTTCTGGCATGCCAGCTTGCCGAATGAAATGCAGAAACTTTTTCAGGGGCCCAATCTGTTCAGATATAGTATGAATGACAGACAGGACTGTCTAAACACATCTGTGATTGTGAGAGATTGTGCTGAAAATCATGCCATCACACCCCTCCTGCAATGTGCTGAGTGGAGGTCTAATGATCCCAAGGACTCTGGCAGATCCCATTCCAGATGAGGAAATCATCAGGAAGAATGCAGAATATGCATGTAACTAAGCCTCTTCCCCTTGGTTTTGATATGTTCATTAATCTGTATAATTTACGCAGAATACTAATTTATTGCTGATTTTTTTATAAGAAGCTATATGTTTGCATTATTGATATCCCTTTATAGATATGAAGATTAAGCCCTGGAAAAGAACAAATCCACAAATTACACAAGGCACCTGCTCCATGTTTAGATTTCAGTCTTTTCCTGGAAGCGTGCCAGCCTTTTAAATCTTCTTCTGAAGTTTGGCCCTCTCTGTTACATAAATAACACATATTCTCATATTCCAGAAAGCAAAAATTGGTATTCAATAATTTGGAGTGAGCAAAAAAAACCAAAACAAAAAAAAACCAAAAAACAACCCACCCCCCAAAAAATCCAAACAAACCAAAACCCCTAAAAAAACAAATCACAAATCCCCACCTCATCCCTCATATACTTGAAAATAAATGCAATATTTACTATATTACTGTTTTAACTGCAGCATTTATTTGCTTGGAGGAACTGTCCATGCAAGCTGACCTAGTCTATCTTCTTTCTGTACTCTAGCTTTAATGTTCAGCTCTTGCTTTTTTCATTGTTTTGTTTTTCTTTTTTCTATAAAAACACATGTGCAACTAATTCAGAATTTATTTTCAAAGGATTGTGTAGTTGGCATAACTTGATCATTTAAAAACAAACCAACTAGAATTGTGGGGGTTTTTTCCAGTGTTGGAACATCAACTTTATTTAGTGACAGGACCAAAAGAATGTTTTCCCAGACTTTGCTCTCCATTCATAGAATCACAGAAGGGTTTGGGCTGGAATGGACCTTTTAAAGATCATCTCTTTCAAACCCCTCTGCCACGGGCAGGAGAACTTTACACCAGACTAGGCTGCACAGAACTCCACCCAATCCAGCCTCAAACCTTCCTTATTAGAGGAGTGTTTTGTCTTTTTACTATCAGATTTTTTTAAAACTTGCATCTTGACAGCTGAGCTTCCTTAAGCTGCCTCTAAAATCAGATAGGTATTGCTTGTAATGTCAAGGTAATTCAGATGGTTAAATTAATCTACACAAAGCCCTGATGAGCTTTTTCTTTGCAATTAGCCCTCAATAGGGACCCTCTGCTGTGGAGGAGTGCTACCAGATTCATATTTGTAAGCAGTTTAGCAGCAGTGCTTCTAAACACACTTGCATAAAACACTATGCAATATATTTACTTTACAGCAAAAATACTAAAGTTAAGTATATTACAATGCTTCATAATGCAGGAATTTTTAATTAACTACATTATAGGACTGCAAGCAGACAGAGACAGGAAAGTTAGGGAAATTAGGAATGTTAGGAATGACCTCACATTTGAAATCTTTACTCCAAATTATACAATAGCTTGATGCATATAACAAAACATCAGAATTAATATAGTAATAGAAATTCTAAAAGCTCTTGTACAGCTTTTGAAACAAGAATCTTACACTTTTTTCAGCTCAATTAGATTATACTTTCATGCACTAATTTATAGAGTTTCTGTCCTTTGCCCATTCCATTCATTCAATTAATGCAATACTATTTGACATTTCTTTAAACATTGACAATTCCCTTCAGAGCCCAAGACTAAGAAAAATATTTAAGAGGGAGAAATGTTTTAAGAAACATAATTTTGCTTTGATATTTTCACAGAATGTTCAGTGTTGGAAGTGACCACTGGGAGATCATGCAGTCCAACCTCCATGCTCAAGCACGGTCCCCCAAGATTTCTGAGAGGATTCTCCTCACTAATACTGCTCAAATCATACAGCAAAACTCATGCAGCAATAAAGACAGATAAAGGAGATAACCTCTGACAACAGCCAGCTTTTCTGTTAAAGCCTGCTTACTCTAAAACTCCTCCTGTAGAAGTGTTTCTACACAGTGGTCAAAATTATTGCTGTACCATTGGTTAACTTGAACCCTGATGACAACATCTATAGCAGTGAGTCATGTAACAGAAAACATTTGCCAGGAACAGGGGGAATAATGCAATCTTACAGACTGTAGTTTGTATGTAGGAACATTATTGATATGACTGAGGTGACCATAGGGAAGCAAAGATGTAAATTTTATTTCACACAAATTTTATTTGTTTAAGTTCATCAAGCTCTTGAGGCAACTTCCTGAAATGCTAGGTCCTGCCACCAACCACAAGGGGCACGCAGGTTACCTTATTCTGGCTATACAAATAAGGTAGTTTTCATGAAGGCAAAACCTGTAAATTGTACTGACTGCCATGGAGTATCTGGAGCATAAAAAGACTGAGTTTTCTACTTGTCATTTGTACATGCCTTGCCTTTTTATGGAGACTTTGAAACACTGCATAAAAATAGAATATAAGACACCTTCCAGAGGTTACCACACCTCAATAAGGACGAGGCACTATGGCTAGAACAGATTACATCTGGCTACACAGAATTGATGTGTCCAAGCTTCTTATTAGGACACAGAACTAAAAAACAAGCTGCACACCTGTGGTAAGTCCATGGTTCCTGTTTAGCACCAAAACCCTAAAAACCAATTACTGTTAGGTGTGAGTGACTGCTTTGTGGAAATGGCTTTCAGGATTTGCAGTGGTTCCTCCCAAGTATCACAGCATATCCTCTGCAGCATCTAAATTACAGCACAAAATTCATTTCAAGGTGCATTCATGTTGCTCAAGATTGACATGTCAAGGCTTTGCCCACATCCTTATATTTGATGTTACCGTATGTTGTCATAATGCTCCTGTAAGACTCCTCTGTTTATCTTGTGCACATAAATCTCCTTTGCAACTTGAACTGTTTGGATCTTTCAACTTCAGCTTTCATCCGCTCCCTTTACAAAATTCTTCTCCTCCCTCCCTGACTAGAATGACTCTGGTCTCTTCCCAGGAACCCTCACATACACAGAAAGGAGAATGGAAGGCAAGATCTCTCCAGAAGAGAGGATGGGAGACATTCTCTGCAAGCAGAATTTTTGTCAAATGCATTCAATACTTAAAACCTTTGATTCAGTAGTAAGTTGTCAAACTTGGATCACAAATGACAGTGCTTGCATTTACAAAAAGTCTAGAATTTTATGTAACAGCAATGTCAAGCCAAATATATGTCAGGTTTCGGGACTATTTTTTAATTACAAGTTAATCCACTGGAAGCAGAAGACATAAGAGAAAAGATAGACATATGTGGGAGTTTTTAGACATTTTAATGCAAATGACAATCAAAAGGCTGCTTGAGGAACATAAATGCCTCATCCTTACTGTGTCCTTCCTGAGTCCTTAATAAAATTAAACTTTTTATACACGTAAGTGTAGGACTGAACTTCATCAGTAGTGCTGTTAGATGGTAGTCCTGAAAATCCCAAACCATCCTCCCCAAAACAAAATAAAAATAAAAAGAAAAAGCCCCCTGACTTTTTCATACAGTTGTGCAGAGAAAACCAGTTAGCTGTTTCTGTTATATTTAGGACAAATAATTTGGGGAAATCCAGCAAAAATTAACCTTATTGGATGGACCAAAAAGCCTCCTTGGATAAAAAAGGCCAGATTTCTAAATAAAGGGGAAGCATAGCCATTTTTTTTACTCTTCTGTAATAAAACATTTGATGGGACACATAGCAAGAGATTAGATAAACTACAGGAGATTAAATTGTTAAAGAAAGTCAAAACTGCATGAAAGGATACTTATGAATAAAAATGCATCAGACAAGAGGGAGGTTACAAGCAGGTTTCCTCATGTATCCTCTGAAGCCCAGTTTTATTCCACAGCTTCTTAAATTACCTTCATGTAAAAAAAACCAAAACAAAACCAACCTGTTTCAATAATGCCAGTCACATTTTCCAAAGACAGAATTTTGGAAAGTACCAATCACACCAAAATACTGGATGACTATCCATGTTAGCCAGCAGAAGAAAGATCATTTGGTAGTGCAAAGGGCAAGATTATATACATAACAGCTGTTAAGTGACCAGGTATTAGATGATAGACTATATGCCACCAAGTCCTAGGAGGTATCAAGAAATTTATCCAGGGGAGAAAGCAATTTTGAAATTCTGTACAAGTAAACCATACTATCTAACCATTTATGAAAAGAAAATGGAGTGGGGAGGAGGCGAGAGGATTTGCTTCTCTTAGAGTAAGCACAGAAAAGGGCTGTTGAGTGAGAAAGATATCTGAAGAATGGCAAAGTAATAGAGCAATGGAGAGACACCTTCCACAATTTCAATCAATTTTGGCCCATTTTGTTCTCAGGGCAGACAACTGGAACTAGCTGAGATCTAGTACACATTAAACAAGCACTCAGCAGGTAATCTCCTCTAGAAGGTCCCTAAAGCACAGCTCTAATTGTAAGAGGAATTTCCTTAAACTGATCCTCCTCCCTCACCTAAAAAGAGGTGAAAACATGAGCTCTTAAGCCTAAGATGAATCACAGCATAGATGTTAAAATGACTAACAGCCACAAATTTGTGAAAGCATGATTGCACAGCTATCTGCCATCTGGAAACTGATAAGGAATTTTCAAAGTCCGCTCTAAATTGTTACTGGATGCATCTAAGAACAAATGAGAGTCAACGCTTCATTTCTCTAATACATCAGCCCTTGTTCTCTTGAGATATCTAGCACAACTCCATGCCAGAATTAGCATATATGATAAAGGCAAGCTTTGCACAATGTGCACTGTAGAGTCACATAGTATAACTATATAAGCACATGAAGTACAAAAAAATTCAGAAATGGCAAATAATTTTTCGAATTCTTTCTTCTGAGTGTTTAGATCCTACTACTATTGGCCTGACCACCAACAAACCAATCTTATGCTTCACTTCCATGTACAATCCTGGCTAAGCAAGAACAGCCCAACTGGCTTGTAGTAATACACTGAGCATGCAGCTAAAGAGGAATTAAAATTCTCCAAGTATCATGGCAGGTAGTCTTTGTGGAGATGGCAGCACACTGGCAATAGCTCTTATTTCTCAGGATAAATCAAGAGTTGCTGTGGTCACACACAAACTTCATGAGATAAATCATTGCCATCTGAGAAAATAACCTTTATCATAGAAGAAATCACAATGAAGCTCTGCAGAAGTTCAGCACCTCTAGTGCTGTAGAGCACTTTTAAAAGCAAAAAAATTCAGAAGGAATTTTAGGTAAGAGACTTTGAAATCACATTCTGCACATAGGTCCCCTGAAATCCAAAATATTAATATTTGTTCTCCCATGCTGCTTAGACAGTCTACTTCTGATCTCTTTCTGAGGACTCTTTCAAGACTTATTTGCAAGTCAGGAGTTGTTTTCCAACAAGACCAAATTATTTATTACTATGGGCTGTAATCTAATCTTGTATATCCATGTGTGTGAATCAGTTCTCATGTGATTCTGTCAAATGGAATTACATTTCAATGGAAAATTTTATGTGATATACAAAAATCAGATTTACACTTTACACTGCACACATTCAAGCAAGCTTCATTCCAGCTGCAAAAACTCTGATTCAGAATTGAAAAGCCTAAACTCTTGAAGCATTGAGCTCTTTATTCAATATAAAATATTTTCTTTCTAAGTCTACTTGCTGCAATAGGTAGACTTTTACAATTTATACATGTCTTAACTGTGTGTTTTTCTTCAATAGTAATGAAAGATCTCAATTTTTTTTGCCAATGTTCTCCAGACACATCCCACAATGTCTGGCGAATGGATGACTGTGTTCAACAAAAATTAAAGTTCTCTTTGTGGAGAGAAAAGAAATAGCCATGAGACATGCCCTTCAAAAATATTAATTTTTTTTTGTTTCCCTTCTCTACCAAAAGCTATAGTACTTTTTTTGAAAGGGCAGATCTAGCTATATGTTGAGAACAGATTAACTGGAATTTTTTTCCTTCTGTTGTTGACATCTGCTGACAGGTTTCTAGAGCTACAAATGAAAAACTAACAACATTCAATATCAAAAGTGTCACTTTTTCTCCAAACACTTCTTTTTAACTAAGTTGTGTATACTCCTGTAATATCTACAGACTTCGAATTTATGGACTTTTTAAGAAATCCACAAAAATCATCTTTGAATTGTTATATTTTAAAATACATTCTTCTTATTATTCCCTTTCCTAATTTCATCTTACCTCTGTGGGGCTAACAACTCAGCAGTTCAAATTGTGACCTCTCTTGCAATGAAACAAGGCAAATGATTAGGCAGATTTTCTGACCTTTCACATTCCTGGTACCATACTGAAGTTGACAAGGAAAAAAGCATATGGTCATCTAAAAGCCATGTGAAAATAATGATGCTTGCCTTGAACTCTAAATGAACTGAAATTAAGACTATAACCATTATATTTCAGAGCAAGTCTTCAAAAAATCAAAAGAGCAGGTGGCCTACATTACTGCAATTTGGATTAAAAAAACTTTGCAAGAGACTTTTAAAATGTCCGATTTCTTCCATATTACACCACCCCTCCAGGAGTTTTCGAGTAACCAATAGGATGCATACCTAATATACCAAGTCACTGCTTAAACTTTGGGAATGAACAAAAGGTCCTTTCTTCAGTGGGAACTATAGCTGTCCTGAACTGTGACTTTTTCAAGAATAAAACAGCTGACATGCTGTGCCACATGTTTTATATGTATGAAAGCCCAGAGCAGTCTAAGTGCATCAGATGCCAAATGTATCACACCTACACAAGGCATTTTTGAAAGCACTTTTTTTCCAGCAGACCCACCACATACAAGCTAGATTCCTTACCTGCATGTGCACCCCAGATACAATGGATCTCTGAATGGAAAAACAGCTGCAGGGTATCTGGGAAATACCACAAAAATATAAAAAAATCCACTGCACAAGGACAGGTGGAGGCAAGTGGAGTACTTCCCAGGTAATACCTGTTAGCTATACTTTTCATATCCACTTTATGCACTGAATCAGCTGTTTGTCCATTACCAGCCCTTAACACAAATTTGAAGTGTTGTGTGAATGAATGCACAACTATCACACTAACAGTATAACAGTTGATTCTAGCAGAATCAATATTAACATTTTAACAGCTGATTTACCTCATAAAATGTGAGATTTATCATCTCCCTGTCTGCCAGCAGAGCATTGATTTCTGTTTAAGGGAAACATCAAGATCCTGCAATTAGAGCAGCCAAAGTTCTCCCGTTAATAAAACATATTAAGGAAACACTTAAGGATTTTAACAGAATTAACCTGAGATGATACTCGCAGTATTTTAGATCTGATTATGATTATATAGGCATCTCATCTGCTCAGATTACTGGAATAATGAAAGATCCCCAGTTTTCTCAATTTGACTTAAGTGTTCCTTCCTTTAGCATCCACTGAGATAAGCACTGAGATAAGCAGCTGTTAGTAGAACACCCCTCCCAATAAACAACTTAGCAATAAACCATGATCTCCCTTCCTGCCTGTAGTAACATCATCATATGCAGCAGGGTCATTAGCACAGGAGGCACAATCAGCTATAGCTTTCTAATGCTACATTATTAAGTGAAGCAAAACACTCTTATACGATTGAAGGATTTAAATTTTTTTTAGAGTCACCACCAATAGGAAATTAAAAGTATTTTAGCCTTTATGCAAGTGGAATACACCTTATATTTTCAGTGCAAAATTAAAGATCACCCCCTAAATTGAGATACTAAATACTATTAATCATGAGACTAGTTCTATCAGAGATTATCTCAGTTTCTGCCCAGAAATGAGAATCACTTACTATCCTGTTACAAGCCCAAATGAGCAGCTGGAAACAAACCAGGAAATGTCCTTATACAAATTTATTATCATATTCTTTTAACCTTCACCAGAAGTTCAAAAAATTTATAAAAGAGGAAAAAGCCAGAGAGAAGACATATTTGGATAAGCACCTTTTTAAAGCCTTGCCTCCAGTTTCAACGTTAAATGGGTTATTTTTTGTCATAAGACCCCCGACTAAGCATAGGAATACCAGATATTCTCACTAGCCCTTTCAGCTCTGGCAGGTGGAGTCTGAGACAATTCTAAGCTCCAGCCCACACCTCAACTTGCCTGACTCAGAAAGAACCAGCTAGCAGTTTGAGCATCCTACTAACTGCACTGCTGTTTCTAAGAAAATGAAACAAAGGAGGAAAAGCTGTGAGAACAAAACAAAAAGAAAATTAAACAAAAAAAATTAGTGGGTAGGAGATATTGAGTCACTTGTGGTAAGGAGACATTGCTTCAGGCATCCTGTACTTCTCTATAGATAAAAAACCCAATTAAAAAGTGGGATGAGCCCATCAATGCTTTTCAGTTTAATAGCACTTCTGCTTATTCTTCAAAAACAGCACAATATAAATACATCCTTATGACTCATCTGTCAAAAATACTTTGTATGGATATCTATATACACACATTCGTACACACACACATATATATGAAAATTGGAATGGGAAGAGAAAGATATGCATAGAGATTGTAGTCTCAGTGTTGCAGAAAGTCTGAAGGAAAGAATAAGACAGCTAACACATGCAGAGAACAACCCAGGGAAGGCACACACAGATAAACCACTGATTTCCAAGAAAAAGCTGACATCTTTTAAATACAATTAATTCCTTAAAAGTGAGACTGAATTGTGGGAGGTTCAGACAGTCCTGCAAGTGATAAAATATGAGATGTGGAAAAAGAGGTGATTATGATGAGAAAAGAGAAGTACAAGAATATTTTGGTGAGTGCAAAAAGCAATCTACAGAAGCTGGATGAGCTGAATTTTTTCTTAAGCCAATTTAAGTAACCACACATAGGAACTTGAATTCATCTTAGAATTAAGAGAACCCTCCAAGAGTATGAAAAAGTGAGGATGTTGGATTTTTATCCTCATTCCCTTTTCAAACAAAACCAGATTAAACAGCTAAGGCAAAGTTCTGCTTTAACAGACATTTTTGTCCAAAACTGCTGCTTTGCTACGGCTCTGTCATTGCGTTACCACAAGGAAATGGTCAGTAGGTTACAGAGATGCAAGTAGTAACTTGTGCATATCTCTTATAGTCCTTGTTTATTTGGCATGCAGTGATTAACTTGTACCTGTAAGGAAACAAAATCCAAACCAGCATCTCTGTAGCCTAGAAGCATCTTGTTCGTATTAATGAGAAAAGCCCTTGATAAACCAAAATCACATGTGTTTCTTTACTGACTTAAAAGTCAACACTTATTTGAGAAACTACTAGCAGAGGTATATTCATTGGTTACGTTTTGAAAAATATCCTTCTATGATTTTTAAAAAATTTTGCTGGGTGTACCCTCTGTAAGGCATAGCAGAAAACTCATTATTAACAGCACTCTATCTCAGGTAATGAAACCACTTTCTTCTGCACCATTAAGACTGCTGTGCATTACAACCTGCCTCTCTTAGTCTGCATTTCCTTAATTACTCAGCCTAGATTTTCAGCAACTGTAGGCAGTGTAACTGTTTGTAATCTGACTAATGTCACCTAGTTGGAATGTGAAATGGCACCTATGGAGTCACACTCCAACACTGACAGGAATTAATCTTTACTGCTGTATTTGCATCAAGATATGCCTGATGCAACAGAGTGAACCAAGACATCTCAAAAGTCCTCTCAGTACTCCAGAGAAATAACTACCTAAACTTTCAGTGAGGTTGTCAAATCTACTAACAGAGAACAATCATAACAAAGGAGCCTGCCTTCTTAATGGCTTATATGAATTAACTTTATGAACTCGTAAAAGCATTATAGTATCCCTAGACTTTCACATTCTTATATTCAATGGTTTGATATGCTCAGCATCAGAGCATATCCCACCAACTTCAAACACATTGTGTCAAAAAGGAATTTGAGACTTTTTAGTTCTTGTCGACATGGGCTGAAAGCTTTAATTCTGATTGTTTTCATCTAACACAATATCTGTGTTCCTCCATTGTCAATGTAAAAGACTGACAGATGTCTTTTAAAACTAGCTTTTAAAATAACTCTAATACCTAAATATTAGGGAAATACTTTCTTGAAAACAAAAAGCACATCCAAATTCAAAAGGTTGCCATCTTCAAAACAGGTATATTGAATCTAATGCAGCACTGTCACAATTTTGGTAACTGAATAGGAGAACAAATAAGCTCATGCTGTGAGGTGAATCTCAGTGCATCCATCTTCACTGCTAAGCTCATTAAAGTCTCTCCTGCCTGCCTTGTTGCCTCAGTAACTTTCCACTTGTCTCCAAGCTTCATTCACAACTTCTAATACTACTACAGCCTTAGTCAGTTCCTATGACAACTTTTTGAGACTCAAAGCTTCTACCAAGCCCTTTAAAATTCTAAGTCACCCAGTCACACACATTTCCTTTTCTTGTTTCCTATTCTCTTGAGAGACCACTAGAGAAATTACCTAGGAGCTCATCTGACCGTTGAGAACTTCTGGTGACTGGGAAACCTTTAACAAAAGTTGGCTTACATTGCAGAACCAGAGAAATATGAGTAAAGTTACTACAGATTTGGATTCTCCACGAAAACTATCTTCAAAATAAAAAGAGAAAATACTGAAACCTATTCTAACTTTTTCAATGAGAAGGCAATTTCAACACTTTAGGTTAGAGTCACCTTAGCTCTACTTTTAAACTACTTAGCCAGATCCCTAAAAATCAATGGGGCCTGAAGAGATTCATCTGAGAATACTGAAAGAGCTGGTTGATGCCATCAGAAAGCCTTTCTCAATGATTGTGGAGTGATCTTGGGAATCCAGAGAGGTCTCAGCTGACTGGAAGCTGGGAAATGTTGTTCTCATTTCCAAAAACATCAAGAAGACCTCTGGAAACTACAGACCTGACAGTCTCACTTCAGTGCCTCACAAAATCATGAAAAAGATTATTCTGGAAGGTATGGAAAAACAATGGGAGAAAAACAGTCATCAGCAACAGCCAGCACACCTTCATGAGGGAGATCTCCTGCTTATCAACATGACTTTCTTCTACAATATGGTAACCCACTGAGTTGATCTAGGAAAAACATAAATCTTTCTAAACTTCAGCAAAGCCTTGGATACTGTCTCTCCTTCCAGACAAAATATCCAGCAGACAGCTGAATAATACCTGATGAGTGAGCAATTGGCTCATGGGTTGGACACAAAGCATTATAGAGAATGAGGTGACATCAGACTGGACTTGGCTTATTAGTGGGGCTCCACCCTCAGCCCAGTTCTCTTCATCATCTTGGACACAGGATACAAAGGAATACTAAGTTTGCCAATGACACTTAACTGGAAGGAAGTGTTGACTTCCTTAAGGGCAGAGAGGCCCTGCAGCAAGACCTGGAGAAATTAGTGAGCTTAGCTATCATCAACCACGTGAAGTTTAACACGGACAAGTGCTGGATTCTACACCTGGGATGGGCAGCCCTGGATGTACAGACAGAGTAGGAATGAGAGACTGGAGAGCAGTGCTGCAGAAAGGGTCCTGAGGGTCCTGGTCAGTGGTGACTTGAACATGAGCCAGCAGTCAGGAGGGACAGGTGTCTCCTGGGAGGCATCAGGGACAGCATCAGCTGGGCAAGGGAGGGGATTGTCCTGCTCTGCTCTGCACTGGGGCAGCCCCAGTGAGTGCTGGGGGCAGTTTTAGGTGCTGCAATATAAGAAAGGCATTGAGCTGTTAGTGTCGAAAGGAGGGCAATGAGGATGATGAAGAGCCTTGAGGGGAAGGCATCTGAGGTCACTTGGTTTGTTCAGCCTGGAGAAGAGGGTGCTGAGGGGAGACCTGATTGTAGTCTTCAACATCCTCACGAGGGGAAGTACAGAGACAGGCAATGATCTCTTCACTCTGAGGACAGTGAGAGAACTCAAGGAAACAACATAGAACTGTGTCAGGGGAGGTTTAGACTGGATATCAGGAAAAGGTTTTTTACCCAAAGGGCTACCAAGCACTGGAATAGGCTCCCTAGGGAAGTGGTCACAGCACCAAGTCTGAGTTCCACAAGTGTTTGGACAATGCTCTCAGGCACATGGTGTGATTCTTGGGATGGCCTGCACAAGGCCAGGAACTGGACTCAATCATCCTGATGAGTCCCTTCCAATTTAATATATTCTATGACTCACTCAGGGGAAATATTGAGAAATAAAGACAGAATAGATAGCTGTAATGAAATAACACATTACTATCAGATGCTTCTTATTACAGTATTTCTAGAGAGCAAGCTCTTAAAATCTGGCAATAATAAGCAGAAAGTTTTCATTTGCGTGTTTATTTAGACAAAATATTCTAATTTTTTTCTCCTTCACCTCTGCAGTCACTGTGATTCACAGGGTTTCATAACATGTCAGTTTCTCTGCAATTCACAGAAAACTCAAAAAAATTGCAACAGGAGATTACCTATTTTGAATACTCTCCACAAAACACTTCCATTATGTTACTAAAGCAACTATGTTATCTAAAAGTAAAAAGAACATAAGAATACCAGGACAAAAAAACATGAACTGGGAAATAATAATACTCTTCTTTTTTCCACATTCATCTTGAAATGTCACAGGATTGCTAAAATGCTGCTTCATCAGAAGAAATAAATTGTATCTAGAAAGAGTTGTTTTCAGCTACAAACATGAAAATAGGTCATAACAGGACACATCTATCACTGCCCAGACAGTGTTAGACTAAGTTCTGCAAGTTAAAATGTGCTCCTGCTTTCATAACCAATATTACCATTTTCAACAGATTAAGAAGTACTTCTCTGTGTTATGCTGTGATTACTAAAACATATAATAAATTCCAGAAGGCTACATACGTGCCTCACAGTAGCCCCGTCCTATGGCAAAAACAAAACCAGAGAAGGAAAAAAAAGAGTTGTGAAAAGTGAAATTGCCTCCTGATCTAGTCAGAGGTTTTCGTGCTTCTTGTCAGAGGTCTAGAGCGTTCTCATGTCCTCACTCCTATGTGTTGTCTGCAATTTAAAAATATTTCTCTTTTTAATTAATTCCAGTATTTTCAAGCACCTGAACCAGTGCACAGAAAGATAACAGATAAAACATCCTACAGGAAAGCAACCCTTCAGAGGCCTGTTTGCCTTTTGTGGATTGGTCAGGCACAACAGCACCTCTACATCAGCAACTCTCAGACTCACAGTTTATCCACAACCAGCATACAACTGCAAGTGCTCAAGATTTAAAAGATGTCTACTGATTCTGGAAATCCATCTCTTAATAAAAAGAGATGGATTTCCAGAATCAGTAGACATCTTTTAAATCTTGATTCCCAGTTCCCAATTACAAATGATTTTTAAGTTCTGCTCATGGATTTTGACTCTATCATTCTAATTATTAAACAACCACCTTCTTTTGAAATACATGTATTTTCGTTTCAGATACAGAATAGACTGCATATTAATAATTAATGATTTTATCTCCATATGAAAGGAAGAAAAAGAACAAAATAACTTCAGTCCTTGGTATTTTCTTACATGCTATGCCTTCAATATAATAATTCCTTATGTCTTTTCAGGGGAGACAACCAGATAAGAATTTTGGAAATTGAACTATTGTTCTGTTTTGTTATTTTAATGAGAAATCATTTCCCCTCTTCGTTTGGTTCTGGATTTTTTTCCCTGTTTTTCTTATCTTTAGTGCTAAAAATCACATTACAGCTCTTCAGTGACTTGCATCACATATGACTGCAGCTGCCAATTTACACTCTGCTCTACCAGGTACAGAACACTGCTCTTGAAAGCTAAAGTCATAGAATAATTTAGCATGGAAAGGACTTCTGAGGGCTGCCTTACATAAAAGAATTTCAGAATTATTTAAATCCAAAATCTGAATTTTTTTCCTTCAGCACAAAATTTAGCTCTTTCAAAGTCACTTTATACTAATAACAGGTTTATGAATGTTTCTCCAGCATCAAGCAGTACTAGGTCCACACCTTAGAGAACACCTTTCCAAACATGTTAACAGGAAAACAAAAACAGTCTCATTTCTAATAAAAACCTGATCCCTAAAATCATAATGAATTACTAACCCTTAAAAATCACACTGCAATACAGACTAGTCTACATATGCATCAAAGAAGAAATGCACAGAATATAACTTTTTTCCCACCACCACTAAAGGAACAAACACAGAATCAGCCATTCAGACAAGTATTTAGGACTAGTCTATTATAGGAAGTTTCTTGACAAGTTTCCTCACTTCAGGCCAGCTGCAGGGAGATACTATATTCAATATATTCAGCAATATATTCAGGAGAGATGCTAGAAAAAGACAACCTCGTATTTAGGTTTAGGAAACCTCATTTAAACTGAAGCTTAAATACAAATAACTTCTAGCTTTGTTACTAAAGCATCCAAATAAGCAGTCAGGAAAAGTGTTGCTCATTCATGGAAAAGAGAAACAAATTTTAAAAAACATGAAAACACTCTGTGATACAATATAAAAACTTTTTAAAACCACTTTATAGATGCAAAAATTAAGAAAAAGAAGCATCTGCCTAAAAAAAAAGCTAGACAAAATGTACAGTTTGTAGTACATGACAAATTGTTCATGCACAGAATTAGTTAGGCTCCCTTCTGCTACTTAGAATTAACAATCAAAATAAATATTTCCTTCAAAGACAGTAAAACTGAATCAGTAGTAACCTTTATTACATCTGATCTGATGACGCAAGTCATACAGCAGCACATCTGACCTGCAACCTGCACAAGCACCTCTTGTAGGTTTACTTCGCCCAAGCCTTCATCTCACCTCCCACTCATACCACTGACAGAGACTTCTGGTCTCCAGTCTTACTGGACCCTTTATTGCTAAGCTTTCTGGATAAAAAAACCATCAGGGGAGTTCTGTGTTCAAATATAATAGACACCTGATTTTAACTACCTCCTGCAAGCTGAATTCTCTAGCAGGAGGCAGCAAGGAGCTGGGGCTGGACAGGCAGGGAGGGGTCATCCTCCACCCGTGCAGGAGCGAAATCAGCCAGGCAAAGTGTTATTTCCATCTTACAGTATTAACAAATTCTTTTACCAGTCCCTGCCTTGGCCTAGAATTACCATTTTTCCTGAGAGGTATGTTTTCACATCTGATAATCAATGTAGGTACAACCATTACGATTTTCAAGCAGACAAAATGTAGGCAACAGTTACTAGCTGTGCTAGGGTGCATCTTGTAAATTAATTCTCAAAGGACTTTCTGATGTTGATTTACACAGTCCCAAGGTATCTCATGCTGGCAGGGACCTGGGGAGGTTTCTAGTCCCAGCTGCTGCTGCAAGAGACAGATCAGGCTGCTCAGGGCTTCACTCAGTGAGAACCCCAAGCTGGAGAAAAGCTACTTTCCCCAGGCCTGGCTCCACCACTGCTGCTCCCTCACCAGCACATCACCCCTGCCAGACTGAAATGTCACAGCCCAGCTACAAAAGCCAGGCTAGAGCAAAGGTAGTTGGCACTCACTGCTCTCTTCTCATCCCAATTACATCACAGAAGGCATAAGGGGTGGCATGAGTGATCCTCGTAAATCCTTGCTGTTGTCTGTCACTGTCTCCTCTATCATGGGCCCAGATGTGGGCTCCAGGGGTCTCATTCCTTGATTTTACCTGCTCCTCTCCTCCTTCAACCAAGTTGCTGAGTGCAGAGGGCTAACAGACATGGGTGGTGAGGACCTGCCTTATCCATGTCTGCTGTCACTGTATCACCTTCATTTGATAGGGAGACCATGGCACATCCAGGAGTCAGTGATCCACATACCAGGCAACCTGAGTACACCCTGGCCTGTCCTGTGCTGTGCTGGACTGTATATATGACTTGGCTTTCAACCTGCACTATGCCATAAAAATTCCTTGGTTGCAGGACAAACTCATTTTTGGACACAGGCCTACAGAAAGCTTCTCCTCATCACCAGCAATTACAGTACCTGTACCACCTTGCCCTCATCTAAAACTGCAGCAAGAAATTCCTATAAAAACATTGTTTCTGCCTGCCAATAAAAAATGCAAATATATTTGAGCTATTGTATGGGGGGAAAAAATCATACAATAGCTCAAATAAGCAAACAAGTCAGCCTTTTATTGATAGGGTCACAGTGTGCTGCTCAAGCACCATTCAGTAACAAAATGTTTTCCCTAACCTCCAGCAATCTCCTTGATGGCTGGTGTTGTGATGTATTACATTTCTCAAAGAGGATGGAGGTTTTTGGCTCAGTGCCTCCCTCAGGTTGTTCAGACAAAGCTCCATCTGCTTCCTTACCCTGGTCAGTGATCCATAAGACATCCCAGCACACTCAACAAACCCTCCTCTGACCCTGACCCACAAGCTCTACACAGCCCTACACATCTGAGCTGCTCCTTCAAATGAAGGGCAGCCCTACTCCTCCTCTTCCCTGCCTGCCTCTCCTGAATGGCTTATCCCCATCAATCCCAGCACCACTGATTCACAGGTATCCCAGCAATGCTGCAGCTCTGGTCACAGGCCGAGGTCTTGCCCCTGCTGCACAAATCCTGTGCAGACAGGAACACACCCTGCACCTTATTTCATGCCCAAGCTCTGCCTTGTTCGCCCCACACTCTGTATTTTTGCTTTCTTCATGGAACTCAGGGCTGTAATGTGTCTCCCATGTCCTTGCTAGTTTAACAGTCTCCTAATCAGACTGGCCAGCCTCATGGCAATGGTGCTTTTGGTACAATAAATGAGAATGGGAAAATGACATCTGATTTCTTAAATTCACAAATACTCAGAGGTCAAGCTAAGTTCTGTTCAATCTGCTCCATGAGCAGCTCTTCACTCAGTGGATTACACCTGTACATATACACCCACATACACATAGTTCAGTTCTGCCATAAAGGGAACTGATTGCTTCTCATCAGTCATTTGTACTCGGCCCATCTGATTTTCAGTATCCAGGGCAGGACCAATGACCTGGTTCACAGCTATAATTTCACTGCTGCCACAGCAAAATAAAGTTTTATTTCATGTGTTCTTATGTTTCTCACTTGTCATTTTGTATCTGAGCTACTGTAAATATCCTGGGGAAATTTCATCTCAAAAGCAATTTAATCTTTGAACAAAAGAGAAAAAAATCTGCTGTGATCAGAAACTGTAGAACAGAGCAGCCAGTTATCTCCATTTTTATTGAATAGAACACTGTGCAGCACCTGCTTAAAACGGGATGGAAAACTCACATAATTCAGAGGCCATAAGTACAAATGACTCTCAGGATCTTGGCAGGAAACATTAAAACAATTCCCTTCATGGCATCGTGGCCCAAAATGTGATTTGTTGGTGTGCATGGTAAAATTTTTATCACTTTGAGTAGGAGGGTTCCTTGCACCTTTTCCTTTAGAGAGCTACACAAACAGATGATGAAGAGAGGAAAAAAAAGCAGAAAAGGCTTAATTTCTAAAGCTACAACCACATTTCACTCCTTCAATATGTAATGCCCTTACTCAAAATGAAACCTGGGTTATTCTAAACAAAGATTACAGTTAGAGATCAGCCACGTGTGCTCTAGGCAGTGTCAGCTCTCACAAACCCTTTCTATCTCTAATATCCCTCACTTCTTCAGCTCCTGCCAATGTATCAATTCCCTCTCTGTCACTCAAACACTCATATCAAAACAAGTTAAATAAAATTTAACATCCCTCCATTCCACCCTCACTCCCCTTCCCAACCATTTTGGTAAAAAAATAAGATTACCAATTATTCTTCAGGAATTAACAAAGTAATAAAACAGCAGCCAAATCTTAGGATTTTTCAGTAAAAATGTAACAAGTAGTGAATAAGTGTGAAACATCACTATCAGCGATTTCTACAAGTGTGTAAAGAAAAGGAAGGTCAGAAAATATAGATTTCAGGGGGAAAAAAAGAAACGTGCACAGCATCACTTGTACCAAACTCCTGCTTCAGCACTAACCTACAGAAATCCTCCTCAGACAAGTGACAGCCTTTAAAAAGTAAACTGTGGCAGACAAACAGAAGTTACTACAAGAAAAATACAATCCAATGGACAAGGCTGGGGGGATGAGGCCAAAATACTGATGTTAAAAGGACTGAAATCTTACACTTTTTTTTTTCCCCTCCCAAGAATAGTGTGGCTGCAAGCGGGAAGGGGAAAAAAGATGCTAGTGGGAAATGTCTTAAGAATTAGTATGTTCTGGCATTCTTTGAAAAATGGTTCCAAGTGAATTATTCTTAGTGTTGAAATGTGACTTCAGAAACCCTATTCTCTCATTAAAGAAAAAAAAATGCATAAATGAGGGAAACAAACTAATAGTTACCCATTCTCAACAACAACAACAAAAAAACAACAAAAAACCAGTGTTTGCAAGAAAATGGGCAAAAAATATTAAAAAAACCCCAAACAAATTACCAAACTAAAAAAAATCAGAATCTGTCATTCCCATCTGTCCTGCACTTCATGAAGTTTAGTGGGTTTAATGAAATGCAAATTCAGTAACATAAAAACAGCAATATAGTATTTCTTTAGAGAAGAAAATAGGAAAAAGTTGCTCATCCTTTCAGAAAGATTCTGGAAAAGCAAAGATTAATACAACCTTCAATTCTGGCGAAACACTTGCAACCTGAATATCATTCAGGGTTCTGGCTGGAGTAAGAATTCATCTCAGCTGTAAGCCACAAGAACAACAACTTTGTTTAGAACAACAAAAACTCAACAAGCCCCAAAAACTCAATACAAAACCCCCCACAAACCAACCAACACCAACTTTCAACAGCATCGTACATTTTCTTGATGAGTTCTGGTAATACAATCCTTACCTGGGTTTAAGCCATCTATTGCAAAGAGAAGTTAGTGTTAAAACCCCACTCCAAAACCCCACCCTAAATTATCGTATTTTAATCTATAGCATGATACAGATGAATGCAATGCTACTCCTGTTCCCCCTCCACAAGATAATATTGTATGATGCTTTCTTGTTGCCATGACATCCTTTTTACTGTGGGTCTCTTCACCCTTATATTATTTTCCCTATAGACATTTAACCCGTGGTCATTTTATTCCCAGGTCAAAAGCTTATACTTATGTGTTTATTTTTGAAATTATACATTTGATCTGTTGAATAAGGTGTATCACTCTAGACCTCAGTCAGTCTGCTTTAGGTAGGAATACACAATGTTGTTTCGAAGTACACGAGGACTGAGATTGTCCTTGTACAGTGAGCAGTTCTTCCAAAATCTGTTTGTGTGAGTTTGTTCAGCACTTACCTATAGGATTCTGATCCCAAGGAGACAGACTGTCAAGCGCTCTAATAAATGTCACTCCTGTTAGAAGGCTCAGTTTGTTCTCTCAATTTCCCTTTATGTCTGACCAAGATGATCGTTTTCCTAACTTGTAATCTATGCTGTAGCATGCATGTCCATTAAAATGTTTGCCTACCCACCCCAGGGATTCCCGGCACATCCCATCGATCTGGCTGAAGGCAGATAACACCAACACGGGGACAACTCACATTAGAGGTTTCGCTGGTTCCCAAGAACTTGCTTTTTTGCCTACCTTCCCTCGGGTCTCTCGCTTATGATTGCTACCAGTGTCCCCTCAGCTGCACACGAGTGGCAGGCAGCTGCGTCCCGCCGCTCCAGCTGCGCTCCCGGCGCGGCGGCAGGAGGGAGCCTGTTCTCTCAATCGCCCGGAACGCACGAACAAGATGATCG
>JAHLSL010013433.1:1771857-1801497 GCA_025920805.1 Petroica traversi
ACTCACTGCCCCGAGCCGCCGCGGCGGCTCCCTCAGCAAGGCGAAGTTTTAGTCTGCCTCCTGAATTGGGAAACAGGCACGGAAAGAGAAAGGGACAGGTAGGTGTGCTGTTATGACGCCTGTTCATCTCCCGTCTAGATCCTTTCAAAATCTTGCTAGGAGGCTTTTTCTAAATACACTACGTTAATAGTTCTAGGGGAATAAATTAGTAGCTTCCCTCTAATAAAATATGTCCATTCTTAATGTCTAGCAACAGTCACAAGTGCACAGCTTCCACTCGAAGCCAAGCGTTTCCCTCTCCTGTGTACACTTAAGAGGACGAAAACCAAGTCGAAAAAAAGACGGCAAAGTACCTGTTGTACTGTGACACACCTTTGGGGGGCCTGCTTTTCTTTCTTAAGATCAAGAAAGGACGTCTCTGAAATTAAGGAGCTCGACTAGTACTGAAAGGGTTTTCTGCA
Source organism: Petroica traversi (assembly GCA_025920805.1). NCBI lineage: Eukaryota > Metazoa > Chordata > Aves > Passeriformes > Petroicidae > Petroica > Petroica traversi. The sequence continues at coordinate 1,772,319 of JAHLSL010013433.1, forward strand.
GTGCTGGTCAGGGTCCTGATTCATTACGCACTACTAGGCATTTAAGAGCAAACACAGGGGTTCATCATGCGTGCGGAGCACAGGACACCCGTGCAGTGCCACGGAGGAAATCTGTCTCATCCCTGCCTTCCGAGCTCACCGCTGATTTTTCTTCCCAAAGGGAGAGGATGCTCAAGTCCCCACAGCTGAAATAACACAACAGCTAATCTCTGTTTTCCAGGCATGATTAAAAACACAGTGAGTGTTTTGCAGATATCAAACTGTTGATTTACATTTGTGATTTAAGCCTTCTTACAAAGATTTCTTAAAAGACCATTTTGCTGACAAATTCATATCCATGCTCCTTTCTCAAGTAGCTCAACTTTCTATTTTAAAGAGATGTTATGATATTATAATGAATAATATTATTATATTTAAAGCTTAAGTGATTTATGACAGCATATATTTTCCTCACAGTGTATCTAATGTCATAATACTAAGCAAGAAAACTGGATCAGTGTTTCCAAATGTTAAGATATGTGGGAAGCAAATTATTAAGGATTTTGTTTGACTTTAGGTAGTCTAATGCTCTACAAAACCCTAATCACCCTCCAGACTTCCACTCAGTGGAATTATTGGGGGGGTCTGTTCTTCCAGTACCTGGGCCTATAATTACCAAATTACTTCATCTGGGTGAATTATTCTCATGAGTGCTCTTATATTCATTTATTCCTCTCTGAGCCACATCAGCTTTTTGGTCAGCTTTGCTGATTTTGTTAGCTATATCATTTTTAATAGCATCTATGTTTTTTTTCTAATGTCTTCTCTATCTCTTAGCAGTAACTACCAACTTTCCCAAATCCCATGTTTTCCTTTAAACATTATTTAGAGGAATCTACTGTTTTTCAAATCCCACAGAAATCTGTAAGCAAATTAAAAAGCCAAATTACATAAAACTCAGAGGATATGCTCTGAGTTTTGTTAGGAGAATGGGAAACAAGAATCTCAAGAAATAGAAACAATTAAAGAATGGGATAAAAATGTATTTGTGTGACAGATTTGACACTAGTCTTGCTTAAAGCTTTGCCAGCTGGAATATTAAGTATGTTGCCTTCACCTCTTTAGATACACAGACAGCACTATATTACTTATTTAGGTAATAGTACCATGTAAGGTATATGAAAAGCAAAATTGTTCCAATGTAAAAAAAGAATAGCAAATCCAGTAAAAAATAGAAAGGCTCTTTTAAATAAGATAAAAATTTCTGACTAAAATTGAACAAAATCATAGCCAAAAGCAATTAAGCTTCATTAAATCTAATATACATCACAGGTCATTTAAATAACATCAGAAAGTCAAATTTTGTGAAAAGCAATGCACTCATCAATAGACAAGAAAATATTTTTTCTCTGATGTTAGGATTAAACTTTTAGCACAGATAACAGCTTCCTTCTCCTTTCTTCTGTCCATGATTAGCCTGAACTTGACAGTCTAAGTGCCAGGCAGCTTTTGTATAAACTGTCACAGGTTTCAACTTCTTGCATGATCTGACAAATTTTAGTACAATTTATTTGCTTAATGACCACTACACAGAATTGTTTTCCAACACCTATACACATATTTATATACATGCACATATTATACACACCATAAGCCTGTTCCACATATGCTTCTGAATGCTGCTCTAATGGTCCTTTTCTGTGTACTGTATGCACAGAAATACAGAAAGTATTTCCATCCCTAACAGAGAAGGACATGACTGCAAGTTTTGAGTGCAGTTGCCTGATATCCTCATTTCAGCCTTTCACATTCCACCTACAAGCTTATTCTTCACAGTCATTCATTAGTATGTTCAAATATTTATCAAGAACTACATGAAGGCATGTCAATAGGTGGTGACAGGGTAGTTGGATTTGCCTGATTTAGATCTTCTAGCTGTGCAGAGTCCAAGACCCACTGAAGTGTTTGGAACAGTTTGAACTACTGAGAGGCTTGGGAGTAGTCATTCAAGGCTGACGAAAAGCTTTCTTTTAACTTTCCATTAACAAGACAAAAGTTATAGGATGATTTATGTTGGAAGGGGCCACTGCAGGTCACCTGGTCCAAGCTTATCCTTAAAGTAGGTTCATGTAGATCAGCTTGCTCAGGGTTTTGTGCAGTCAGGTCTTGAAAAACCCGGAACTGAGGATTTCATTGCTTCTCTGGACAATGTTTCAGTGCTTAAGCGTGGTCTCAGTCAAAGAGCTTTTCATTACACCTGATTGTAATTTCTCATGTTCCCACCTGTGTGTGTTTCCACTTATTTCTTCACCATACAGCTTCAAGGTCAGCCTGGCTCCATCTTCTCTACACCTTCCCATTTAGCAGTCAGAAGCCGCAATTTAGACTCCCTGTAAGTTCTGTCCTTGAGACTGGACAGGTTTGTCCTCCCAGTCTCATCAGTCATACGGATGGGACTCTCTGCAAAGAGGTGGAAGTAACCTCACATTTTTCAGTCCTGGGGCTCATGGGGGAGGCTCAGCCACCCCAATATCTGCTGGAGGCACACTACATCCAGGCATGAGCAGACATGGGCCCCTTCACGAATCTGCTTGAAAGAGTTCGCAGGGACTCCGGACAAGGAGCTGATGTTAAAAGGGGTCCAAGAGAGCTGGTTGTAACTCAAGGAAAGGATCGCTTCCTCCGAATTCCAGAGCAATCCATCCTGGTGAGCAAGAAAGTCAGGCAAAACTACCAGGAGGCCTGCATGGAGACTGGGGAAAGGAGACTGGGACACAACACAAATGTAAAGAAAAGTATACAGAAGGTAGAGGCAGTGACAGGAAGCCTGGGAGGAATACAGAGATCCTAGCATCTCCCAGCACAAAGGAGTGACATCAGGGAAGCTGGTGCCCATCTGCCTTTGGATCTGGCAAAGATGTCTTGAGGAAAGGCCAATGAGTGAAGGCCCTGTGGATAGTTCATAATTGTGGTATAAGAAACTGAAAATCAATCATAAGCATCGTGCTTACCATTCCTTGCTAGGTTTCTGAGAACAGTTTTTGATGTCCTCTTCCTATTAGTGAAGAATTTGTTTGTATGTATATCTGCTTTAGGCATATTCAGATTGCTGTCATAGCAGCATGGTGCTGCCAGTTCTGTTATGAGAGTCTTCTGTAGGATAGTCATCTTTGCAAGTTTGCCATTGCTGTGACATTATAGGGCACAGACAACTGATATTTGTGCTTTTTGGACTTGAAAATTCTTCTGCTTTTGCCTCAAACTTGTGGCATTCCTTTTCAAAATGTGGGTCATGATATAAAATACAGGTTTTCAAAGGCAGAGTATCCTGCCAAATTTTTTTTTTCTCTTTACTAAACAAATTCCTCTCCAAATTTCCTACTAGTACAGGAAAGACCCCAGGAACAGATGTAAATGATTCTGTACCCTTAAAATGGGGAAAATATTGTAATTTTTTTCATGTATCTACTCCTAGGAGTGGGTCGTACACCTCTGCTTTTTATAACCTGTGCCATTCTTCAGTTTGCAGAATTTTAATTAAGAAAGTTAAACACACTGGAGTCAAAATTTGGCAGGAGTTGTCTTCAGAAGTTGAGTACTAGAGCTGCTGCATACTGTTCTTATTTCTAACTAACAGGTTAGTTAGAAATAAGGTGCTTTTCTTCATTTTTGTACCTTGTAATACCTTGCAATTCTGTAGAGAGACAGACAAATCAAGTCCTATATTAGCATTTTTTGGTGGATACTAATAAAATGCTTGTTTAGTTCAACCAAAACATGTACTGAGAGTGGCAAGATTCCAGCACAATACAACTTTGGTTTTGAAAGGAGTAACCAGTCATAACTTGCTTGCACAGTGTATAAAGGTGATCATACACTTTTCTGCAAGTCAGACAGTAAAATCAGCCTTGAAACTCACTTAGAATTCATAGTCTGAATGTGCCATGAAAATCTCTCAAATTCCAGATTTCAGGTCATAAAGCTATTTGTATTGAAATTCTTGGAAATTACCTCAGTAAAATTTATTTTCTAAAGCACAAATTAATAGCACTCTCTTAGCTTTGAAGGTTTTAGGTGAAGCATTTTAAATTAAATATTGCTTGTATCACTGACGGAAAAAAAGTTATAAACTGAATAGGGATAGCCTTCTTGTTACAAAACAGACTAAATATTGGATGAAAATGATTGTCTATTGAGTTTATTTTATTCATTTCAATGTGAAAGATTGGGAAGTAGAGCTTTATTGTACCAGATCACTAGAAAATGAGCTTTATATATATATATATATTTTTATATATATATATATTTCTTTTTAATTTTTTTTAATCTGAGTCATCATTGTAGGATAATGGGCTAAATAGAAAAGCACTGTTGCCAATTTATGTCTGGAAAATAAAGTTAAAGTGACCTCTGGTGTGTCACAGTAACTTTAAAACTGAATCAGGTATTATTAATGTCTGTTTTCTTAATTGTATCTAATGCCTTAGCCACTTGATCATTCTTGCCTTGCAGTGTTTAGGCACCCTTGACACTGGGAACAGACAGATCGTTTTCTGGGTCACCACTGGAAGAAGCAGTATAAAACATTGGTGATTAATAACTTCTTTTTCTAAATCATGCCTGGTCACCTCATTGAAGCATGAAAGGACAAACAATGGGAAAATTTTTATGGTTTCTTAGAAGCCTTTAGTGTGGTGTTTATTCAAGCTGAACTCTCTCTACACAGGGAAGTAATTTTGAGCACAGACTGCAAGATCAGACTTTCAACATTTTAAGTTTTAATTACACTCAGTTTTTCTTTCTCCCATCTGTTCACATCAAAAGTTCACAGTCTCCACTACAACATTGTCAGAAACATTTTCAATACCTTAGAAAGTGAGCAGATACCATGAACAAATACTCCATAGTACTTTTTCTAGAGCTGTTGTTCGTTATGCAAAAAACCAGGCAACAAATTCAGAACAAAACAAAGAACTGCTCAGCTTGGATTTTAGCCTTTTTTTTTTCATAAATGTTAAACTGAATATTCATTTCAAGACAGCATTTGATGACACAACATATTTGTGCTTAGACCATGAAACTTGCTTGTAACCCAAGAAGTGAACAATTTTTTATGCCATTACAGATGCTCATTCTGCCTTCAGGGGAGGGGCCTTTGGAGTTCAGATATGTATGGAAGCAATGTTACGCTTAGACTTCATGCCTAAGACAAAATATCAAGTTACACCCTGGCATTTTCACAATATTTGTGTTTTTGTTTAAAATATGCAACTGTAAATTAATGGAGACAAGTAAAGAAGTCCATATAGCAAGTCACCAAATCACAGAATGATTTGAGTTGGAAAGCACCTTTAAGATCATGCTGGTCTGCATCACAGGTTTGTATTAAATACAAATGTCAGTAATTTTTCTTCATCAATATAATATTTCAAGAGAATAAGGAGAGGTATAGTTTTTTTTAATTACACTTTCTCTAAGAACTACAGTTTATATTTATACAGCCTTTGTATTAAATCATGCTTTCATCAGCCATTCAGCTGAATGATGATCCTAGTCTTAAACAACAATTTTGTGCTAATACAAGTCCACAATATTTAATGCTTCAGTCACCAACTAAGGCACAATGGTATAGTGAGATTAATCTTAGTACAATTACTTGGCTTTAAAAAACAGGTCAGTACTTGAAAATTGAGTGGGTTTCCTCAGCATATAAATTAATCACTCCAAATTTTTACCTAAAACCCTGGGTATAATTGTTTGCCATATGACCAACCTGAAAAAAAAAAACTTCATCTGTGAGGCTTAGTTTTTATGCCCCTCCTACACAGTACCTTTTAATTAATTCCTCTCAATTAAAAACAGCACAGCAAACTAAGATGTTCCTGTGCAAATTTATCTCTATTGCTTTTGCACTCCACTCTTGTCATTATATTTTAGTAAATATATGCAAAGCTTTGGTACACACTAGACTTGAACAGGTGGCAATGCTGGACTCCACCCTGTGATAATTTTGGATTGTTGAATTAATTGCGACTCTGATTGTGAGTAAGAGATCTTTGATGACTGTATAGTTGGCTGTCAGGGATAAAACACTAAAGTACCAACAGAAGGAGTTAGTCTATTCAACACTGAGTCCTTGCTCTGATTTTGCATTTCCATTTCCCTTTTAGACTATTAAATCCCCAAATCATAACTAGTTCACTGTTCCGTTCCCTCTGTTGAAATTTGTCATACAAATGCTTGAATAGCAGAGCACTACACAGTTAAAAAAAAAAATCTGCAAGTAAGGAAGTAAAGCTTCCAGGAATAGAGAGAAGGAATATTTTGATTAATTTCTTTAGATTTTCCTATACAGCGTACAGTAGTTCTGTGGCCCCTGCAATGCCCTTTCAATTTTTTAGAGGAAGGAGACATTCAGTTGAAAAGTTCTGGAAATCTTGAAAGTAAACCTAAACATTTTTCTTCTTCACTGTTCTTTATGTCTAAAAGAGAGTTCCTAGTGAGGCCCACCTTAATATTCTTTTCCACAGAAAACCTTCAAATACTGAGTATTCCTAAGCTTGAACGAGGTATATATTTTTCTGATACATAGAACTGGTTTATCTCACTCAGGAAAGTTATTAATTCCCACTTCTAGGTAACCACATCATAATCTTTATCGATCACTGTAGGTTTGCCTTTATTCTTCTAGACATTCTGCCAGACTTTCTGCCAAGCTGGAATGACAGTGACCTCAGAAGTGATTCATCCGGCTACCAAGCATCAGTCTTTGCAGAGGAGAATCCCTGAAGAGGATCAATATTGAAATGACCCAGTCATTCACCATTACCTATAAAATCTATGTAAGAGGAATTTCATAATCTTTAATGTAATTCTTTCTTATGATGCATGGTAGATGGGAGTTCAATAGTTCAGAAATTATTCACATACATAAAGATTTTTACTTTCACTGAGTTGGTCATTATAACATTTTCTTTCAAATGAAATTAAGATATTAGCCCAAGAAAGCACTGGGACCTACACTGAACTTCAAATGCAATAGAACTGCTAGTGATTTTTATTGAAGCTTCATGAAGTACTGCAGAAGATGCAAGTACTGCAATATGGAGTACTAACGTGCCAGCTATTAAAGGTTTGGTTTTTCACACCACCAGTGGTTTAGATGAGAAAGCTGGTCCTATGCATTGCATTCAGTAAAACTGTTATTAGATACAAACCCTGAATACCAGAATTACTTGCTGTGCATGAGTCCATTTACCTCTGGAGCTATATACATGTTTAAGTAGATTAACACTTGAACCTCTGCACACTTTTGTAAAATAAACCCACTAACATTATTGTATTCATTCCTTTGATTATAAAGTTTTGGGGGAATTTAAATAATGAGTTGAAGAAAGCAGTACTTTATGCACCTATCAAATCCAAGAAAGGACCTATTGGGGCTGTTTCTAGTTAATGATCTATCTATAAGCCTTAAACAGTAAATATTACACTGCAAGAAAAATTTGTTGATCTCTCAATGCAGTTAAAAGTAAAACTTTTTTTTTAATCTTAAGCATATAGACTGAATTTTTTTCATGATTCGGTTAAAAAGATTTTTAGAAATTGATTTCTTGGACTTTATTTCATTAGCCAATACAAGTTGTCTTCCATAACGAGTGATAGATATCTTTTTAACTTCAAGTATAACTTGTGAATTCTGGAAATAATAGTTACCATGGTACTCATGTTCTTTCAGCAGCTTAATTCTCTCCCGTATTTGGGACGTCTGTGTCTTTTAATATGATCACATACTCAAAAAGACTGATGAGTTAAATTAAGAGGAGAATGTTTGCTATCACCTAGCCTTCTTTTCTACTGAAGTGACAGACATTGTGATCTTAGAGCAGAGACATGTGTTACATTAAAATACAGGTGAATCACTTTTTACCTCTCCTTATAACATAGACTGTACAGTAGGAAGTCAAAAAGCAGAGTTTTCCAGACCTTTTCTTGTTTTTTCCCAAATATTCGCCATTTGACACTGTAGATTTTTAAGAGAACTATTAAAGTTGGTGTATGAATGAGGTAGGAATGAATAGAAGTACCTGCATGTCCCCTTGGACCACACATATCCTGGTGCTTGCAAGTATGTGTGTGTGTGTCTGTGTGTGTGTGTAAAAGAATGAGTACACTAAGACCATGAGAGAACAAGTGTGAATACAGAAAACCATCTTGCTTAAAGATTTCATAAACAGGTATCACATTTTCTCTCCCAAAGATTTCTTGCTGTTTTATCTTGTACTACTTTTCCTGCAACATGTGTGCATAGATACTGGAGATTGCTTGAAAGTGAGATAATAGAGCTTGGAGTCCAAAACACCTGTAATCACTTGGTGACCTGGGCTGGAAGAAAAAAGATAGAGGAGACAGAATCTGTGCCACAGGCCTCCACTTTAAAGTCTACAAATATGGTAATCTTTTTTTTTCTTTTTTTTTTTTTTTGCTAGAAAGATTCCTCAGCCAAGGAATTTTAGTGCTTAAAATGACCGATCTGTATGAGTTCAATGAACATAAAATGAAGCTGGAACAAGAGCTTCTGGTAGAGGGTGCAACAAAAGGGGCAATTACTTGTTTTGCAGTTATGGAACTATAAATGTACAGTGTGAGAGTGCGGGGAATACAAAAAAACAGTGTGCAAAATTCATTAGTTAGGTTATTCTTTTTTAAAAAAAATATCCCAGCACCAATAGCGTCTTAGGGGAAGTTATTGTAAACATTCAGATGTCATAAACAGGTACTGATCATTTAAAGGGATTGCACTGAGGCTGACTTCCTTCAGGTCTAATCTTGTATTATATTTACTGAAATAAGAAGGAAGGGAGGTGGTGGGGGGTGTGTGACAAAATTCAGGGAGACAGTACTATTTTAGCTTGGTTTGTTAAGAAAATAGTGAGCTTGGGGCCATGAGGGAGAAGATGGGGAGATGAAAGAAAGGAAGATAAGCCGCATGAAAAAAGAACAGCCAAAAGAATTTTATGAGGGAAGGAGAAAAACGGTATGCCAGGGAGGAGCTGCCATAAATACATGGTGAAGAGGAGTGACAAAAGTGATGTTTTTCAGACTTCAAGGGGTCTTGTATGTCCCAGAATTCCCATCCTATAAAAAAGGAAAGTGAAATGGATATTTGTTCTTTAAGGGATATTTGGTGCTTCTGAAATTATTCATGACCAAAATGATTGTGTGCATATTCCTCAACAGATAAAAATGAAGATCAGAGGACCTGATGGGTAACTCTGCATTACTGGTAGTGTAATTGCCCTACACATCCAGAGCGTGGCCAGTACACTATTCCGTGGCAATGATAGAAACTGGGGGAAATACTGGGATTGATTCCTGCAGTCTCCTGCCAAATACAGAGGAGAGCTTGTGGTTAAGCCATGCCAGCTTGCATGTAGCAGAAGTTATTTCTGAAAATCTATTAATCACAAGTGATAAAGCTGCTTTTAATTTTTCTGAATGATTCTGCTAAATACAATAAAAATTTAAAAATTCAATTATGCATTTATTTGACATCAGGCAAAAAAATTAGCACTGATTTGCATAACTCCCTAACACCTTCTACAGTATTTTTTTAATTAACCACCTGCTCTTGTTATGAATAACATCTATTCATGACTCTGTAGCTGAGCAGTTTTGGGAAGTAATGGTAGCGTGCAAAGCAAATAATTCAGTCTGAACTCTTCTGATCCTCATCAGTCTGCATATAAAAAAATCATGTGTTGATCTGAGAACCTGCTGAAGCCCTCAAAAAGTAAAAAAACCACCAAACACACAAAAACCTAAGCTACTTGTGAGCACATTTTTTTTGCTGCATAATTAAGCAAAATAAAGTCATTCAAATGCACTGTTTTTCTGCATACTGGTAGTGTTGTTGCAACAGACTCAGTATCCAGAAATGTTAAGCTGTTTAAAGAGTATGCAAAAAAGAGATTTCATATATAACTTCCAGAAATAATACATCCAAAATCTAATGTAGACTTATTATAGTAATAAATCAACAACTTTTGACGTGCTTCTAGACTGAAGTTCAGGAGAGCTTATCCTGGATTTATTTGAAGACTTGCTTCCTAAGATCTTTGCCAATGTAGAAAGCATTACATACTTCATTTAATGTAAAAACTGCAATCTAGAAGTATTTTCTTAATGGTTCCCACTACATTTTGTAAGTTCAAGAAAAAGAAACCCTAAACTGCTTACACCAAAATTCTCGTTTATGTTGATCAAGTTTTGAAGAAGGAAAGAGCTTTTAGGAAGTGTTTCTTAGAAACCTGTGAAGAGTTAAACTGGAGGAAAAAAAGGAGAGGAGAGGAGAGGAGAGGAGAGGAGAGGAGAGGAGAGGAGAGGAGAGGAGAGGAGAGGAGAGGAGAGGAGAGGAGAGGAGAGGAGAGGAGAGGAGAGGAGATTCTGCAGTAAAATAAGCAAGAATCTCATCTGCCATTTCAAAAGAAGCAACATAAAAGATGTGATTATGTTAAGATACATTAAGGTACTCTATTCAGGTAGACTGCAAAATTTCTGCCACGCTTTCTAATGTTGAAAGAATAATGCAAAAAACTCTGTACTCTACATGTTTTTTGGTATTTGTTGAGGGTGACTTAGTAATACAGAACATTTTCAAAAATTAAGTAAATTTGGTTGGATTTGAAGACATGCAAAAAATATAAGAAATTTAAACCTTCTATAATTAGGTGTTATGGGAGTTTTCTCTGTTACTGATAGTTCTGGAGAACTTGATACATACCAGAATGCACCTGAGCACATTTGATGTGCAAAGATATTTCAGAACTGACAAATCTCCTCATGTCTTGAACAGATGTACAGTGAGCAGAAGATATGTGGGGGTGAAGAACCAACCACTCACAGGAGTTTAAAGATTGGATTTAAGAGCTTTTTCAATAATTTCAAGATGGCTGCATTCTTCCTTCTTCTACAAGAAATAGACCCTTTTTATTTGTTAAATTAGAAGAAAATTAACTTTGGCAATAAAGCATGAGGAAGACAGTTGTATAGACATACAAAACGAACTTAGGAAATGAGAGAGTTCTGTATAGAATAATCACCCATGCAGAGACTCCCACAACGAATACACTATATTTTTCCTTTATGTTTTCACAGGTTAATTCCTGTTAGAGTCCTGCCTTCTTATTTTAAATTTTTCTAGCTGAGATTACCCTTTCTACAGCTGCAGAAAGAGAAGGAATGAACAATTAAAAGTGCTAAACCAAACAAAAATTGCATACATATTGGCATTTTTAGGCTCACAGCTGAAAATCAAGTGGTGAAAATAATCCAGCTCTGATAACTTGTGCTGTGTTTCTTCTGCTGAGTCTGTTAACTGGTGTAAAATGAAGCAGTGTGGTTGCTATGATTAACAGCTAGCTCTGGTAAATGCAAAAATTTCCCACAGTTTTCTGAAAACTCTTTAGAGGTCAAATGCCACAGTAGAGGACACCATATTGTGGCTTTTAGTCGGAGTAACTTACAGATTCTATTTTCAGTAAGTTTTATAAAAGGGATGATTCCTGCTATCTCCTGCTGTAGCAAAGAGAAGGACATCCCCTCCATTCCCATTTGTATCTCTGGAAAATAGGTCATTACATAGGTGTATTTTATTGCATAAAAGCTCTGGGACTTATTGTGAAATGACATAGAACATGCTGTCCTCAAGAACAATTAATGAGATTTCTTGCCTTAGCTCTCTCTCATCTTCCTGTGCCTACAGGAAGTTTTTCTGCTGCAGCACCTTAATTTCTACATCAGGGCATTGGTGAAATTAAAGCCTCGTGAGAGCACAGAGTCGGACTGACATCAGCAAGGGACATTCACTAGGGTGGTGAGAATGAGTCTCAAATGGAGAACTGTTTAGGCCAGGCTTAAATAGTATAGGAATTGTTTTGCACTGACTGAGCTACTTTAATTTAACATACTTCTCATTTGGAAGCCTTCAGCACAGCTCCAGTAATTTTTTTTTATTTAATTTCTCAAATACTTTTTTACACACACAGAACAAACAAAATCTCAATTTCATCTTTATATCCCCCACTCTTTTGTATACTTAATGTTGTGCTCTTGTAAGGTCTCTGCCCTTAATTTCAAGAACTTAAACAAGAAAGTGAATGAAATAAATCTCATCTATTCTTGATGAAAGGAAAGTAACATGTGCCCTCCACGCATATCATAAGGTTTAGGAGCTTCAACCCTTTTAACTCTTCTAGAAAGGAACTAAGAGCTTTTACCCACTGAGTAAATGAAGACAAAATACCATCTTAGTTTGACAAAATATGACTAAGTATGGTTTAAAATTACTAAGAACTTTAGTATCACTAAATTTATCTGAGAAATTTCCTTAGCATTGTAAGGAATTTACATTGTGAGAGTGCCAGTTGCCAGCCTGCTTTAAAGGAAAAAAATCCACTGTGCCTGCTTTGATACTTCCTGTTTGAGAGAAATATTTCTCCCAGAGGTTGCAGAGAGTTTCCTGCGTTCTCTTGTCACATCCTGTATGGGACATATTCACCTGGATCAGCCTTTCATGTGAATGAATCTCTTCAAGCTGGTCCCTTTCCAAACCAGTTGCTTTTAAAGATTATCTTTCCATATTAAAGACATCAAAAATTTAATGGCCTCCTGGTTAATTGTTTTCCTCAGGATTCTGCATAAGACTCACCAGCAAGAATGTTTCAGAAAAAGAAAAAAGAAAACACACTGGAAAAGATGTGCCTGAGCAAACTGAGCAGCAGCTGTACTGAGTTTACTAAGATAATTCTCTCTCATGCACATTAAAAAAAAAAAAAATTAAGGATATTGCAAAATACAGGTTTACTAGTCTCATGATATTAAAATTGATTTAGAATACAAAGAACTATGAAGTATATGTGCAAATCTAAACCTGAACAATCCATTCACCCAAACAGATGAACTCTGAGTTGGTATGACCTCTCCTCCCCTGCCCTCCCCAGTTACTTTTCATTAGTAAGATCTTTATCATAGCAACTACATACAATCATATTTTCTTGACCTCCACAAATTAATCTCAGGCACACAGTAAGTCAGGCCTATCTTAAAACTCATGAATCACTAAGAAGAAAATTTTGCAGCTGGTCACTTAACCTTGAATGCAAGTCAAATGTGACTACTTTAACAATTAGTGTAGGAGCAAAAGAATGTAGAAGAGTTTAAAAGGTTTTTGTTGTAACAGAGTAAAAATTGCACTTGTAGGTGAAGACAATCATATGCATCAGCCAGCTTAAAAGAGCATTAGAAAGGCATGAGAATTAAATGGCAGTGGAAATAACAGTCTGGTGCATTATGACATATACCCACTGCAGAGCCGTGATTTCCTTTCAATCAGAACACAGAGAGGAAGGGAAGAATACAGTTAACTGACCAATTAACAGTGTTACAGTACATAGAGAGAGGGAATCATGGCTAGTGACTTTGGGCAAAAAGGCAAAATTATTATTTTAATGTACTAGATACTTCAATGAACAACAAAAGCATTACTTGTATGGCCATTCAAATAAGAGAGTAGAAGGATGTAATTTGCCAATATTTTTACATGGACAAACTCCACTGCTTTTTTTAAAGCAAGATTTTATTGATTCCATATCTTTTAAAGATATCAAGAAAACAGGTCTCAATGTGCATCCAAGAGGCATATTCTTAGGCTGAATTTCAGCCTGTGGTCTCTTTTCCATAGTTCATGAAGCTGGCTTGTTGTGAGTGCCTATATTTTCAACCACAGGCCACAGTAAGTGTACAGGAATTTGATTCATCTTAACCTGTTAGTGTGGGCTAAACCCACCAAGAGACTAGGATACATCCTACTGCCTGTAGGCACAGACTGGCTGGAGTTAACACGGCTCTGAGGCCTGGCAGCAGCTATGGAGGCACAAATGGCAGAATCAGCTCTCTGACTTAGAGCACTGCAGGGCCATGATGCATGGTGTTGATGCCTTTTTCCTGGTGTTATGAAAAGAAACTAGACATTGTTAAGAGGATTGGGGTCTTTACCTCAATATTTTAATCAGGATCCCATTTGATGCATCCACTTCACCCAGGTGATAGCGTGGCAAAATACACACCCCTTGTCAATCACACACACCAGTTATAGACTTTACACATGAGCATATCTAACAAGGGAGTCCAATAATGGGGCTGGAGTGGGCTAAGCTCTAGTTTACAGAATCTGTCCTGCTCGGAGACCTTGGGTTCCTGAGATAGTAGGATGTTTGGCCTCCCTGGCTCTGCAGTTCTGGGCTGTTCAGTCTCAGGGCCTGCAGAACACTTACAAAACACTGAGCACTAAACTAAGTAAAGGGTTACAAGTATGCATGTTAATACTTGTGGATACACAGAACTATGTAAAAGGTATATAAAGAAAAGACAAAAATCAATCCGGCATCAGTGTATGTAGACAGGTATTCTGAGCTTCAGTGCTGTGTTATATTGCCAGCAGCACAGGTTATTCTAGAGGGCCACACCAACCTTTTTGGGCTCAAATAAACCATTTATGTTATAGCACTGATTTTCTTTTTCTATGTGATTACTGAAGAATGACAGTAAATGGAAACCTCTGTCAGCCTGAGATCTACTTTCACAGATGTGAGGTGTTCCCTTATTTCATGACAGAGGATACTCTTTCACTTTCTCCTTACCTCTTCTGGAAAAAGTTGAGGGAACTCTAGTAATTCACTGTTTTGATGAGCAGGTTAAACACTGTGTGGGAAGTTACAAGAAATACTGGATCTAAGAAACGCTAGAGCATATGTTTCTTCCTAAGACCATAGTGTTTATTCCTCAGTAAGGAAGACCTACAAAGTTTTTTCCTAAGCAAAGGTGCATGAAAATAAACAGCGAGTCAGATCATTAAAAAATAAATAGAACTGTTGCTTGCAAACAGAATAGTGATGAAGGAAATATGTAACAGTGGAAATGTAAAAACACTTCCAATCAGCAGCAAACAGTCAATATTCAGAAGAAAGAAATAGAAGCAGAAAAGGAGTTACATTGATGATATACCATCCTAATAAGTGCAGGAGCAGGGAGCCTGCACAACCCAAGTATGACAGAAGTAAACAACATGACATATTTGACAAAATAGTCATTAGCCACTAGACACTTTTTATAACTTGGCCTAAATTATACATACATGTATTTTTTAGAAAGAGATTCCTGGGAGTACCCAGAGTTTACAGAAAGATACCTGACAACTATTACATAAACTGTTTGTTGTTCCCCACTGCATCTTCTTGTACAAAGATTGGGCTCTAGAAAGCAAAGAAAGGAGGGGAGAGGAGGGTGGGCAGAGCCCCCACAGACTTTTGCCTTCTCATTTCCAATTCAGAAATGGCAGCAAGGCAGAACCAAGCTTCCCTTGCTTGTAGGTGCCTCAAAGCTTTGTCTTCCCCAGGGAGAAAACAATAAAGTCAGGTCTGTTATCTGAAACTGTGAAATTGTCTGTTAGGACCTTTCCGCTCAGCCCTGTTGCCTCCACCAAAGTGAGGGATGATGAGGTGGTGCACTGCTACTCCTGTGCTCTTAGCTGGTCAATCACAGAATTATAGAATACTTTGGGCTGAAAGGGACCTTCAAAAGCCATCTAGTCCAAGCCTCCTGCAATTAGCAGGAACATCTTTAAGTAGATCAGGTTGTTCAGAGCCTTATTCAACCTGATCTTGAAAGTTTCCAGGGATACGGCACTTACCACCTCTCTAGGCAACATGTGCCAGTGCATCATCACTCTCGCTGCAGAAAACTTCTTCATTATAATGCTCCAAATTAACTCTTTTTTAGTTAAAAAACATTCCCCCTTGTCAGGTTTCAACAGACCCTGCTAAAACATTTGTTCCCACCTTTCCCTAAAATACTGGAGGGCCACAATAAGGTCTCTCTGGCACTCCATTTTCTGAAGGCTTTTCTTCATAGGAGAGGTGCTCCATGCTTTTGATTGTCTTTGTGACCCTCTTCTGGACCTGCTCCGATAGGATGAGGCAGCTCTCACTCAGGGTGGGAAATGAGCACTTCCAGGCTGAAAACTTCTCCCAGTAACAGCGCACAGCTTAGTAAGGAAAGTGCACTTTGACTTAGTTTCCATCTCTGCCTCAATTAGTGTTCCTAACCTCCAACAACCATCACCTAGAAAATAATATTTTTGTAGTATATTTAACAGTCTTAGAGATGACACATAATGATTTAACAGTTCTTTGGTGATTTCAAAACAATCTGTAGCCATTTAATATTAAACTGATTATCATAATAGCTAATGAACCAGGTGCCTCAGTATAAACTCTTATCTACACCAGGTTCTGTAGATGTATATACCTGGAGATGAATCCACTGGTGCTCTACCTCCCTCCCATCCCTGTTGGATTGCTGTTTCCCTGATACTCACATCCTCTCTATTTCTAGGAATCTCTCAGCTAGTCATGCTCATGCACTAACCCTGATCCAACAATCCATGTAAAACACCACGTTTTGGGCAGGGGGCTGAAGACCCTAAATATTCAGGTGGGAGCAGGGAGAGAGGTGGAAGAGAAGACTTTTCCCCTTAACACCTGCTTCTACCATTTCAAATCTCTAAATTGAGATAAACATTTCCACTTTTTTTTCTCCATTTCTGATGTGATTTGATGTGAAGAAAGATGCTTCCTTCTGCTTCTAAGATGTCAGAAAGAGAAAAAATTTGGCTACTAGAGCATGTTGCATGTTGGTCCCACTTGGGCTCTCCAAAAGCAGCAGTAACCTTGCTCTAGGAACCACCATCAACAAACTATTACTGCTGTTTGTTGGAAGACAAAAAGGAGAAAAGCCTAACAGATAGAATGAAAGATATGTAAATACTTCTGAAGGACACATTTGTTTTAAAGCTAGAAGGAACACAACTGCTCACCAACATTCTCTTTGTTATTCATCTGCAGGAGAACAGAAACCTGAAATATATATTACATGCCTGGTATCAATTTGTAAGACAACTATTCATCCCTAAATTCTCAGACTTGAAAATGTCTAAATTTCTGGTCTGGAAAAAACAAGCAACCCAAAACCCAGCCACACTACAAAAGCTGCAAGTACTTTTTGCTTCACTAGGCAACATAAATTGAACTTATATGCAGCTTCTTTTAGCCAGACTTTTTTTGGTATCACAGCTTGGAAAACAATCTTCCTGTAAGACCAGTCTTCAGCAGGGAGACCGAGAACTTTTAACTAAAATTTTAAAAATCTTATCCAAATTTCAAAGCAGATTATATTAAGATCTGAAGTCTCTCCTTCATATACTTAAAGGACAGAGTTAAAAAAGCCCTCTTGAAGTTATTTACAATTGCAATCACTGTAGAAGCTATAAAAGAAAATCCCAGTCCATGTTAAAAAATTCTCTTAACAGCATTTTGCTGTATTTTATTGTGTCTTGCTTACGTACAAGTGATTAAGTGCTTACAGTTTAAATGACACAACATGTTGCCATAGAAAATGGGAAATTTAATATGTCCATATTTATTATTATGATGATGTAGAATTATGACACCACAGCTGAAATGTTCCATTTTGAATGGTTAGCTCAAATTAAACCTAGTTAAAAAGTAGTGGATGATGTATTGCCTCTCTATATGCTTATTTTTCATCTTCTGTTCTGATTACTAGATTTTAGCCCATTCCAACGAGATTCAAGTGTTATTCCAGCATCTGCCTGCTTTGTAGACAAACAACTATGCTCACATCATTATGCATTAATATCACATCACAATCTGATTTACTTCACAGAATCCTTGACATTAATAAAGACAATTATCTTCTCCCAAAATTTGCAAACTTAAAAAATTACAATTTTTAGATCATTTTACCTGAATAGATTTTTCAAAGTTACTCTGTTGCATCTGGGATTTGTGTAACAGGTTAATGAGTCACAAAAGGTTTACTGCTCCAAAACCCAATTTAGTGTCTAAATCAGAATATATGCCAGACCCTCTGTGACATGGAGTTTATGAAGCTAAGAGCAGTATTGTGTCTGACAGGTTTTTTAGTTTACTACAAGAAAGGTGAAGATACCTCACGGCACATGTATTTGAAAGAGCCAGTTTTCCGTCACTGAACATGTTCTGCTTGGAGGCAAATTCCTTTCCCTGATTCTAAGAGAGTTTGTAGCAGGATATTAGAGAGAACATGAAAAAAAAGAATGTGCACCTCTATAGGGAGGCAGAGAATTTTGGAACTGTGGATAAAGCATCATCCAGGAGACACAGGGATCTCTACAATAAAGTACTGAAGTAGGAAGTAAGCCCACCTGTGGACATCCTACCACTTGTAAAGCCAGGTCTACACTGCCTGAAAGAAGGACCCTCTGCTCAAACCAGTTTCCTGATCATTAAGCAGGGCTCTGCAAGGGATTCCAGGAAGTGTTCAAGACATGTTAACCTCCAAATATGACTGGTGATGTTGAGCAGATTCACTAGTGATCACACTCCTAAGAAATTTTGCTCAATAGTGTTGTACTTTAGGAAGGCTCTAATCATGCAAGTCTGTGTGAGAACTTCTATGAGGAATAACTAAATGAGACCTGCTGGATCCTTGGGCATCTGGAACACAACATCTTAACCTGATTTGTCACAAAAGTGGACTTGGGGAAGTTCAGATCTGAGCAGACCAATTTGGCAAGGTAGCCTAAACAGTCAGGTGAGCAGCTTCAGACCCCTCTAGATCTATTTATCCACTCCTTGGTGGAATATTTCTCAGTTACAATTTTGTCCCTACTTAAAAGTGACAAATCTTGTCTGTTCTACTAATCTTCAGTTTCAAATGGAAAGTATTGTTTTTAAAAGCATGATATTAACAAGAAAACTAAATTTTTTTAAAATAAAAAAATTAAGAAATAGGAGCAGTTTACAGTATTTAAGGCAGTTAGTGTGACTAAGTTCTTTGTCAGCCTTTTCTGTATAGAAAAAAAGGAAAACACTTTTTATCCCAAAACTGTAAATAATGTTCCCAAAATTATCATTCATGTAGTCTTATGTAGAACTGGAACATCTCAAACTGGAATACAGCTAAGCTATTGTTATCAGCATGCTTATAACAGGCCTAAGTCTTTTCCAGGTTTCTCATGTGACTCTTTTGAATCACTAAAATTTCAAATCAGCAAAAGTATCCCAGTGCCAAATGTTCAGAGTCGTACAAAACACTGATGATTGTTCAAAGACAAGATTTTTTTATAGTCTTTATTAGAGATAGGGTATAAACTGGAAAACTGCACAAAATAAGAACTGTATGAGGACAAAGAGATTTACACCTACTAGTATATTTAAGAAGCTGACCACAGTTTAAATTAGATTCTCTGAGAAGGAATATTTCCATTATATGTTGTATAAATGCCAACCCATAATCTACTTATGATTGTTTGTAATTAAACAGGTGAGCTATAAAATGCTTCTCAAGTCTTCTGCAAATGATTTTCAATAACAGGGAACAGTGACAATTCTTTGTTTGGATATTTTGGTAGAATATGAAGGATGATGTCTTAAACTATGATATGGAAATTATCACTAAGCTTAAGTGACTTTACTATGGAATTTACTGTTCCTACACTATTTTGTAAAGTAATTAGCACAAGTGGTAGAAGAAAATGACAAGGGATTTTGCAAACAGATCGAATGGTGTAGGCAGTAGAGAGAATGAACTTGGCTTTCCAAACTAAATCCCAATTACCAAAGTGTATGCCTGGGTCTTGCAGGTCTCAGTATTGGTCTTGATTTTCTCTCCTCACTGTCTTGCGCACCTACTCAAGTGTTGGTCATAAGCCATTTTCCTTATTCACAATTTTTACCATATTTTAATTCTTGAACCCCTGCAACAGCACAGATATCAAAATGTAAACATCCCAATACCAATTTTAAGTTCAGTTCTTATTTAATCTCTCCATATTTTCTTCCTACTCTGTCTCATTTACCCATTTCTCAGCCTTTTCACAAGCATTTCTGCATGGTTTTAGATGCTGTACTCTAAACATGAGAAGTCTCTATTGTAAATATCCACAAAGCTCTCCACTTTTAATGGTGTTTTAAAAGACACCCACTAAGAAAATTGAAGTGATATTAAAGAGTAATTAGAAGGACTTTGTATTTTTATTTGGGTGTGAATTGCATAAATAATAGCTACCAAAGCTAGTGCTCCTAGAAGATATGTTATTTTTACCTTGTGACTTTAGAAATCCAGAGTTATTGCCTGCTTTGCAAGCCTAAATTCATGCACTTATTTATCATCCTCATATTATTTATCTTTGAAGGAGAAAAATGCCCATGTAAACACATGTAAGAGAAAGAAGAAGAATCAGAATTAGATTGCTTATTCATCTTCAGCAAGAGGAAAAAACATGTTTTTAAAATGAGTAACATTTTAAATTTATTTCTCTTTAAAAAATAAGTGCTGTGTTTTGAACAGACTATTTACACAAGTCACTCCTGCTTTTGTCCAGAATTTTAATGTAATAAAGTGGAAAATTTTAACATTTTAAAAGATGCACGTGATTCTTCCCAAACATACAGATGCTGTCCAATATAGCAACTATGATAGTATATCTCTACTAATCATTTATTTCAGGGTTTTGCAGGCATGGTTGTGTTAAGAAGAAACCCTATTTACTTAAGTAGTGTCAAAAATTTGAATGCTGAAATCAGAACTGATACAATGTGGATCCTTTACACTGATATAAAAGAGAAGTACTTTCTCTTTTGTTGCTAATACCAGCAAAATTGAAGATGAGAACAACAAATGTCTCATTTGACATGAAAGTGTTCATGAATATGTGTATTTCACGTTTTAATTTACTCCTTCTTCAACCATAGGTACAAAATAGCACAAGAACCCTGCTGAAATTAAATGGAAAGCATCATTTGGGGTACAGAGAATCTTGTAATTTCTGGTGTAAAAACAGCAAGCTGCTTATCTCTGTGAGGGGAATGCTTTCCAGAGTTTTTTGGTTTTTTAGTAGTGCTATGACATCTTTCTCAGGACACCATTTTCTGAGAGTAGGGATCCTTGGTTTCAGGTAATATGATACTGCCAGAATAATAAAATTGTACTGTACTGTCCATTTTCAGCACAGGGCTTTGCAAGGCTTAAATAATTGAAGTCAGGATCCAGAACATAAAAGAGAAAACAAATGTTTGCTAGAAGAGAGGTATATGTGGTCATATAGATGATAGGAAGGATTATTTTATTGCTCCTTCTTTGAAAGATCATGACAGAATATGATAATTGCAATGCTCAAGCAAGGCCTGTCTCCTATAACCAGGTTGCTCCAACAATGTGATGAAAAATACTTCGAAATACATAATCCTGTGCCATGCTCTAGATTTTATTTAGTCATTTATTAGTAGCAATTTTCACAAAATTATTGCAGCAATTAGCCCTTACGTTTCCACGTTAAGTACATTGATTCTCCTTTTACTGGCAAATTTCTGCTTGTAAATGCTAAAAGCAAAGTAAAAAGGGAGGATCTGTTTTGCTTTTTTATATGACTAGTTACAACAACAGCTGTTCCAAACTTTTTTCCTCTAGACTAAAAAAATCTTCAGTTCAAGAGTAAAAATCCATCCTTTCCCTGAAAAGCATTCATCTCTTTTTCCTTAATTTAAAATAGGAAGAGAAACAGCAAAAACATTTTAAAAACCTACATCTAGACACTCAAAATGTGCACCTATTTTTGATATTGCTTAAGAGAATTTTTCTCCTCAAACTGCAACATTCTTTATTCTAGTTTCTGCGCAACACCTGATTTACACCTCAACTCAGAAAAGCATTTTGCATTTCTTTCCCTTGTTGGCTATAAATAATTGCTAGTTTCTTTTCCAAGAGGAGAAGCAGAAGTTTTATTCACACACATGCAGAACTGCCAGAACATAAAACATCCAGGTTGTGAAAATAAAAAAAACTGTCTCCCGTCGAACACACCTGGCAGTTAAATTAAAGGCCACTTCATGAAAGCCCTTTAGAATTACTCAGAGCTTTCTGAAGGCCCATGAGAGGATGTGTCTCATTAAATTTCCCAGCTCCCCAAAGTTCTCTCCTTTAGTGAGATACAGGAGAGCCTTTTCAGGATGTGTCCTCAAAATCAGGTACGGCAATACTGGCGGTATTTTTCAAGAATGTGCATTTGTCATGTCAAAGGATTGGTCAGAGCAGTGAGGAGCTGCCTGTCAGAAAAACTCCTTGCTTACCGTGGTGAAGGAGCATTCAGCCTTCCTGCCTCTGACTTCCTTGGCATCCTCTTTGTCATTCACAGTACTGATGTCTGTGAGACCTTTCCTTCCTTTAGTGTACTTTTACATCCATCGCACACACCCGCTGTTTCCTCAGATCTTTTCAGGATCTTCAGAGCCTCTGTCTCTCTCGAGCTCAGGGGATCTTTCAAGCGGGTACCACCAGAGGGCAAAGCCGGATCAGGAACATCTGAGCTCATCCCGGCTCTGTCCTGCAGCCCGGAGTGTGACGGGGCTTCAGGACCAGCCGTGCACACTCACAGTTCACACACTACGTGTCACGATTGCAACTCACTGCAATCACCAGCCAAAGCCCCTTGTTTTCAGGAGGCCTCAGCATCTCCAGGAGATGAAATTAAAGGCCTGGCAGCATAAATAAACAACAGCTTTATTACCTTGTGATAACCTTTTTTTTAGTATTTATGGGAGTCCCAAAAGTTTTGCTAAAGAAATTAAGGAGAACAACATGAAAAAAACTAAAGGAGTAATTCACATGTTAGATACTTAAACCCTTAATTTTGAACTCATTAAAAGATAATCTGGTCCAGAAATTTGTTCGTTAGAGAGAAAAAAACTTTGCTACTTCCTCTCTAGAAGCGTTGGCTCTGTATTGGAGTATCCCTCAAGCCTGGATGCATTTCCATTTCAACAAGACACTCTCATGGTGTTCATATGGCACATTAAAATCATGATAGAGTAGCCAGCTATCACAAGACAACCCACCCTAATTAAAGTGATGGATAGAGAATGCCTTTTACTTGAAGCTGATCAGAAAAATCTAGCAAATAGGCATTAATTCTATAGAAAGTATTCAGTCCCCAAAAGTATTTCTAACCATTCACACATCTGATCTTTTAAGAGAAGGTTTCACTTAAGGAAAACTGAAATTCACCTGCATCTCACTATACTTCAGATGAAACACCTATCCAAGTGCTTCACATAAAGGCTGCTTCTCTCTTTCTGATCAGTGTCTTCCTAAGAATTTACATTTTTCCCTGAGACTCTGTGCAATTCATACTGAAGAAATTTGGTGAACAGACAAAAACAATGCATGATCAGCACAGTCAGCTTAACTCTAGAAGTAATTCTGTGAGTACAGTGTTTCTCAGGCAGCAATGCCATCAGTAACAAGCCATTCATAGCAAGGGGAGGAGAGGGTGTTGCATGCCATGAAAACTTCACCTGCCTCTCAAGAGAGTCAGCAACTCCAACACCACACTCACATACCCATCACCACAGCTGGTTTTTAGTCATAACAAACTTCTTCTGACCCGGACACTGGCATATCACCCCTCCAGCTGAGAGTGAGACAGCTTGTTGGTACAGCATTTATTTTCCTGTGAGATATGATCTGGTATGCATTGAAGATCCATGAAACATACCTCAGCAGCAATGAGCACTCCAGAGGCAGAAAGACAATCCTTCATCCAGCAGAGCCGAGTGTCAGAAAGAGGACACCAGATACCCAGATATGCGGAAAATGCCTGTGTTAATAATCACTACAACAAAAAGGCTGCTATTCCCACAGTATAGAAATGATTCACCTGGTACTGGTCAGGGACACACCCATCCATTTAAAATCTTCAGATGGAAAGTTTTCAGATGTCTAATTCACCCATGCTTTTGGGCCTGACTGCACTGAAAATGTGTTCCTTGAGGTACCTTGCAGGGTGATTTTCTGAAGAAGGAAAAGCTGGTGAGTCCCAGTCAGGGCTGGAGCTTGAGGACACCAATAGAAACAGACTCCAAGAGACCGAAGCAGTACAAATCTACTTTAGAGATGCATGATGCTGAAAAGCCTATCCTTTTCTTTTTTGTGCTAGTCACAGGAAAGCTTTACCAGAGCCTCTCTTGGCAACTTCATCTTCTCTGGCCAGTCTGAACACTTAAAACTTCTTAGAGAAGAGATGTCATGCAACAACAGGAGTTTTTAAATGGTATTCTCAGCCAATATTGTTACAACCATCAGGAGGGCTTTCTCCAAAATGCTCCCTTTAAACAACAATAACAGTTTTCAATATGTTTTCAGTATGTATGTGAAGACAGGGTCACCCCTGTTCATGCTAATATTGTACAGTACCACTAAAAGTCAAAAATACGCCACTACAGGTAGGGACTACACCTGCTCTTTTTGTAATAAGATATTTAAGCTGGTAAGAATGCTGTTGCAAAGCTGAACTAACATTTTCGATGTCTAGAAACAAAACAAGCAGTTAATTTTTCAATCCCTATTATAAATTATATCTTCCAAATTAAAATCCTAGCCATTTTAAAATATACTGGTGTCTTTCTGAAAGGAGTCTTGTCCTTCAGAAGAATTCTGCTATTATACAACATTGGGTTTTAATTTTCTTCTTTTTTAATATTATTTTGTTCTCAACTGAACTTATGTTTATTGTTTTAACAATACTGTACTCCATGTATGCATTTCCTTCACCATTTGTGGCAAAACAGTTGCAGGATTGCTGGTGAAAACATTGAGATCACCAGGAACAGGACATTAAAAATCAAGATACCTTAAGTTTGTGCAATTTTTTTGCAATAAAAGAGGTAATATAAAAATATACAAAAAGTATATCAGACCTCCACAAGACAACCTCATGAAAAGCCAGTGACTTTCAATGGGTATTTGTACAATTATAATTGCATAAATATAAAGAGAGTAGGATTAGACAAATAGTTTTTTCTATCACTGAGTTATAAAAATTAAGAGCTATAAAATAATTTTTATATATAATTTTAACATAGTACAGAAGCAACAAACCAAAATGCCTGTCTTAACTTCTCCCCGAGCCCTCTTCCCCACACAAGTATAGTTAGCATAGCTAACAACATTAACAGAGTGTATTTTTAAGAATCCTTCAGAAGCATTGAGATGTTATGCTATTCACTTGCTGGGGAGATACTCCTGGGTATATTAATCTCTTTGCTACACTTTAAAATATGACACCCTCTGCATCTCTGCCTCTGAGGCTGCAGACAAGCAAGACAGACCTGCGTATTTTGCATCTCAAAATATTTCTGCTCTTAAACCTGAATAGTAGTGGAAAACACCCAAAGAATCCATTTTACATTTCATCTGAACCTTTTCCAAATAATGAGAATGTTATCATTTCCAACCATCTTTAGACACGTCTTAATGCTGTCAATAAATCAACTTGAATGTTTACAGCAAGCATAAACTGAAAATGCAGGTCCCTACTCTTCTGTGATGGCTTTTCCATATAATGCTTTTTTAAAAACTTGCTCAGTCCCTACTCTGCCCAAAGAAGCTCCTTCTACCCCACATCCAAAACACTGCTGTCAGACACCATCTCTCAGCACTTAGCTCACTTAGAATGCCTCTAAACCAAAATCATAGTATGAAAAGTAGAGGAAGCAAGACATTTCACTTCACAGTTAATGTTTTAGGAAGCAGCAAGATGACTTACCATAGTAGGAAGACCTTTCCAAATTAGCCTTCTTTGGGAAAATCTCTTTTATTTGTATGGTTTTAGCCACAGAAGGATATATTCTGTGTAAAATCCATTTCACAGAGCAAGAAAATTCTATGTTCTAATCCCCTAAATAACATAAAATTTTACTGCACCTATAAAACCCTTGTCTCTTTAGTCTAGTAAACTGTAAGGTCCAAAGCAATAACTAAGCAAAACTGCTGATGAAATCGTCTCACTCATCCAAAACCAGATCCGGTTGGTCAAAGTTCTCAACAGAGCTAAGTATCAGCCCTTGAAATACATTTGCATATTGGTACTAGGACAGGGTGCAGAAATCAAGAGTCGTTTAATCAGGATACTTCCTACCCCATACAATAAATGCTGCTGAAAATGTAGACAAATTCTATTGGTAACAAAGACCAAGGACTTAAACAGTGACGAAACAGAGAAGCCAAGACACTAGTATTTTTTCATAACTTACAAAAGTGACTTTTGTTTATTTTTTCCTTATTATTTAAAAGCATAATGAATTAATCAATGAAGTTGTATTACATAAAACTAGGTGGTAATTTTGAACTTCATCTTTTCTTTTCCATGACGGTGCCAATTTATTTAAGACATATGAAACCTTTCTGTATTAATGACTTTGTTTGCCCATTCTGGAACAGTAAATCTATAAACAGCTAATTGCTCTATGAAACAAGGTTTCGAATACCCTGATGCTGCATCAGTCAAGACGTGTGATATTTTCAGGCATTTGTGGCTTTGCAATCATTCTACTCCAGCCTACAGCTGATCTCAGAGGGAACTATTAAGTAAATTTCCAGAGTTTCCTAGCCATGCCACTCTCTAGAGACTTAGGAGAGAGCAATCACAACCTCTGAAATTAACTTTTAAAGAAAAACCTCAAACTTTTTCTCAACACATTTAAAAATAGTAAAAAAACTCACCAAATTCACCTGTTTATTCTTCATTTGGGCAGCCAACTCTCTGCAGATGAGGTGTTATGAATCCAGCTGCCTTTCCCTCATTCTAGGAGATGTGACAGGTTTAAGTCTATCAGCAGAGTGCAATGCTGGTGCATTTCTACAGCAGGGAGACAGAAAAAGCAGGGGGAGAAAAATCAGTCCTCACAGCAGTTTAAGAGTTCTGGCACGTTGTTATTGCCACAGGTTCCTATGACTGGCTTCAGCTGATCTCCCCTCCTCTGACATCGCTGCCTGTAGAGCCAGGGAGTACAGAGGAAGGCTAATCACTGTGCACCTCCAGCCATCCCCTGCAGCAAGCCCTGGGGTTTTATCAATACCTGGGGAGGAAAGAACTTTTGCCATCTGTCACCTGGGATAAAATGATCAATTTCCTAATTCTAGTACTAATGTTGGATTCAAAGCCAAGTGATAATTATCCCAGCTGGTTCTTAAAACAGCCTCTGAATGTCACAGATAGTGATCATTAAAGCTGATGTGAAAGGCATTGTGGCATATGAGTTCATTTCATTTATTTATAGATTAATTTTACTTGGTCTACATTCATGTTGAATTCAGGAAGGGAGAGTTTTCCCCTGTGTAAAGAGCTTCCTCTTTTCTTAGTACTGATATCAATACTTGCTAGATGCATCAATTGCAAACCTTTCACACTAATGGCAAACTGTAATAAAACAGTTGGTGGTTACTTAACAATTCACTTTATTTATTTATGGCTGTATAAATAAAAGCTTGAATCAGCTTTGGCAGTGTCACAGAGAGATGGAGAAGGTACTGTTTTCTAACATGTTGAGGGGCACAAGCTACCAGACAAAACACCCCTGCAACCTGAGTTCTGCTTTCAAGCACTGATTATTGCCCCCAAAATCAGCAAATTAATGAATTAATTTCACCTTTTGTAAGCAGGTGAAGGAGCAGTGAGAAACTCTGAGTTTCTCAGGTAGGGGAAGAATAAAATAATTTGTTCAAGCTGAAGTTTGCCTGATGGTGTCTTTGGACAGAATATTGAAGAATGTAGTTATAAAAGTATGAGTACAAAAAAATAATACTCCGAGCAGAAATAGTAATAAGAATGAGACTTTTTTCCCCATACATTGTATGTGACTTTATTTAATTTTACTTTATCAAATATGAAAATGTTCAGTGACTCAGTAAACCCAGACCTGTGGTTTTTTCTCTGTTACTGTCCAAAACTTGACGAAGTTCCTTAAATGCCTCAACTTTCATTTTAATTTTCCAGATACCTTTAGAACCTTCTAAATACTTGGAAGCTGGAAGAACCTTGGGTACAGGTCTGACTGTGACATTCAGCCAGAAGCACTCCGACCTCTGCTTCTATGGCCCTCTATGAGATAACCAATCCTTTAGACTGTGTATAAATAACTTTTAGTTGGAACCTCTGTCTGTTCAGAACACACTGTTAAATTGCCTTCATTTAAAATGATCACTGAGGGCTTGCGAGGAGGAAAACATTTCCATCAGTAAGCAGGGTCACCTGTTATATAACAGAATCAAATTCCTTTCCTCTCTCTGCTTCTACGTATCTGAAACTTCTCTCCCATCTCCCAGCTGTTACCCTAACACTTCACTGCAGTGTATGAGTCAAGACTGACGCAGGCCTGAGAGAAACCAAGGACAATGGTTCAGTGCAGCAGTGAGCTCAGGTGTCCCACAGCAGGTACACATTCTCACTCCCATATGAAATCTTACTGCATACACTATAACATTTGTTTTCCAGTGGCTACCTTTATCAACAAAAATGTTAGACATCCCAGAAACAGGGAGCAGAATTTCCTGCTTGCATAACACTTGTTCTTGCACACTATCCCCTTGTCTCATCAGACCTTGAGTGTTTCCTCAGCCTGCTCCTGCTGGGATGTCTCTGTGTTGTCACAGGCACCTACAACTGATTTGCACCCCACAGCAGGCAACATCCATTCATACACATTTGGATTTCTGTGTGTGCATCTCCACAGCACAAAAAAGGAGATGAACCAATGCTCCCAGTTTCTAAGGAAATTCTAGACACTACTTCATACAATTAGACCCAGACACTGCTTTCTACATCTGTAAGTCTGTGGGTTTTGCCGTGAAAAAGCAGAATACCAGGTGTATACACCTCTCTGCAATTTTAAGTGTAAAATTTGAAAGATCTGATGAAAGTCTTGTTAATAATGGCATTTTCTTCCTGACTGACTTTAGGCAGTGCTGTTCTGGGCTGATTTGCTGTTCTGGGTCAGTTTGCTGTTCTGGGTTAGTTTGCTGTTCTGTGTGAACTGACTTTGAACCATGGTCTAAGGTGTACTATACATAAAGAGTTTCCACGCAAAACTAGATTTCAGGTAAGAAAAAAAATTCTTCCAGAAACTGAAGATCCAGACCCTTTCTGCATTTCAGCTACATCTCTCCCCTGACCTCCCCTCCCCTCCCTTCCCCTCCCCTGACCTCCCCTCCCCTCCCTTCCCCTCCCCTCCCCTCCCCTCCCCTCCCC